>JARQOC010000006.1:413798756-414129807 GCA_033576535.1 Allobates femoralis | reverse complement strand
TTTATGTAAAAAATAAATAAAAAAAATTGTCCCCAAGGGTAGACAGCCATTTTAAGTTCTTTCTAGGCTTGAGCATTAAGGGGTTAATACTGTGCAGCCTTGCTCATGCAAAGAATCAAATGACTGAACATTGTTGTTTTCTTATTGTCCTGCTTTGCTGTGTTCTTTTCCCTACTGTTTAGAGACACCGAGGTTGACGAGTTGAGGTCTCAGCTCGGTCGGATGCAGGAGGACTGGATAGAGGAGGAGTGTCACCGAGTGGAGGCGCAGTTGGCTTTGAAAACTGCTCAGCGAGAGATTCAGCAGCTACGTGAGGTCATGGATGGCGTACGTGGCCGCTTGGGCGATGGAGATATGGGTATGCAGAAATACTTTGCTGACATCACTCTTCAGAACCGAAAGCTGGAGACCCTACTGCAGAACATGGAGCTGGCACAAGATGGCACCGTACCAGGCACAGAAGGTGCAGGCTCTGCCACAGATTCACCAGCTCGCTCCCTCACCCGTAGCTCTACTTACACCAAACTGAGCGAGCCTCCTGTTGAAGATCGCCACTCTCAGGACACCGGAGATAGCGGGTATGCCGCCCCAGATGACAGCAGTGCTGTATCCTCTGGCCCAGAGTTCTACCTTGGGGAAGGTCCTATATGTCTTACCGCACAGCCCCCACCGATGTGTGCCGAGGCAGCTGTCCAGGCCAGCAGCGTCAGTGATTGTGGTGTGCAGACTGATGAAGTTGCGGGCACCCCAGAACCTGATTCTATATTTGAGAAAGTGCTCCAGTCGCAGGCTGCAGCCAGCCCCATCACCAACGACCCCATAGAGCCAGAATGTGAAAACCCTGATCTGAGCTGTGTGGTTCTGGTAACGGATGGCACAGCCAATGCAGAAAACGCAGAAGCCGAGGATCCTGATGCTCCTATTAGTTACTGGAGTCGACATTTTGTTGTGGACCTACTGGCTGTACTGATCCCCGTGGTTCCTACAGTAGCCTGGCTATGCCGTGCACAGAGGCGTCAAGGACAGCCAGTATATAACATCAGCTCTCTAATGCGCGGCTGCTGCTCTGTGGCCCTGCACTCAATCCGTAGGATTAGCTGTCGCCCTGTCAGTGCCTCCACCAGCCAGCCCTAACGCTGCCAGCTGACACTGGACACTTAGCACTTTGTAGGACTCTGGAGGGGAGGGGGTGGTTTAAAAGGGAAGGGTATCCTCCACTAAAGCTCAGTGGGTAGACTATCTGCCAACTACTTGTGTCCTGCAAGAGGAATGCACTTCACATGCAGATACATGGTACACTTCCCTGAAATTGGGGTGGGGATGTCTGCTCATCCGGAGTCTGGGGAGTCATTATGCCAGCCTGACTGTGGCCTGCATGGGGCACTGTTTGCTGCGGTCTGTTGTGTATAGACCTCCAGGGCGGATATGTAGACTCTGCTGATCCGAGTACACAGGTCACTTGCTCATCTGCCCCTCTTCAGATCTCGTCTACCTGCACCAGGTCCTCCAGTGTCTGTAGCTCCCATCGTTGGGAGTGATCACCACATGTACAGGAATTCTCCATGTAAACAGTGTACGTGCTTGTGATGACGTGTGTTCTAGAACCCCATAGGACCTGACTGAGTGCGTGGCCATTGAATGTACTATGTACATATATGTTGTATGTTTGAACTAGTGCTGTGTATACATGCCCTGGGCCGGTCCTGACTACACTTGTTCTAG
Source organism: Allobates femoralis (assembly GCA_033576535.1). Classification (NCBI taxonomy): domain Eukaryota; kingdom Metazoa; phylum Chordata; class Amphibia; order Anura; family Aromobatidae; genus Allobates; species Allobates femoralis. The sequence goes on along the minus strand of JARQOC010000006.1, from coordinate 414,128,085 downwards.
TCTCTCATCCTCACCTTGGTTGGTTGTGATACCACCAAAACCCGTACCCTTTCCTCGCTGCCTCCTTGCCCTGGCTTTGCTGCTGTCTTCCTTTTTTATGTGAATTTGCAACATGGCATGACCCCAATCAGGGGCACTCTAAACTTCCATCCCCTTCAGAGAGTGTCCGATGTCCAGAGTTGCTCGTCTATATCCCATGTTCAGTACCTGCAACTACCTCCCTTGTGTGTGCACAAGCGTCGCAGTGTCGAATGAATGGTGGGTTTTGTTATTTGACCCCACAACCATCATGCTGTTACATTGTGGTCTGCAGAACTTCGGCTTTTAGTTGGGCAGGAGCTGGCATGTTGCAGGAACACACTGCCTAAGCACTGCCGCCATCTCTGCCAACCTTCACTCCTATTTATAAGCTCGCACTTGGGGTATAAAGCTGTGCTACCCCTTTATTTTGCTCCCTCTTCTGTGGGAGCTGTAGTGTGTGTGCTGGTCACTCATGCCGCAGTGTATTTAATGCTCACTAGGGGGCGCCGATGAGCATGAGCAACAACTCCGCAGGGACTGGCATCATATTTTCAGCACTTAGAAACCTTTTTCTTTGCACTTACCTGATCCCCTTAATGTCCAACAAGCTTTGCGGACAGGAAATAGTGGCTGATGTTGGAATGAAGTCATTGACGCTATAAATCTATATATACATAGAGAGATCTATATTTTTTGATGTTGCTTGTCATTTGTTGTCTGTCCCGCTGAATGTATTAAACTGGCCTGAGCCACATCAACAGCCAAGTCCGTCTTCCTGGTCTATGTCTGTCCTGGCGGGCGCTGCGGGTCTTATTGGCGGAGGGTGGAGGAGTCATAGGAAGTCCAAAAAATTCACAAAGGTAAATTATTTTCTATTTTATTCCTATTAAAGTCACAATATATTGTAGAACACAAAAGCACGGAGTCATTGTAACAAAACACAATAGTAAATATTACTGGGGGGTCTCCACTGTAAGACCTCACTTAAGGTAAATCCCAACTCTAGCCCACCACCCCATCCAATGTCATATACTGCCAAGAAACGCTGTGATTTTCTTGGAACCTTGCATATACATCATACTGTATAGTAAGCCAGCATATCACACAATGATAATTACAGGAAAAAAATGGAACATTATTTATTATATTACAGGGGGATATTCAAAGTTGTAATTTTGTAAAAAATCAAAAGTACACGTGAAAATAAGCAGCTCTGTAATATATCGTATCAGTATAATCTGCTTCTTTCTCCTTCTGGATTGATTTTTCACTCTCCATTTAAGGACTAAAATGTCAAATCTGTATTGAGTGATGCTAGATCTTCCCATTACTGAGATAGGCGATGATAGCTGGTGCTCATAAGACTATGGAGAGGGAGGAGCTAGAGGCAAGGACAGACATACTTCAAGATGTCCAGAAACCACAGTGACATTGAAGATGGGTAAGAGCAATTTAATATTATATTGTTTTATGGGCCAAAATTTATTATAACATCTATTTAAATCCTTGTACTTTTTACGCTCTGGAGTCCAGTGGGTGGACTTAATGATTAAGGACCGCCTACTGGACTCACAAGTTCTTAATACTTTTTTAAATTGGAGTTGCTGAAAAAAGTTGCGCACTGCGCATTTTTTTTGGGTTTTTCCACAGAACTATGGACTTAATCTGCTCGGATTTCCATGGCAAGAACCGCAGTAACTTTATGCCCTGCCAATGAATACGACTTGCCGCATCTGCCGCAAGTCCCCCTATACTTCCTATGGAAAAAACCGCAACCGTGCCGCAAGTGGAACCGTTATGCGGCAGTTGCGGCAGATGCGGTTTTTTCACCGCATCTGCCGCAAATTTAAAAAAAACGCTGATGTGAAAGGGCCCTTAAACTTTGATTTAAATGAATAAAATACAAGTTGCACTGCTTTTTTTTTCCCCTCACAAACCTATTTATTAATCTGCTCGATTCCTACTGCTCCATAACATGCTGCCAATAGATCAGACGCTAGATCGGCATGACTGGTTCCTCTAAGGAGGTGATAGACCACAGACTATATTCTGCCGTTTCTACTTCATGGTAATCTGTAACCTCTTTGATAGGGTAACAAGTAACATACAGCTCCTTGGTGTGCAGTCTACCATCCGGATTGTACAGTGTTACCCTCTCGACTAGTGCGTAGATTTAACACTTGCTGTACATGTCCTGCTCTCTTTATTAGTCTATAGTACAAGATAAAGCCGATAAGATGTGAACAGTCCATAGGTGAGGGAGGAGGGGCCTCCATAGATAGAGGGTTTAGAGGTCCCACATATATAAAGTGCATATCAGGACTGCACGCATCTTTAGACTGTCGGATTTCTTGGGGGCTTGTGTAGATGGTTTTCTGGCCGGGTCACTTTACACCTCTGGGATAGAATGATCCATGGAGCCCTTTAGGAGTCCGGAGGACATTCTGAAAAAGAAAAAATGCAGTCAAAATATTTATCTACCTGCCTGATATCTACCAGTCGGGAAACGGGATAATCTGGCCCAAGACATGTTTTACACGTTATGCACCCTATAAACCTGTATCAGCCAATTAATCATTTATCTTCCCATCAATTGGGTGTTTGATATTCTGATACACCTCTTCTGCCTGTCTGAAAGATTGGGCATGTTGAATTTTAACATGCCTGATCCTTCTCAATGGAAATCAGCCGACACCAAAGGAGTCAATTTGCCTTCCATTTCTGCTTGATTTCAAACCTTAAACCCTTGTCTCAATTACCAGACCGGAATGGAGCAGAGGATTTGCGCCAATCTGTCATCGGCCTGTCCCGTTGCAGGTTTAGTGAATTCACTAAATATGACAGATTCACAGACTCGCTGAGCTGCAGCCCATTGTGCTCCCATAAGTGAAAAGTGAAGGCTTACCTTTTTATAATGTACTCGTAGATGACAGTAGGGATCACGGTGACTGTTACACTGTGCCCAGATGAAGCCAAAATGTTTTCTACCTCGCGGTCCTGAAAAGAGAGAACACTTAACAATCTCTAAACAAATCCCAATCTGTAAACATACAGCAGTTGCTCACATAGCCCTTTCTGAACATATGCTTTGCACGACCCCTACACCACATATTTTAGCATGCACCAGTCATGCCCAGAATGAAACTATAACCCCCATTCTCCCTCACTCTACAACACTATCACTTATATGCTGCACTATCTACACCCAATAGTGTGTTGAATTGCATAAATGAGAATTCCATTATCTACGCCTAATTATGATCTCTTCAGGACTATGGCTGTGATTTCCGTGTTTTGTCTGCTGTAATGTTATGGTGGGGGATTATTAAAAAAAAAAAAAAGTCATCTCACCTGTTGGGTGCACGGTCAGGAAACTCCAAATGGTTAAAAACTGTGAAAAAGACCAGCACTAATTCAGTCCATAAAAATCCATGAGTTTATTCAATAAATAATCCAAATAATGAAAATGCAGCATAGCGTTACAGAGCATGGCATGGAGCGTACAAGTAAATGTGTTTCTGACCATTGGTCTTATCAGAACGCTCCATCTCATGCTCTGTACTCGCTATGCTGAATTTTCATTATTTGGATTATTTATTGGATGAACCTATGGATTTTTATGGATGGGATTAATGCTGGCCTTTTTTACTGCTTTTATATCTGGGGATTGTTATTCAATCTATTACATAAACCCTAGCACTTTTCATACTTAGCCTATGTTCACACAGGGGGGTTTTGCTGCAGCAAAACCTGAGTTATTTCTATTTGTCCACAAAATCACTGGCAGGCGATTTGCTGCATTTTTGTTGCTTTTTTTTATGCATTCCTTCTGCGCTTTTTGTCAAATGAGGATGTACATTGTCCCAAAACCACAAGTATGCATCTTTACCGCAGTTTTGCTACTTCTCATTGCTTTCAATGGGTTCTAAATGTGTTCAACTGCAGCAAAAACACAAAGAATTGACCTGCTCATTCTCTGTCTTTTTTTCTGTACAGGTTTTTGTGCATTTTCCAATGTGTGTGGACAGCTTTTATCAAAATCACTTAAGGGCCCGTCACACGGGGAGATATCGCCGGCGATGTTGCCGGCAACTGAGGGGCGTGGCCAGGTTGCGGCGACATCGCCGGCGAACTGCCGCGTGTGACAGGGCGATAATCAGGCGATGAATCGCCTGAGTAACATCGCCAGGTTTCCCAACAATGTTGGGAAATCTGGCGATGTTGGTGAGGCGATCATGCCTGATCGCCCTGTGTAACGCGGCAACCTGCAATGTTGCGGGCGATTCCGCCTATCTCCAACATTGCGAGTTATCGCTCGCTGGGTTGCCCAGCAACCCAGCGAGCGATAGCCGCGGCAACTAGCCGACGACATTGCCGGTAAGTTGCTCCGTCTGACATCTCCCCGGCGATGTTGTCAGGGATGCGCGCTCCCGCGATCGCCGGCAACATCGCCGGCGATATGTCCCTGTGTGACGGTGCCTATAGGTTTTGCTGGGAATCCAAACTGCAGGTTAGGATTAGCAGAAAACCATGGTGAAAACGTAGCAAAATGCCCTGTGTGAACATAGCCATAATAGTCCACAATAACATACACGTCCCCTATAGATTTGCCTAAATCAGTTCACCTTGAGTCCAATGACGTTCTGCCCGTTGACCTCACACAGATAGTGGTTGGTGAGCAGCCCATTCCTGGCAGCCGAGCCATCCTTCACCAGAGAGGTGATTTTGCCTTTCTTGTACACGAAGCCGACATGTCCGGCGCTGTCCTTGTGTAGAGTAACTGTACGCTGGAATGGCCTGAGATAAAACACACGAGTCAATAATGCAGTCTAGAGGGGAGAAAAATCTACAAATGTGTTAAATATTAATCCTATAATCTTGTACAGAGGCTACATCAGGTCTACTCCAGTCACACCCAGAGCTGCATAGTCTCCTCTATCCCCTGCTGGTTCAGTGTCTGCTGTGGTGCATGGTGGGAGATATAACATTTACACTATAGTACTGTGACTTTTTAAGGCCGACGCACAATTGTCCTTTTGATTTTGGCATGGAAGCAGCTGCCCTGTTTACCCTGTGACCTCTAAATGATGGGTTTTGCTTTGTGTTGGTGGAAATCAATGTTAAACTATTTGTAAAGCATGTGATGTTACTAAAGACGTGATGGACTGAGCCCGCCCTGTAATGGTAGGAATTGTCCAATGTTCGTTACTGGAAAATTGTTCATTGACAAGTGTTATGTTGGCGCCATGAAATTCTATTATATTGTAATATGTTTCAGTGGACACCAGGACTCTGTTCTCATTATACAATTTTACCTACTAAGCTAAACTCATGATCACCACTAGAGGGCGCTGCTCTAATGATATCCTCTGATCTGGTGCCACGTTGGCACCAACTGATAGTATGATCACTAGAGGGCTTTATTACTATTTACATGAGTCCAAGACCACAACCCCCATCATTTTAGAAGACTCGGAATAGATGGCTCCTTGAAAAATAAATAGAAAAAAAAAAAACTTATCGCATCTGTCTATGGGTTGTATGTAGTATAGCGGACTAGTTCTATTGAGGTTAACACAGTTGCACAGGTGTGGCACTGTGTATTTTGGAGAAAGAAACTGTAAAAGATATAGAGCACAATTGGGGTCTTATCCACATAAGATATTGGCACACAAATTACTACTGCCGCTCACCTGGGCTGGTTGTGTGACCCACAACCAATTTATATCACATGTACCCGATGTTGCAGGATCCACTGAGCCACGTGTATTGCGTGGTCGCAGAAGTAACAAATGGATATATATGTGGACAATCCACGCTGCCGTGAGATGAAAGATGAGACCATACGAATATATGGCTCAAACAATGGTGGCTTTATTCAACGCACTTCGACTGGTCTGCCTTGCTTCTTCCCCAGGAAACCAACCAAGCACACTTGTTACACATGTGCTGAATAAAGCCACCAGTGTTTGATTCATATATCCCTATGGTCTGATTCACCTTTCATCTCACGGTAGCGCAGATCATCCACATATCTATCCATTGGTTTCTACTGTGTATTTTGGAGCATAACAGATCCCCCCCCCCCCCCCCCCCTCCTTTCCTTATTAAACATATTTTAAAGGGAATCTGTCAGCAGGTTTTTGCTACCTAATCTGTCAGCAGCATAATGTAGGTTCTGAGACACTGATTCCAGCAATGTTTCACTTACTAGGCTGCTTACTGTAGTTTTGATCAAATCACTGTTTTATCAGCAGGAGATTATCTTTATTTGAGCACTTGTAAACCTAATGCCAGGTAGTCAAGCATATTACTGTACCCTGTATAACACACACACACCTACTGATTAGCAACTCACTATCTATGCACAGTGTACACAGTAAGCGGCCAATCAGTTGTTTGGGTGGGGGGGAATTGTTTATACAGAGCTCAGTATTCACAGAACTGGACAAAGCTGGGATTTTATCGAAGTGACAGCAAGTGGCTCAGTAAGTGATACATTGCTGGAATCGGGGTCTCAGCCCCTATATCATGCTGCTCTCAGATGAGTTTTCAAAAATCCTAGTGACAGATGCACTTTAAATCGTATCCCATCTGGCAGTTGTGTTGGATGGTGCAGAGGATTTTTTTGCATATGTATAAGTGCCATTATTCAAATGCTGCACAGATGGCAATACCCAAAAATATGTAAATAATGTATACTGTCCTCACTGCACACCCAATCTTCCATGCTGGTCTACTCTTTAGAGGCTGCATGTGTTAAAGCCCATCACTGGCCTCATTGTCCTGTGCGATATATGCTAAGGGCAGTAATCAGCTGCAATGGTCAGAGTATGCAAGATATGACATGAGAACTGAAGGACAGCATCCAGGATAGGGAGCATGCTAGATGCAATAGTTGGGTAAATATGTATAATGTATTCTATTATATAAAATATATAATTTTTTTTCTTTTTTAAACTTTATTGCAATCTGGCGTCAGCTGGTAAATTTAACTTCATTGACTCCTTCTCAGAGTATGTCTTGGGTCTTTAGACATGATGTCCATTGATCTGTCCATATCTAGGAGTAACTATAAAAGGTTATTCTTCTGCACACTAGAACACAAGATAAAGGAGACGTATAGCAACTGTACTGAGCCCAATAACCGTGACAAGGTGCATCGTATCAGGACACCTAACCTGAAATATATTATATTATTTTTTTTCTGCTACCACCTTGTTCACACACATCAGGTGTGGCGGTCAGTCTTTTTGTAATTCGTATCTAGGAGTAACTCACCGCTCTCGGACTATCATGCTGATCCTGTCCTGTCCGGCTTTCTTCAGCGCCTTGTGCGCCCGGTCGCTACTCCATCCAGCACAGTCCTGATTATCAATCTGTAGGATCTGATCCCCGAACCTCAGGCCCACCAGGGAGGCTGGAGAATTGGCTTGGACGAGTTGCACAAAGATCCCCTACAAGGAGAGACCATTGCAGAGTAAGTCTCACTGGCTCAGGCTGTGGTCACACATGCCAATCCGTTTTTGCTTTGGGAACAATTTTGGTTTTTTTTTTCTAAGTCCAAAAAACGGTTCGTTAACGGATGGGGCACTTTATGGGTCATTCAATTTTTGAAGACCTCTTTCCAGGGTCCAAAAAACGTTGCAAGCAATGTTTTTGGGTGCTGGAAAAAAACGGACGTTTATTGGTAACATGGGGCCCTATGGGAAATGGATCCATTAACAGATGGCACATATAGGCACCATCCATTAACGGATCCGTTTTCACTAGCATTTTTTTTGCCAAAAAATGGCTAAGTCCAAAAAACGCAGAGCAGCACAGGAGGCTCAAAGCACCCAAAAAAATAAACTGATTTGATAAACGAACACTATGAAAAACTGATTGGCATGTGTGACCACAGCCTCATCCAAGATGTTCCAGGCTGTGGACATTCCTCCAGCGTCTCCTCACCTTATCCACGGCCCGCAGCCTCAGGCCCACCTTCCCATGCTCGTCCTTACACAGGATCAGCTCCCGGATTCCATTCTTAATTTCTGCTCTTCTTAAACCGATGTCATTACCGGTGACTGGAGCCACCAGACCTCCGGGGATCGTGTGGGGGACCGCCACTTCCTGCGGGAAGAGATGGAACAATGTAAATAATGCTCTGCCCACTGTATGTAATGGGAAACGAGAAACCAGATTCTTATCACTGCAGTCTGTAAATATGAATGGTTATAATTCCAGCCAATGGTGAAAACCTATAAAGGCTTTAACATATTTTTACCGGAGTATGCCTTTTATCACATATCCACAGGATAGGTGATGGCGTATAGATTGGTACAGCAGTAAGCATGAGCTACCCTGCACCCCCACTCATTTTCTATGGGGTACCACCCATAGAGAACAAACAGAGCGGTGGATGTACCATTTTGGTACAGGAATGTGTTCCCCCCAATACACCAATCGCTTCTGGTCCCAGCACTGAGGCACCCACTGATCGAAAGTAGTCTCCTACCCAGAGGGTTAGGTTAAAACTCGACAGCCCCTTAAAGGCCTCTAAATAACGATTGCAAATTTCAGCAGAATCTGCCAACCATCTAATGGGTATGGTATGGGCCTCCCAAATGTCTTCTGACAGCTTGTCAGTGTTCATAAGGATCAGGAGATAGTATATCAATTGTCCTATCCTTCTTTTAGCACAAAAATAATCACATGAGCCAGTGTTGTAACTTGGGCCCAAATGCAAAACCTCCAACAGGGCCCTCAATTATGGCAGGAATAACAGTAATAGCCTTTTTATGTAGGCCAAAGAGAACTTTTTGGCCCCATAGGCTCCAGAATTGGGTGGGACTGCAACCCCTGCACTTATTATAGTTGTCAAGGTTGAGAGCCGTTCTATAGACAGCTGAGGATTTGTTACATGTTTATCCAGGGTGCGCAATTTTCTGTGTTCCTGCACTGACACATTGTAATTATCTTTCAGAGCAGGAGAGATATCGCTGCTGACTTGTCAAGTTTACTGAGGGTTTTCTAGACTGGATAGTATTGTAACAAACCCTCAGCTGTGAGACGTATTTGGCCTGTAGGTATTCTATATGATTTTCTTCACACTCACATTTCCTCCAGATGGAACCAGTGACATATTGAGCTGCATCTCCTCGCCCGTCAGTAACAGTCCCATGTAATTGGTCAATTCTGACAGATTTGGGTATAAACCTATAAGAGCAGAAAGAGAATTAATGATGAAATCTCGTTCTCAGGCAGCAGTGCCCACCTGGTAATACACAACCCCAGTATCCATATGACCCTGAGGCTCCACTGGCACGTGATGAATATCATCAGGCTATACTCCAGTGACCCCCCACTATAATTATGGCTAATAACAAAAAGCAGGGTTCATTTAGTTTTCCAACCAGTTGACTGCAGTTCTCTGTGGGATGTAGATATGTTCTCTGCACTGTTTGTGTGCACACTTTTCTAGATATGGGTGTATGGTGACGGCTTTTCTTCAAGGTTTGGCCCTTTACATACAAGGACTCTGCAGTGACCACACTCCTCCAGCAGAGGGTGATGCAGACCTTTTTCTAGTACAGGAAGACAGCCTGGGGTATCTACACATACTGGCACAGCTCCACCTGCCGTCTTACAGGCTGGATATGCTAGTCCTCATATCTATGACATGGGGTTGTATTTTGTTTATAAACTGGCTGGAGTTAATCTGTAGCTGGACGTGTTCTGCTACTTTTTAATCTACTTGTGTTACAGTTGTTTTAATTAATTTAAAAAATCTCTGTTCCTGTGATTGAATGGGAAAAAATACTATTACTGCATAATAACTTAAAACACATTTTTCATTGTTTAAAGAGTTAAATAGTTTGGACTCCAGACTCATTCATTCACCTGCACTGGTACACTGTAACAAACTATCAGGACAGGGGTGAGATGTGTGCTTCGGACGTGTTTTTGACCACAGTGGATCTTCTAGCAGTTCTGTTTAAAACCCTAACCTGTAAGGCCTCATTCACATGTCCGTGCCTCTATCACGTATGCAGTACGTGCCGACACATGCCGGAGACACAGACATACGTGAACACATGATCCCCCTATGGCCCCCTTCACATGTCCGTAATTCCGCACGGATCATGTCGCCATGTGGCCCACATGCGTGTCAGTGTGCTCCACACGGTGACATGTCCGTTTTTTTGCGGAGGCACAGACCGCTTTTGGCCAAAAACCTCCATTCACACAGATGTCATCCATGTAACATCTGTGTGTACGGACCATGGACAAAAGTAACAAGCCCAAAAATAAAGAATTTCATACTCCCCTCGCTCCAGTGCTGCCTGCTCCTCTCTCTTCCGGTGCCGCTCATTAGGCTCATGAATATTCACTTTACTGAGATTGACAGCGGACCAGAAGTGCTGCTGGAGGGAGGTGAATATGTGGTGACAGGCTCTCCGTGTGCTATCCATGGATAGCACACAGACTGCACACGTGTCACATGTCCGTGACACGTGGATCTACGCCCCGCCCCCAAATGGCCTTGTCTCACACGTCCGTGGTGTCACGGATGTGTGAAACAGTCCATAAGGCTGTGTGCACACGGTGTGTTTTTATCCCGTTTTTTTTTCTGCGTTTGAGTGCCAATTTGTCACAAAACCTGATGCCGGCAAAGTAAATGAGGATCCTGAAGTGTCATGCACATTTCGAGTGTTTTCTCCTTGCAGATTTGATGATGATAATAATAATAATAATAATAAAATATTTATTCATTTATATAGCGCTATTAATTCCATAGAACTTTACATATATCAGTAATGCTGTCCCTATTGAGGCTCACCATCTATCAGTTGTTACCTCTGCATTTTTCGTGCCAAGGATGCATAACTCTTTGCATCAAATACTAAACTTGTGCAAATACCCATATGCATTAAATGCCATACTCTGATTTCTTTTGTTCTGCTCTGTTCATGGGACACAACTGGCACCATCGCGCAGATTGACACCCAGCTGCCAAACTGTATGGAGATAGCTGTCAATCAGCATGAGGTCTGCAGTAACGTCCATCAGTGCGGTCTGTTCCAGCAGAGCTCTGCGCTGGGCAAAACAGGCAAGTAGTTAGCAACCACCTGCCTGCATGTTCTTTTGCCCAAATAAAAAAAAAATTACATAGTCCCTGATAACCCCTTCATTCAGGAACAGTTTCAACTCCTTGATGGAGACAATATTTTTTTTTTTCTCACTGACAGCAAGCAGAGATTTTGAAAACACTGCCTTGACCAATGCATTTGCACCTTGTTTGCAGTCAGTATTTCATTTTCTTGCCGTTTTATCTGTTTTGTGTCTTCTTTTCACACTTTTCATTTTTGCTGGTCAGTGTGGTCACTTTTAGATTTTTTTCGTCAAGTTTTTTTTTTTTTCTTTTTCCTTCCACACAAATGTACTTTGCTATTTACCGGCGTGTGTTTTTTTTTTTTTTTTTTTTTTTTTTATTAAAAGTATCTTTGAATCTGTAAAAAATATTATGTGCACATATTGATCACTTTGCATAAAATCCAGTGCAACAAGAAGAATGACAAAGTGACTAATACAAATATGAGAAAGTTGCAGGCCTCTCCATACACTGATTAAACTCTTATGGGGCCGTCACACGCGATCTGATCGCTGACGACATTGATAGATGATCGCTGGTGAGCTGTCACACAGGCAGACTCGCCAGTGATCATTTTACCAGCGACATCGTAGAAATGATTTCTATATCGTTCCCACGATGTCTGCAGGCTGGTATCCAGGGTAAACTGCGGGTAACTAGGCAGCGCGCGCCAGATGTATACCTTAGTTACCAGCCTTCTCCACTCACTGGCTGGTATCTAAGGTACACAGCGGGTAACTAGAGACCCTAGTTATATATATAAAGCATACCATATTATAAAAAAAAAAATAATAATCCATCTGTTGTAAAATATAAAGTTATGAAAATGGGGACCTAAACAAAAAATATTTTTTCCTAATAGCAATTTGAAATTTTTAACCCTTAAATTATGTACACAGTATATAAAAAAAATCCATAGAAGTTTGGTATTGCTGCATTCAGACTGATCTGAAGAATTCTGATGCCAAGTTATTTTTACCACACACTATGTTGACAGGAGAAAAAAAAATGATGGCTCTTGGAAGAAGAGGAAAAAACGAAAGCGAATTGAAATAAAAATGCCCGATCATAAAGGGAAAAATAGCTTGAAGTCATTCAGGTACATCAGCACAGATAAAACCTTTACTAGATACCACCTACTTTGACTGCAGGCTGCAGATGGCATTATGGCTGCGGGCAGTGACTGGGTGATCATTTGGCTGGACTGAGCCTGGAAAACAAAATAAACAGGTTAGTCTCAAGTAAACCCAGGTGTCACCATCTTACCTGCGAGGGAGTTATATCTGTTATTATTTCACGTGAGATAACACAACATGGTGCCAGATTGTGTAATATCACATGGCGTAAATAAATGATAACCGCTGATACATGGCTGTCACGGGGCCGTCATGTCACCAGAGCGCACACTGACTGCAGGTGACTCAGTACATGTAAATGTTGTGACTGTCACCTGGTGGCTGCCGCACCTTCCCCTGCAGTTTCCTTCTCGGTGTCTCTGGCATTTATATGAATAAGGGAGGGTGAGGGTAGTGATTACTTAATCCCACATTTCTGAGGAGAAGCAGCCATGCTGAGTACATTAATACATGACAGAGCAGCTCTTACTCTTCCAGCTTCTTCTCTGGTGCACTCTTTGTTGTTACAGAAAGGGAAGCATGGTGACATTTTAAGTGAAAGGGCTATTCTTATTTGTAAAATCATGTTTCTCAAATATGGGCACAAAGGGTCTTTCTGGTCTCACCTGCATTGCCCGGTCCACCTTCAGATCTTCTAGGGATGGATACAGAGACATGATTGAAGTGCCTGGAATGAGAGCATATAATTTTTGTCAAGCTATGTGCACACAGAGCTTTTTAAAGATTTTTTTGGGAGCAAGTCCACAGGAAAAATCACCTCAACAACAATTCAAACTCTAGGAAGACTTTACATTCTAAAACCACTTTATTGGTCTCATGTTGAGTTTTTTGAGCTTTCATTTCTGCTTCAGATTTAAAAGAAAAAAAAGCCTGGTGGGAGAAAAAGTGTACGTCACTTCTGTGAAGCAGATCCTGATGGAAACTTATCCAAAGCAGGCCCTGTCCAATTGGACAGATGGCCAAAACCCCTTTAGGAAAAATCTCTAGGGTATGTGCTCATGGCCCGGAGGTGCTGCGTGTTGGACGCAGCTCCTCCACACCTGAGTGATTCTGAGGGTGCCTGCAGGGAGACTGCAGATGCCCTGTACTCACCATGTGCGGCGGGTGCAGGGCGGCTTCTCCCTGCAGTCACCTGATGAGAGCCACTTCCGACTCCACAACATGAAATGAACATGCTGAAGAGGAGCGGACTGCCGGCAACCCACACCGCAGCTGTCAGATCGCTGCAGTCAGGTTAAGCATAGTGAAGATGGGATTTCTTGAAATCCTATCCACTATGCTAATACTGTATTAGGCGGCCGTCACACGCAACGATTTCTTGCCCGATATCGTTTAAGCGATCTCCTTTTTGATCGCTTAAGCGATATCGGGCAAGAAATCGTTGCATGTAATCAAGCGATTTACGATGTGAAATCGCTTGATCGTGACATCGCTGATCTGAGCTCCGGAGCTCAGATCTAGCGATGAACGATGCCACGATCTGCTTCATCGTGGTGTATAACACCACGATGAACGATCTCCCAGCGGCAGAGCCTATGCTGGGAGATGGTAACTATGGTACACGTCGGGTAACTAAGCGACGCGCGGCGCCTAGTTACCCAATGTGTACCATAGTTACCAGCGAGATCGTGGATCCACATCGCTGGTGAGTCTGTCTGTGTGACAGCTCACCAGCGATGTGAGCGATATTGTAAGCGATTGCGCGTGCACGTGATCGCTTACAATATCGCTAGAGATATCTCAGCGTGTGACGGCCGCCTTACGCAGCGTTTTGGATGCAGCGGCAAGATGCTGCATCCAAAACACTGCGTATACTGATCGTCAGTATGCAGCCTGAGGCCACTTGCCCTTGTTGAGTATTTGTGAGTTTTTTTACCTCACAATTTGTAGACAAAGCCAGTTGTGGGTGAGCAATACTGAAGTGGTGACGTGTTTCTATTAGACTTTTCCACTGATTGCTCCACTCCTGGTTTTGGCTACAAATCCTAAGGTAAAAAACTAATCAAATACTCAATGTGTGCATGTGGCCTACTGTAGGATCCAAGTCAGTATACAGTCAAGTGAAACGTTGAGTATTTGGTGAGGTTTTTACCTCAGGATTTGTAGCCAAAACCAGGATTGGGTGATAAATACAGAAGTGGTGACGTGTTTTTATTATACTTTTCCTCTGATTGTTACTCTGCTGATTTTGGCTACAAATCCTGAGGCACAAATACCTCACTAAACACTTTTATGTGTACAAGGCCTAAGGCTATGTGCACACTGTGTCATTTTAATGGTGGCAAAGCAACCAAGCTTTCCCAGGCGAAAAGCCAGCTGTTGCTTTCCTGAGGCGGCTTTGCCATTGGCTGCCCGTATCTTTCTCTCCTTACTGTGAAATACAGTGATGCCTCGGTTTTTGTCGGTAATCTGTCCGAAAACTATTGACGAAAACCAAAACTGACAAAAACTGAGGCAATTATTTCCATAGGAAACAATGTAAAATCAAGTAATTTGTTTTAGACTCTCAAATACATACAAAAAATACAGTTTACGCCCCTTTCACATCAGCGTATTTCGCTGATTGCGGCAGATCCGGCAGATTTACCGCATCTGCCGCCTAACGGTCGCACTTGCGGCAAGCCCCATGCATTGTCTACGGGGCTTGCAGCAGGTGCTGTATTGCCGCGGTTCCAGCACTTGTGGCCGCAGAAAAAAACGCTACTGACTGCGGTTTTTTTTTCACGCCCGCAAGTGCCATATCGCAGCTATACAGCACCTGCCGCAAGCCCCGTAGACAATGCATGGGGCTTGCCGCAAGTGCGACCGTTAGGCGGGAAATCAATTTGACAAAAATGCTGATGTCGAAGGGGCCTTTATATAGAAAAAAAGATAACAGTTAATACAAGAAACACTCAGTAATGACTATAAAATGAATATGAAAGACTAATTTAATGAATACGGTAAAAAAAATTTACTTGCTATTTTATTCTTATAAACTCTCTTTTTGGCGTATGAAATATGCCAAGGAGGGGAGAGAGGGGTGCACTTTTTATTTCTTGTAAGGGGAATCGCATTTATTATTGCAAAATTAGTAGCGATGTACCGACGGAAACCGAGGCATTGATGACAACTGAGACACATTATTTGTTGAAATAATTGACTGAGGTATCGCTGTATACAGAGCCGGCAGCTTCTGAGTAGTAAGTCACTGAAAGAATGAGCCAGTCACTTATTAACCACTTCAAGGTTTCTGAACCCTGAAGACATAGACAGCTACGTGACAGTGATGCCGTTTTGACATTGCTGTGCATTCTTTATTTCTGGGGAGCTTTTTCAGGTGTATTTTCGGTGAAATCCATATGCACAAGACATCGTGTACACACATTCTTAAAAAACTCTTAAATCTCTTTGATGCCTATTGATGGTCCGTGCTGTCAATGCCAGCACAGCGGACAAGGTTTTCCTAGGAGAAGTTGCTTCAGGAAAAGTTTTGTATTGTTGCAGTGTCTCCACCACTATCATCTACTTTCTGCTGTGAAGAGCTGGCAGCTTTCCAAACTAAGCACATGAAGAATGAACACGCTACGTCTTTTTACCACTTCTTGGTTTCAGAAGCCTTAAGAGGGTAATTGAAGACTGAACATGTGCACAGTTACGTCATTTTTATATTGATGTGTATTATGTTCACTATTTGCTGTGGTTTGCGGCGCTTTTACCACCTGACAAAAACTCAGTATGAACACACCCATAAGATGTCTTGAATTTGCCTGAAAGACATGTGCATATACATTTAAACACAGCAGGTGTTTGCTATGTAATCTGAGCGTGGCATGATATAAGGGCTGAGACCTTGATTCCAGCTAGCTGTTACTTATTAATGTGTTGCTGTTTCTATAAAATCGGTGTTTTATCATCAGGAAATTATCACTGCAGGTCAACTGCTGTAACCCCCACCACAGCTTTCAATCAATGTACAATGTGTGCAGAAAGCTGCCAGTCCCTGGTATGTTCAGGGTTATACACAGCCCAGCATTCACAGCTCTGCTAGGTCTGCAGCAGAGAAACACAGTTTAGGGGAAGCAGTTGTGATATAATCACTAGGTGATACATACATCACTAGAATCAGGGTATATTAGATGGTAGACAAACAAGTGAAATCTGCTGCAGACTGAAATAGATGTTCTTAATCTACATCTACAGGGTAGAAAACAGAGTAAAATAGTCTGCAGGTACCTCAGTAATAATCTGCAGATAATACTATTGAATTTTGTGTGTAGATAGCAAAATGAAGACCTTGATCATCTTCAGAATAAGTCAATAGTTACTTGTAGAAAAATAGATGCAATGCTCTGCAGAGATAGGGATAATTAGACAGTGGCTGACAGCTGGCTTTCCCAGACTCCTGATGTTGCTCTTTATACAGCAATATGGGAGTGGGTTGATGAATTGGCAGTTATTATTTAGGATTATAGGAAAGCTGGGTGATAACTCTGGACAAATTGGTTGTCATCCAACTTTCCCAAATTAAATTCTGGACATTAACACAAACTTTTTAACCTGGGAAAAATCCATTTTGGATTTCTACTTATCCATTTCTCATGATTTTTTTTTTTTTTTTTTTTTTTTTTACCCTGAAAAAGCTAGATAATAGCTAAACTGGCTTTGACAGACGTTTTACCCAGCTTTTCTGAGCTCCTCAATGTGACATGGTGGAGGAGGTGATTCATGACTGTAGAAACACACTTTCCAGGAAATGTCTGAATAAAAACTGACAGGTGAGGGATTTTCAGGCTGAGCTGGTTTTTCTACTGGAGGAAGTGAATATTTGAAGTATTTTCTGTTCCTTGCAATCTTATATTCTGCACTGAATCACAAAGTATCAGGTCAGGCTATTCTTGTGATTCAGCGATGCCTCATATGATAAACCAGCGTCACCTCGTAGTTGGGTGCGGCCGATGGATACATCATTAATGGCCTCCATGTCATGTAATGATGGCATTACCTGCCAAATTACTTCTGTACACTGGTAAACTGTCTCCCACCATCTTAAAAAGTGGCTTTTAAACGGAACCTGTCAAGTCGTTTTTACTCCCTAACCCAGTGGTGGGGGACTCCCAGGCAGTGAAGCGGCCACTGACTGGCCACGGGATTGCATGACATAATGACGTGATCCTCGGGAGAGGCAGTGCATACAACACTAGAGCAGCACTGTTCTCAGAGGGGAGGATAGGTTTTATTTTGTTAAGGTGAAACAAAGGGATGCAAAAGGGGCTGTCCAATTAGTGGGTAACCCCTTTAGGTCCTCGAGACTATGCTTGTAAGATTTCAGGGTAGAACTGCATTTCACTAGCCTGGAAAAAGCATTTATCCCTCCAAGGGCCACACCAGACCTATGAAGATACAAATCTGCAAAGACTGATCTAATATCTGAAGAGTCAAGTAATAAAGTAAAGTAGACTTTGTCTTGTATGGGCCTATCTTCACATAGTTTTTTGGAGCGAATTATTTCCAAAATCCAAAGTCTCAAAAGCTATAAATGAACATAGCCTTATGTTATGAGCGCATGACATCTTTAAGACGCCGACCCCCCCATCCCCCCAAAGTTCTTCCTGAGTAAAACCTCTTCAGGAAAAAGATGGTGGTATTTTTTTTTTTTTTTTAAGTGGCTCCATTGGTAATTTTACAGTAATTTTTTTGCAGCCTTCTGCTGCTGGCATCATTAATTCATCAATTTATACTATAATAACTAGAGAGCGGCTTCCTAGCAACACGCTCACAAAGAATGAGAATGTCTCTTCTTTTATATGAATCACCATTTCCAAACCCTGAAGCTGCTAATAGATGTAACAAAAACATCTGAATATGTGCACAGCAATGTCATCATTACATTGCTGTGCATAACGTTCATTTTTTGCAGTTGTCTTTCAACACTTTTTTTTGGCAGTTTCTGCAGCGGAATCCACTTGAAAAAAGCGTGTTGTGCACATAACCTTAGGTTTTATTTTTGAATGCATACAATGTCTCTTTCACATGGATTGGATTCCACTGCGGAAATCGCCTGAGAAATCAGAAAATGCTCAAAAGCGTGAAAATAAGCATTTCTATGTCAAAACCACTGTTCATGTGCTCAGACCACTGGTGGACACAAAAGAGATAAAAGCCCCTGTGCAGTAACAGTACATGGGGCCCCTTTGCTGTCCAATGGCTCATCAAAATGCACAAATTGATCTACTTTGGAGGTAAAAAGGGTTCCCTTACTTCTTGGGCCCTTGTTCTGCTGCACAGGTTGCCTTAATATGTCCGCTCTGGCTTTTGAACGTCTTTTAACCACTTCAGGCTTCTAAAAGTGGCAAGCAATAATAAGAAGTGACATGTCCACTTGGCTGTTGTTTTATGCTAGAAAGACATTTTCTGTTCCACTCCTGGTTTTCTCTACAAATTCTGAGGTAAAAAAACTCCCCAAATACTCACTGTGTGCACGAGGTCTAATGTGAGATCCAAGTCGGAAAACAGCCAAGTGCACACGGTGAGTATTCGGTGAGTTTTTTACCTCAGAATTTGTCAGTCAAAACCAGGAGCGGGTGATAAATCCAGAAGTGGTGACGTGTTTCTATTATACTTTTTCTTTGATAGCCTGGTTTTGTCATGGAAATACCGAGGTAAAAATCACCAAATACTCAACATGTGAATGTGACCTAAAAGATGCTGTATGCAAACAGCGACTGGGTAGAAACACCAAATATTTGAGGAGGATCTGGAGAGTTTACACTCAGGTTTTGCTTAAAAAAACAATATAAGCATACGCTGACACCCACATTACACTGACAATGCAATGTATGTATTCGCTAAAAGATAATGTAGTGGTTTCACTGGCAGTCCTATGTAAGGCCACAGTCATATACTTCAAAATATATTGCTCTAAATGGCAAACTTGCCTGTGCTACATCTATGTACTACAGGTCTTCTGGTCATTACACTGCGGGGATCAATTAATACACTTAACAGCAGAATGGCAGGTGCTCACCTGGGGAGTGCGGTTTCTCTCTTCTCAGCTGGCGATCACCTGTCTTCCTGGTCTCGCCTCTATATGTCTCTTTCAGCAGGGAGTGGCGGTGACATCAGATGGGTCACAAGACTTTGAGGTCACAACTGGGAAGTAGGAGAACAGGTTACAGATAATGACGGTAACAGGAGAGCTGCCATCGAAAATGACAGCCTAGGGACTTTGTGCTTATGATGACACAAGGCGTTACTCAGCGTTTGTCTCTTAAAGGGAGCCTGTCTCAAAAAATGTCCTTAAACACCCCATCATGGGCTTTTGTTCTACGCATTATAGCTGATTTTGATACTAGTGACATACATGACTGTTAGGCTGGAAATACACTGTCGTGTGACATTCGAGTGACTCGCATGGTTCATCCATAAAGGCCCCTGCCTCTCTGGATGGGAGCGCATCAGTTGCTTGTGTTTCTATGCAGCGCCACGCTCCATCCTGGCAGGGGCCGTTATGGGTGTACCATGCGAGGCTCTTGAGAGTTACTCGCATGTCACTGGGATTGTGTGTTTCCTCGCTTAGAATAGTGATTTCATATTATATTGGCCCCCAGAGATTTCATAGTGAAGTTGTTTAGACCAGTGATTCTCGTAACCTTTTCTATTGGGCCTCATTATCTATACAAAAACAAAATACTAACATTAAAAGAAATCCTAATTCTGTCTCCTGATTCCAATACAAAATTAACATTAACATAATCATAGAATTAATCAATAATATTAGTTGTTTACCTCTTCTTGACGTGAGACGTAATCATAGGCTGCATATTGGGTGCCAGGGTATAGAGTGGGCTCAGGAGCCTGGTCTGCTCCATACTTGCTGCAATTGCTTCTATTTAACCATTTAAACGGCTGTCAATCACTGATATTGGTATTTAAATAGTGCGATCAATAGGGCATGCCCATGAGCTATTGGCTTCAGTGATGCAATTTTAGGGTGTTGATTCTGCCATTTTAGTCCTCCAATGAAGCCCAATCTGTGGCCTGTCTTCATAGGAGAATGTCATTTTAACGAACACTGTACTTTTATATTGCAGTATATTGATCACATAATTGCATGTTCAGGTCCCCTAAAAAATAAACATTTTAATATATTTTTTGCATGATTTTAAACTCTGACATCATAATAAAGAATGTAAAAAATACATAAAGAAAAGGATATTTTGCATTGCCTCTTCTGCAAGTACTACCAACATATTAACCCATACCATAAAAAATGCAATGAAAAGTGATCAAAACACTGTATGCATCTCCAAAATGGTATCAATAAAAATCCTAGCTTGGAAAAAAAAAAAGCCCTAAAGATGGTTTCACACTTAAATTTTTTTGTCTTGCGTTGTGTGTCCCTATACTTAAAATGGGGCCATGGTTGCATGTGGTCTTCAGTCTTTTTCACCTACTCCCTGGATGCAAAAAGTAGCATTTTTGGTGATTGTTAAAAATCCTGATTCATCCGGATGCATCCCCATGCATTCTCAAATATAATGTCTTTTTCAATGGCATTTGGATCCGGATATCAGCAGAACCATCCAATTGGATCCGTTTTCCCACACTGAGCATGCTCAGAGTTTTTTTTTTTCTGGTCATTTAGAGGGCTCTCCTCCCCTCCTCCATTTTCCTTCGGTACAGATCAGGCATCTGTCTGCTGCGGTGGCATGCATTTGCAGACGCACGGCCGCATGCTGATAATCCTGTTTGCATCCTGGTCTGGACGGAATGCTAGTGTGAAACCAGACTATCACAGCTCAGACTATCACAGCTCAATCTACTGTTAAAACAAAATGATAAGGTCTACACATTTCTAATTCTAATGCAAAACCTGTGTATATAAAATAAATATTGTTATTCAAAACTACTTTTTCCACCTATAATGTTATGTATAATCTGTACAAATATATTGAGGAACAGCCTAATTATGAGGGGGACTATTAAATAACTAAAATAATGTGGTTGCATAAGTTTGAGCACCCTTATATAATTGGGGATGGGGTTGTGTTCAGAATTAGCCAATCATATTTATATTTATAGTCTCAAAAAAGAAAAGGAAAACTGGGCACTATCCGTGGTGTGCAACCGGTGAGATCCAGAGCGATCCTCTCTGACCGATGTCAGGACCCGTAGAAGCGGCCACTGAGCTGCGAAACGGTTGCCGTCGTCCTCGCTCCCGCACCTCCCTCCCCCACCGTTTGTTTTTCCGGAATGTGTTCTTGGATACCGCAATAAAGTGATAAAGATCATCATGGTGAGTGCCACTGTCTATTTTTCTGCTATTTAAACTTTATATTTATATTCATGTTTTATATAGTAGCCAGTACATGACTGCCATCATTAATAGTGATTCTGATTAACCCCTTATAAAGTTAAGCTATTCCAGTAGGGTTTTCTTGACATTTACTAATTTAGTTATATTTTTCAGCAAAAGCCCTGGTCCATAAAAAGTTTACAAAAGCAAAAGGATCTCATTGTTAAAAGTTAATTTTTTTCCAAGGCATTAGATATACTATGGAACAGTGTGAAGACGTCATCAAGAAGTGGCTTAAATTTGGCAAAACAGTGATATTACCTAGAATTGGACACCCTCAAAATTTGAAAAGAAAATTGGTCGAGGGAGGACTACAGCAACATTAACGGAGCTGCAGGAATATCTGGCAAGTAGTGTACTGCATGTCACAGCAATCTCCCGAATTCTTCATATCTCTGGACTGTGGGGTCGGGTGTCAAGGTGGAAGACTTTTCTTACAAAGAAAAACCCAATTCTAGCTATGTTTTGCCAAAAACTACATCAAGTCTGCCTAAGGCGGCCGTCGCACGGTTCAATATTGATAGCGATATTGTTAGAGATCACGTGCACGCGCGATCGCTAACAATATCGTTCACATCGCTGGTGAGCTGTCACACAGACAGACTCACCAGCGATGTGGAGCAGCGAGATCGCTGGTAACTATGGTACACATCGGGTTACTAGGCGCCGCGCGGGCATAGTAACCCGACATTTACCATAGATACCATCTCCCAGCATAGGCTCTGCCGCTGGGAGATCGTTCATCGTGGTGTCACACACCACAATGACGCAGATTGATCAAGCGATTATCGCTTGATATGAGCTCCGGCTCACCAATCTGCGATGTAACGATCAAGCGATTTTACATTGTAAAATCGCTTGATTACACGAAGCGATGCCCAAACGATATCGCTTAAGCGATCAAAAAGCAGATCGCTTAAGCGATATCGTGCTTTAAATTGATGCGTGTGACGGTCCCTAACATATATGAGAAAATATTTTGTTCTGATGAGACCAAAGTTAAACCTTTTGGCCATAATTCTAAAAGGTATGATTGGGGCAAAGCCAACGCTGCCCATGAACACCATACCCCCAGTGACGCACAGTAGAGACAGTATTATGCTTTGGGGAATATTTATGCAACCACATTATTTTAGTTCTTGATTGTTTGCCAAAGTCATTTGGCCCCCAAAACAGCCAAATGACTTTGGCAAAGAACCTAATATCTAGCTGCCCATATGAGAATGCCTAGTCACAGTGCCATATTAAAGAGTCAGTCACTGTACAGCCATAGTGTCTATCATCATACCCATATAATGGGGCCATGGTTCACCCCTTGTCTACTGCAATCTCCAAGCTGTTCTACACTGTAATGATCCTGCAAGCAAGTTCCTATATCTTGACTTCCTTGATCCTATCATTCTAACGTGAGAGAGAAGGGGAATATTACCGTATATACTCGCGTATAAGCCGAGTTTTTCAGCCCAAAAATTGGGCTGAAAAGTTCCCCCCTCGGCTTATACGCGAGTCACTGTATACTGTATACACTGTATACAGTATACAGGCCGCCCCCCCCCTTGCTGCCGCAATCCTGTAAAGGAATACATTATTATACTTATCCCTGCCGCTGTCCCGCCGCCGCTATCGCGCTCCTCCGGCTTCCTCCTCCGGTGGGCGCAGGCAATGACGTCATTGTCTGTGCGCCAGAGGAGGAAGCCGGAGGAGCGCGATGGCGGCGGCGGGACAGCGGCAGGGATAAGTATAATAATGTATTCCTTTACAGGATTGCGGCAGCAAGGGGGGGGCCCTGTCTACCACCACTGGGGCTGCCGCTGTATACCACACTGCTGGGGGCTGTATACCTGTGCTGGGGTCCACCCTCGGCTTATACACGAGTCAATAGGTTTTCCCAGGTTTTGGGGGCAAAAGTAGGGGGGTCGGCTTATTCACGAGTATATACGGTATTTTTCAGGCTTTGAGTAGAATGAGGAATATTTACTTACAGTGAAGAAAATGTATAATAAATGCCAAACATGTCCAGGTTCTCAATGGGGACAGCACTTTGTCCTAAATATCAATGGTGGTTTGACCCAAAAACTCCTTAGACATGTACTGTATCTTTGATGTCGTCTTTTTTGGGATTCCACTGTTAAAAGCCTGAAGAGTGCTACTGATGACGGGATTTTTCCTTAGAATGATTACCTTATCAGAGTATGTTCATCATTGTACCTGATAGTTATATGCAAGTATGCAAATAAATAACACAGCTATAAATGGTACTATCTGTCATGTGATCCCACACCCACAGATAACATACTGATTACATCATGATCCCTGTCTCATGCTTTATGTGATCTCCTGGACTGTAAGCAAAGTTACACTTATCCGTGATGTATTTAAATGAATTTTCCCATAACAAAGTAAATTTTAAACTTTATTTTAATCAATCGATTTCAGAATAATAATTCCCACAATTGGATGTTTTAATTTTTTTCCCCTATGTTGATATAATCTTACATATGTGTCCCTGCTATCTACCGTGTAATGGATGTGTCTGACCGTACAGGGACATGGTCTGATCATACCACATCTCCTGTGCTCAGATAATCTTATATATGTGTCCCTGCTATGTGCTGTGTAATGGCTGTGTCTGACCGTACAGGGACATGGTCTGATCATACCACATCTCCTGGGTAGGGGAGGAAGTACAAAAGAGTATACAGACATTACAGCACGGGATCACAGCTGATTATTTTTGTGAGGTAAAACATTTTGCTGCCTGTTTGTAAAAAAATGTTTTGCCTCAAAGAAAGAATTAGGCTAGGCATACACCAGCGCTATTGCCTGCTTTCAGGGGGGTTCCATTAAAAAGATAGAATTTGGCAGCATTAACGCAATGTTGCCGGAAAAGTAAGGCTGCATTAACGCCGACAATTCATTCCTATGGGTGATGGAACCCCAAGAGCAGGTCAAACGCCGGCATCTAAGTGCTAGAGTTTGAAATCTTGCGCTATTTCCAAGCGCAACACATGACGCGGAAGCGCGTCAATTATGACTTTTAGGATTGCTACCTTTATTAGGTGGCATTAGTTTGTCTACTTCCTCACTGAAGTGAAAATTTGCATATGTACAAAAATATAACTACTATATTACTGCCCCTATGTACAAGAATATAACTACTATAATACTGCCCCTATTTACAAGAATATATCTACTATAATACTGCCCCTATGTACAAGAATATAACTACTATAATACTGTTCCCTATGTACAAGAATATAACTACTATAATACTGCCCCTATGTACAAGAATATAACTGCTATAATACTGCCCCTATGTACAAGAATATAACTACTATAATACTGCACCCAATGTTCAAGAATGTACAGTTGAAACCAGAAGTTTACAGACACTATAAAAAAAAAAAAAGACACTTACAGTGTTGGCCAAAAGTATTGACACCCCTCCAATACTGTCAGATAATACTCAGTTTCTTCCTGAAAATGATTGCAATCACAAATTCTTTGGTAGTATTATCTTCATTTAATTTGTCTTCAGTGAAAAAACACAAAAAGAATTGTCCTAAAGCCAAATTGGATATAATTCCACACCAAACATAAAGGGGGTGGACAAAAGTATTGGCACTGTTAGAAAAATCATGTGATGCTTCTCTAATTTGTGTAATTAACAGCACCTGTAACTTACCTGTGGCACCTAACAGGTGTTGGCAATAACTAAATCACACTTGCAGCCAGTTGACATGGATTAAAGTTGACTCAACCTCTGTCCTGTGTCCTTGTGTGTACCACATTGAGCATGGAGAAAAGAAAGAAGACCAAAGAACTGTCTGAGGACTTGAGAAACCAAATTGTTAGGAAGCATGAGCAATCTCAAGGCTACAAGTCCATCTCCAAAGACCTGAATGTTCCTGTGTCTACCGTGCGCAGTGTCATCATGAAGTTTAAAGCCCATGGCACTGTGGCTAACCTCCCTAGATCTGGACGGAAAAGAAAAATTGACAAGAGATTTCAACGCAAGATTGTGCGGATGGTGGATAAAGAACCTCGACTAACATCCAAACAAGTTCAAGCTGCCCTGCAGTCCGAGGGTACTACAGTGTCAACACATACTATCCGTCGGCGTCTGAATGAAAAGGGACTGTATGGTAGGAGACCAAGGAAGACCACACTTCTTACCCCGAGACATAAAAAAGCCAGGCTGGAGTTTGCCAAAACTTACCTGAGAAAGCCTAAAACGTTTTGGAAGAATGTTCTCTCTTTTTGGGCAAAGGCATCAACATAGAGTTTACAGGAGAAAATAAGAGGCATTCAAAGAAAAGAACATGGTCCCTACAGTCAAACATGGCGGAGGTTCCCTGATGTTTTGGGGTTGCTTTGCTGCCTCTGGCACTGGACTGCTTGACCGTGTGCATGGCATTATGAAGTCTGAAGACTACCAACAAATTTTGCAGCATAATGTAGGGCCCAGTGTGAGAAAGCTGGGTGTCCCTCAGAGGTCATGGGTCTTCCAGCAGGACAATGACCAAAACACACTTCAAAAAGCACTAGAAAATGGTTTGAGAGAAAGCACTGGAGACTTCTAAGGTGGCCAGCAATGAGTCCAGACCTGAATCCCATAGAACACCTGTGGAGAGATCTAAAAATGGCAGTTTGGAGAAGGCACCCTTCAAATATCAGGGACCTGGAGCAGTTTGCCAAAGAAGAATGGTCTAAAATTCCAGCAGAGCATTGTAAGAAACTCATTGATGGTTACCGGAAGCGGTTGATCGCAGTTATTTTGGCTAAAGGTTGTACAACCAAGTATTGGGCTGAGGGTGCCAATACTTTTGTCTGGGCCATTTTTGGAGTTTTGTGTGAAATGATCAATGTTTTGCTTTTTGCTTCATTCTCTTTTGTGTTTTTTCATTGAAGACAAATTAAATGAAGATAATAATACCAAAGAATTTGTGATTGCCATCATTTTCAGGAAGAAACTGAGTATTATCTGACAGAATTGCAGGGGTGTCAATACTTTTGGCCAACACTGTATTCATGTATCTAACATGAAATCAAAATAACCTTTCCAGTTTTAGGTCAATTAGCATTACCATAATTATTTTTATTTGCCAAATGACAGAATAATGACACAGAGAGAGAATGTTTAAGGCATTTTTATTACTTTCTGCAAAGTCACAGTGTATGTAAACTTAAGATTACTATGCCTTTAAAGAGGACCTGTCACCACCCTGGTGCTATGCTAACTGAATGCAGCACTGAATGCAGCATGTCCTGCTGCATTCAATTAAGGGGTCCCCATGTTTCTAGTCCCCCCTGTAAGTTGTTTAAAAAGACTTTATAAAGTGTACAGATAAGGAGTCCGGAGGAACTTACTCAGTAAGAGTCATCGCTGTTGCTGGTGTCCTCCTTGCCTCCAGCCTTCTCTGTGCCACCTCCAGCCCTCTCTTGTTCAGCCTCTTGTATGTGTCATCGCTGAGGGCTGGAGGTGGCACACGGAAGGCTGGAGGCGGGGAGGACTCCAGCAACAGTGATGACTCATTACTGAGTAAGTCCCTCCAGACTCCTTATCTGTACACTTTATAAAATATTTTTAACAACTTACAGGGGGGCTAGAAACATGGGGGACCCCTTCTCTAAATGCAGCAGATATGCTGCATTCAGGTAGCATAGCACCAAGGGGGTAACAGGTCCTCTTTAAACAATTTGGGACAACCCATATAATGATGTCATGTGTTTGGAAGCTTTTGATAGGTTTATTGGCAAAATCTTCGTTAGAGACACACGTGTGGATGCAATTTAATGCACACCTGAAACCCACGCCTCCTCTGTGAAGCATTATGGGAAAGTCTAAAGAAATCAGCCAAGATATCAGGAAGAGAATTGTAGACTTGCAC
This sequence comes from Allobates femoralis, assembly GCA_033576535.1. NCBI lineage: Eukaryota > Metazoa > Chordata > Amphibia > Anura > Aromobatidae > Allobates > Allobates femoralis. The sequence continues at coordinate 414,100,563 of JARQOC010000006.1, read as the reverse complement.
AAGTCTGGTTCATTCTTGGGTGCTATTTTCAGATACTTGAAGGTGCCTTGTTCATCAGTACAAACAATTCTACGCAAGTACAAACAAGATAGGAATGTCCAGCCATCACACCACTCAGGAAGGAGATGGGTTCTGTGTTACAGATATGAATGTGCTTTGGTCCAACACATGCATATCAACGCAAGAACAAAAGCAAAAGACCTTGTAAAGATGGCGGAAGCTGGTAAGATTGTGTCATTATCCACAGTGAAACGAGTACTGTATCAACTTGGGCTGAAATGCCACTCTGCCAGGAAGAAACCATTACTCCAAAAGAAACATAAAAAAGCCAGATTAATTTTTGCAAATGCACACAGGAACAAAGACCTACATTTTGCAAATGAAGTCAGCTCACCTTCTTGGCCCCTTCCAGTAATACATGTTTCTGTGTCATGGTCCATGAATCATGAAACAGTTCAGGGGTCTACTGACCATGACATAAGGACCTGGCCTTACTCCTTTGCTTAGTTACCCCTTTATATGGCATACTGAGCTTTACCATAACATACAGCATATCACATCCTGCTGGGTACAGACTCGGCATCCCCCGTATTCACCATCTGCATGAAATATCCATTACGTTTGCTGCTTTTGATGTGATTAGTATATTATTAGCACACAGCCTTAAAGGGGTTGTTCCCTTGCAGACAACATTCTGATCCAGCTGAAGTTTGTTAAAATAAGAAACAGCGCTGTGCTTGCTTTCCCCAGGTCCAGAGGCAAGGCTCCACTGCTGCTCATGGTGTCTGGCATTGGCTACAGTCAATAAAGGCACACCAAGTTTGAAAGAACTTCAATCACAAGTTTGAAAGTGAAAGAGACGCGTCCTCTTTATTACCACACAGTATCAATACACAAGTCCCAACGTTTCGGCCGTCCTTGGCCTTTTTCAAGGTTCTGGTTACAAAGATTTGTAAACATAACGACACAGGTATTACTATGCATGGCATAGATTGTGAATGGTGCTAATGTGAGTCTGCAGGTATATTTACAGTAGGCGAGTGTCTCAACTGTGGCCGGTGGAGGCACGTGCAGGTCTAGTGTGATGGGATTGTGTGGGACGGGAGGAGTGAAGAGGGGATCGAGTGAGTTGAGGTGAAATGGCTGTGTGAGTGGCAGTGGGTATAATGGCCTTATTATTTGGTAACAATGGACTAATGCCTTCATGTGGAGGTAATGTAGGTAGTTACTGTGTAGACAGTGGGGCTGAGGTCTAGGAGGAACGTTTGTCAGTTAAATAGGAGGAAATTCTTGTAAGAAACTGGAAGAGAAAAGAAAAAACCATGGGGGTTGTTATTACAAAGTAAAGGAAGTGTGTCACATCATGTTCTAAAGAAAAAATGAACAAAGATAGTGATCTATACATCGGAGGGAATTTTTTTTTCAGGCTATATCCACCCTCTGAGCTTTGCTCTCTAAGGGCTCGGACACACTCATCCGATTTTGACGGACAAGTCTCGGAAAGGGCTGGAGCAGTGACCCTGAACGGCCTCTCCCTCTCTGGATGAGGAGTCTGGAGCTGCACAAAACCACAAGCAGCCGACAGCCCCGTCCAGACAGGGAGAAGCTGTTCAGGGTTACTGCACTGCTCCAGCCCTTTCAGAGACTCGTCCGTCAAAATCGGATGTAACTAGGAGAGTGTGTCCCTGCCCTTAGGCTGCTTTCACACTGGAGTTTTTTAAAAAATGTGACAGTTATGGTAAAAAAAAAACAAACGCATTTACCGCATAACAGCCACACTTGCAGCAAGCCCCATGCATTGTCTATGAAGCTTGCAGCAAGTGTGCGGCAGCTGCAGCAAGTGCGGTTTCGGCGCAGTGCATCGTGGGATTCATGGACACACCAATGCAGGATGTTGATGAACAAGACAGGGTAAATATATAATAGACATATTAACCTTTGGATAATTTTTTTAATGTTTCCATTCATTGAAAGCAGAGGAGGAAAACTTCCTGTCATTCAATATATGCGCTTTATTTGTGGAAAACTAAAAAAAAAAAAAAAAAAAAAAAAGCCTTAATGGAAAATATATTGAAAGTGAACATCTGATTGTGGAGCTGCTGCATTAAGGCTATGTGCACACGGGGGGCGGGTTAGGGGCGGCGGCGGCTGGGCGGACCCGACAGGAAGCTCCGGAGCCGCCCACCGGCTTCCTGTCGGGTCCGTGCTGCGGAAGACGGTCGGGTGTGCGGCGGTGCACAGCGGGTTAGTGGCGTCGGTTCTGCAGCGGCTGGAAGCAGCACATGATTCTGCTTGCAGCCGCTGCAGAACCGGCCGGATTATAGGACATGCACATTCTTTGCTGTGATTTGTGAACTATCAGCAGCTCCAATGTTTTATGGAGAGCACCAGAGGCGACAACTCAGTACATGTCTATGGGAACATCGTTCTCATTGACTTGCATGGAGAGCTTGCGGTGTAACTTCTGACTTCCACACAGTTAGAAGTTACGGATACAAGTTGGCGTCATGGGAAGAAAGCAATTAACAAAAAAAGAGGGTGAAATTTCTTAGTATACAAGTCACCGTATAATCGTCATAAGCATTTAAGACTTCTTTAGGATAGGTTGTTTATTGAAAACCTGGCACATTAATATTTTGTCCAGTATAAAGAATCAAGGAACAATGGCCACAACCAGTCCCTTACATTGCGTCTTCAGAAAATTACTACAGAAACTGACATCTTTAAGTTAACAATTTAAAAAAATAAAAACCAATTTTGTTAGTTTTTTTTTAAATATATACAAGACATAACAAAAGCATTCAGACAGTGCAGATACAGACTAAAACATGGTGGCGGAGCACTGGGAAAATACCCCCCCCTCCCTTACAGAACTTAATGGGCAAATCAAATTATCGGTCACACTGCTTTAGTTATGTCTGGAATGTTTTTATTTTACCATATTTGCACTTTTTTTTGTTGGTTTGCACTTTTTTGTTGGCTTGCTGTCTAATAATGTTCCCTATAGGACAGCCATTATTATTTGATTAGGATAGCAATATTAGGTTGTTGACAATTTAAAAAGACTAGTGTCAGATGCAGTCCAGCAAATGTTAATTGCTCTGCTTTTGATGGAGTGTTACTGGCGACATCATCCTGATTGACAGCCGGCTCTCTGCTGCAATCGGGATGATGTCGCCAGTCACACCCCATCAATAGAGCCCGGAAGTCTAAAAGCTGCTCTGTTGATGAGGAGCAGATAAGTCGCTGGCGGGAGGCGGCAGTGAATTCTCTATGCCTCCAGTGAGTGGAACAGAGAGGTAGTTAGCGACTACCTTCCTAAAACTTAGGTCCATAGCTTTAAAGGGAATCTGTCACCTGGTTTTAAGTCCCTACACTATCTCTAGCAGTCCCTACACCTTCCTAGCAGCTCCCCATCTATCCCTTTCTTATCTACTTGGGCAGCATGAATCATTTAAAAGGGGTTAGTCACGATTTATTTTTTTCTTTTTAAAGGGAATCTGTCACCTGGTTCTAAGTCCCTACACCTTCCTGGCAGCTCCCCATCTATCCCTTTCTTATCTAAAGTGTCCCTATTAAATATGTGTAAATGAAGTATAAACTTACTGCAGTCCCCGTGGTTGGGGGACTGGGTAGGCGTGGCCACGCTGCCTTCATCACTCCTCCGTGTGGTAATGCACGCCCCGCTGGGCAGCATTATTCTGGGTCCTTTCTGCCCCCAGTATTTGGAATCTCCCGCCCTCTATCTAGTTCTATTCACCGGCCGGACGTCACATCCGGCGTGGTGCATTATGGGGCTGGTCACGTGATCTGTCCCAGTGCATAATGGGCTTGATCACGTGATCGGCCCGGCTTCAATAAGCGCATTGCGCATGCGCGGAGCCGGGTCGATGACGTGATCAAGCCCATAATGCACTGAAGCCGATCACGTGATCGGCCCCATAATGCACCGCGCCGGATGTGACGTCCGGCCGGTGCATAGAACTACACAGAGGGCGTGAGATTCCAAATACTGGGGGCAGAGAGTACCCAGAATAATGCCGCCCAGCGGGGCGTGCATTACCACACGGAGGAGTGATGAAGGCAGTGTGGCCACGCCTACCCAGTCCCCCAACCACGGGGACTGCAGTAAGTTTATACTTCATTTACACATGTTTAATAGGGACACTTTAGATAAGAAAGGGATAGATAGGGAGCTGCCAGGAAGGTGTAGGGACTTAGAACCAGGTGACAGATTCCCTTTAAAAAGAAAAAAATAAATCGTGACTAACCCCTTTTAAATGATTCATGCTGCCCAAGTCACAAGAAGAATGAAAGAGCCGGGCTGCACGATGCCAACCATGCATATTTAGAATATTTTGGCCAAAGAGACTAGTCCAGTGTCGCCCCTAGATGGCTTTTCCTGCGTACGTTGATTGGCAGGGCTCTGCCATGGTGAGATACCGGTCAATCACCTTCAGCAATGCTGGGAAAGCTGTCCAGGGACTTGCCGCTCACTATGGTCCCTGGCCGGATCTTCTAACTAAATCATACTTCAATCAGGGACTACAGTAAGACTTGTAATGGATTTGATGAATGGGGATGGCCATGCCCTACCTACTTTATTACAGCTGTGTGAAAATGGCATTAAAACTCCTAAAGTCAGTAGATTTTTGTATAGCTTCATGTTTTCAAAGCCAGAATTCTGATGTAAAAACATTGTTGAATCGGATGGTTTCTGAAGCTGTACATATCTTCAGCCAGCAGAGGGCGATGGTCACAATGTAAAATGATCCACTCTATTAAAGTCAAGAATGCCATCACTAATCACCATTGTAATAATGTAATAGTAATAAATGACTACAATGGCGTTTTTGTCCTATACACCACTCATAATACAATGCCCTACATAGACACTGAAGCGGATAGGGCCAGACCAAACTGTCCCCACCCGTGTGCTACAACTGCGACTCCACTACGGATAAAAGTAAGAGACAGGTATAGCTACTGTGCAGTGATCAGAGCTGTCAGGTAAGACAGGCCCATAGATGTAATGCGAGAACCAATTGATCCCAATGGACCCCCCCCTCAGTGTATCCCTTTGGCTATCAGACACCATTTTTATCATCACTCACACCAGAATATAAGAAGATGCAATAGACACTGGAGGTTGTCAAGAAACAGATTCTTTATTGTGACGTCAGAGCAGAGACACGAGACCTCCATAGATAAGAGAAAAGCTGTTGTGATTGTGTGAGGTTGGGGCTGCATGCGGCACAGACAGGACAGAACCTGCCACAAAAGGGGAAAGCAGACGTGGCACTGCAGAGCTGGAATGACATTTGGCAGGCTGCTCTGGAATGGTTAGAGGGGTCATTACGAGCACGGTCCTCATCCCTCCAGTGCATCTTCAGCAGGTGATCAAGATAACAAACGTTACTTGCTGTACAGAGCTCTGACGTTTCCAGCTTGGATGAGGGGGGCAGTAACTGGTGCAGCCACCTTACCCCCTTCAAAACAGCATCCAATGGGATTGCACAGTAATGCCCCAGAGTAGGCAAGAAGGCAGCATGTGGAAGTGTGGAGGGTAGTAGGGCAGGCTTTGTGTCCGCTGTGTTCTGCACTCTGTTCACACTGTAGTATAGTCATTGGACGCACCTTGAAAAATCAGAAGGCAAAGTCAGACAAAGAATGAGGGGAGTTGCTCCTCAGCAAGTCATGAGGGCAAGAGGTGTAAGAAGAGGAAAATATCACTGCCTGACAGTATGGAGAAATTGGATAACTGTTCAGGGAAGACCACTCTAACGCTACATCTTGTATCATACTCCAGAGCTGCACTCACTATTCTGCTGGTGAAGTCACTGTATACATACATTACATTACTTACCCTGTACTGATGCTGAGTTACATCCTGTATTATACTCCAGAGCTGCACTCACTATTCTGCTGGTGGAGTCACTGTGTACATACATTACTTATCCTGTACTGATCCTGAGTTACATTCTGTATTATACTCCAGAGCTGCACTCACTATTCTGCTGGTGGAGTCACTGTGTACATACATTACATTACTTATCCTGTACTGATCCTGAGTTACATCCTGTATTATACTCAAGAGCTGCACTCACTATTCTGCTGGTGGAGTCACTGTGTACATTCATTACATTACTTATCCTGTACTGATCCTGAGTTACATCCTGTATATTGTACTCCAGAGCTGCACTCACTATTCTGCTGGTGGAGTCACTGTGTACATTCATTACATTACTTATCCTGTACTGATCCTGAGTTACATCCTGTATATTGTACTCCAGAGCTGCACTCACTATTCTGCTGGTGTATTCAATATGTACATACATTACATACTGATCCTGAGTTACATTCTGTATTTTACTCCAGAGCTGCACTTACTATTCTGCTGGTGGAGTCACTGTGTACATACATTACATTACTTATCCTGTACTACTCCTGAGTTACATCCTGTATTATACTCCAGAGCTGCACTCACTATTCTGCTGGTGGAGTCACTGTGTACATACATTACATTACTTATCCTGCACTGATCCTGAGTTACATCCTGTATTATACTCCAGAGCTGCACTCACTATTCTGCTGGTGGAGTCACTGTGTACATACATTAATTACTTATCCTGTACTGATCCTGAGTTACATCCTGTATTATACTCCAGAGCTGCACTCACTATTCTGCTGGTGGAGTCACTGTGTACATACATTACATTACTTATCCTGTACTGATCCTGAGTTACATCCTGTATTATACTCCAGAGCTGCACTCACTATTCTGCTGGTGGAGTCACTGTGTACATACATTACTTATCCTGTAGTGATCTTACATCCAGAGCTGTGTAGTTGGAGTCGGAATAAAATTGACTGACTCAGACTACTTAAATTAGGTACAGTAGTTCAATGCAGTATGTACTGAACATTATTATATTCTATCTAAATATCTTCATATAAATATATACATACATATTTCTATATATTCACTTCTCTTGTAGTAAATCTGTGATAATTATTGTATTATGCACTAACTGCTCTCCAAGCTTCAGAGCTGAACTCTCCCAGCATGCCCTGCTTGTTCAGTGCACATAATTAGTGATTTGCATTCTGGGAAGAGTCAGCGTTAAACAGAAGCAGCACAGTCATCTAACATAGTGAAAGCTAACTGCTCCCTGTTTTATAGGAATAGATAGTGGATGTGTGAAGACCACCTTAGTGACTGTTTCCAATAAATAGAATAGAGAATGCAGCTGTGAAGTATAATTCAGTATAGTTCACTAGACAGTGTTTCCCAACTCCAGTCCTCAAGGCACACCAACAGGTCATGTTTTCAGGATTTCCTTAGGATTGCACAGGTGTTGGAATTATCCCCTGTGCAAGTGATTAAACTATCATCTGTCTAATGATAAGGAAATCCTGAAAACATGACCTGTTGGTGTGCCTTGAGGACTGGAGTTGGGAAACACTGCACTAGACAAATGGTGAGACTTACCCACACTTTAGGGTCAGGGTGACCCTCACTACTCCAATCGCAACAACTCCACATCGAAGATAAGGGTGCAATTTGGGGGGATGATGCCAGGGTGACCTGTGGGGCCGTATGCATAATCAGGGGTGCAAGTCAGACGTGCTCTTTGACCTACGCTCATCTGTAATATGAAAAGCAAAGGAAAGGGTCTACAAGGAATCTATACACCACATAGGAAAACCAGGGATAACAAGTATCCACTCCCCACGAACCTGTGCCACTCCTTCTTCCCAGCCACGAATAACTTCATTCCTTCCAACGCAGAAACAGAAGGGCTTGTTACGATCACGGGAAGAGTCAAACTTCCTTCCGTCTGGGAGATACCCTGAAATAGAGAGAATTTATGGAACCACTTTTATTCCTACAGCAGAGGTATCAACATACGGCTGGGGTCACACACACAGATATTTGTGCAGATATTGTTCACAGATCTCTGGTTGAAGTGAAATCATGGACAAATTGGTCTATTTGTATATGGCCACAAAATGGATCAATTTGTCCATGATTTCACTTCAACCAGAGATCTGTGAACAATATCTGCCAAGATATCTGTGTGTGTGACCCCAGCCTACCAGTCATCAATTTCTGAGCAAAGGGGGTCCGAAAACCGGCGGTACCACCGATCAGCTGTTACCAGGCACCGCAACCGGTGAAATGTACCGGGATAAAACAGCTCAGCTCAATACACCATGTAGTGGCTGTCTGAGGGTACTGCAGCTCCCTGAATAAACTGAACACCCCCCATACGAAAGCTGATGTTCATGCAGACTGCTGCACCACTGCAATTCCCTGCCATCTTCAAAATCTCTGCTTCATGTCAGTAAATGGAAACAGTCTTGTTTAAATAAAAACAGGGATTTTTGTGTACTCACCGTAAAATCCTTTTCCCCCCGAGCTCATCACTGGGGGACACAGGACCATGGGTGTATGCATTCCTGCCACTAGGCGGCGACACTAAGTTGAGATAACATTAAAGTCCTCCTCCCTGCAGTATACACCCCTCGGTAGGAGTAGTTAGTCAGTTTAGTACTTAAGCAGTAGGAGAACACGTTAACGTAATAAAGTACAAGAGGCTTAGGCTCAAGGTTTGTGTAGGTTAGTGGAGGCTGTTAGGGTGGGTGCTGTGTCACCCAATGATGACCTCAGAGAAAAGCATTTTACGGTGAGTTACACAAAAATCACCTGCTTCTCCTTCACATCGTTGGGGGACACAGGACCAGGGGACATCATAAAGCAGTTCCTGGGTGAAAATTAGCCGAGTAGCGATTGAGCATCATGCGCCAGCCGCCTACAGGTGCACGACTGCCACTTGTAAAATTTTTCTCCCTAGGCTTGCGTCTGCAGAGGCCTGGGTGTGAATGTTGTAGTGTTTGGTGAAGGTATGCAGCCTTGCAAACTTGAGCTGCCGATGCCTGGTGTCGAGTGGCCCATGAGGTGCCCACTGATCGAGTTGAGTGAGCCTTGATCCCTACTGGGACTGGCGTGTTTCTGACACGGTACGACTCTTGGATTGCTAAGCGGATCCACCTTGCCAATGTGGACTTAGAGGCCTCCATTCCTTTCGTGGATGACGAAGTGCATCTCCGTTTTACGGAAGGGGGCTGTTTGGGAGATGTAGTGTCTGAGGGCCCTTACCAGGTCCAGGGTGTGAAGCTTTTTTTCGAAGCAGTGTACTGGTGCTGGGCAAAAAGAGGGTAGGATGATGTCCTCGTTGAGGTGGAATTGGGAAACTATCTTGGGCAAGGAGGACAGTGGAGGACAGAGAACCACCTTATCCTTGTGGAAAGATAAGAGGGGGGAGGGGCGACAGGATAGAGCGGCCAGTTCTGACACACGACTGATTGATGTGATTGCGACTAGGAAGGCGACCTTCTATGAAAGGTGGGTTAGAGATATTTCTTGCAGTGGTTCAAATGGGGGCTGTTGTAAAGCGCCCAGGACCAGGTTTAGGTCCCAGACGGCTACAGGCATCTTGTAGGGGGGCCGCGTGTGTGAAAACCCTTGGTTGGATGTTTTGACCTGTGGTTTGGTAGCAATTCTGCATTGGAATAATACAGTGAGGGCGGAGATTTGGCACTTGATGGAGCTTAGTGCGAGACCCGAGTCAAGGCCAGTTTGGAGAAAATGGTGTGTCACAGTCCGCGCCGCCACGATCATTCACTCCAAAGAAAAGCACATGAAGATGGAACTTCAAAACTATATACTCAGTGCCGCAGTGATAGGGCACTATTGCACCTCTTGTTCCCCTCCTTTTATCTTGAAGGCCAGTTTGAAGGAACTCAAGGATCGTAGGGATGGAGAACAAAAGTGGGTTATGGTTGTGGTCATTGCACCACTGGAAGAAAGTCTTGCAGGTGAGGTGATAGATGCGCGCGGATGACGGTTTGCGGGCGTTAACCATAGCGGTTATGACCTCTGGTGAAAAGCCTTCTTGGGTCAGAACCCAGGATCCAATAGCCATGCTGTTAAAGACAGGGCCCCCGAGTTCTGGTGGTTAATAGGGTCCTGGGTCAAGAGGTCTGGTCGGTTTGGGAGTTGCTAGGGTATGTCGACGTGAAGTTGCATGAGCCCTGCGTACCACGCTCGTCGTGGCCAGTCTGGGGCAATGAGTTTTACTTTGAGTCCTTCCGCTTTGATCTTTCTGATTACTCGTGGGATCAGCGGCAGTAGGGGAAAGACGTATGGGAGTTGGAACTGGCGCCTAGGGAAGACCAATGAGTCCAGTTCTAGCGCCAGCGGGTCCCGGGACCAGGCTATAAAGGCTAGGACTTTTGCGTTTAGCCTTGATGCCATTAGGTCCACGTCGGGGGTTCCCTAGCACCAACATATTTGTAGGAAAACTTCTGGGTGGAGGGGCCATTCTCCTGAGGCGAGACCCTGGCGGCTTAGGAAGTCTGCCGCCCAGTTGTCCACTCCCGGGATGTGCACTGCTAATATGACTGACCGAGTTGTATCGGTCCAGCAGAGGATATGTTCAACTTCGCACATTGCAGACTTGCTGCGCGTGCCGCCCTGGTGATTGATATACGCCACCGCTGTTGCGTTGTCTGATTGAATACGAATGGTGCGACCGGCTAGAAAGTGGTGAAAGTGTTGGTGTGCCAGGCAAATCGCAAGTAGCTCACGGATGTTGATCGGAAGTTGTGACTCTTGGGGCATCCAGCGGCCTTGGGCTGTGTGTTGGCGATAGACAGCCCCCCAGCCGATTAGGCTGGCGTCGGTGGTGACAAGTAGCCATGGGATAAATGATTTTCCCTTTGTGAGTGATGATGGCCGTGTCCACCAGTTGAGTGCCTTTTTGACTTGCGGAGATAGGCAGTGCCTGCGGTCGAGGCTGAAAGGATTTTTGTCCAAAGCCGAGAGGAGGGCAAGTTGCAAGGATCGGAAGTGTAGCTGAGCGAAGGGAACTGCTTCCAATGCTCCTACCATTTTTTCCTAGGACCCCCATACCGAAGCAGATTGACTGAGGTGATTGACAGCAAAGAGTCCAAACTGCTTTGTGAATCGCCGTGGCCTTGTCTCGAGGGAGTATGACTAGCCCTTGTGCGGTGTCAAAGGTCATCCCTAGAAAGTTTATCCTTTGGACCGGCGTTGGGGATGATTTTTCTAAGTTTATATGAGCCACCCTAGTTGAGAGAGCGTGTCCAATGTTATTCGGACGCTGTCGAGGCAAGCCTGAAAGGATGGCCCCTTTATAAGCAGGACATCTTGATAAGGGAGGACGACCACTGCCAGCGATAGTCATGATGGCCGCCATGACTTTCGTGAAGACTCTGGGCACGGTTGCGAGGCCGAAGGGCAGCGCAATGAATTGGAAGTGGTGGTTTTGAACTGCGAACCGTAGATAGGTTTGATGCGGGGGCAAGATGGGGGATGTGCAGATATGCTATCTTGGATGTTGATGGTTGGTACGACCTCCCCTTTTTCCATTGCCGTGATTACTGACCGCAGGGATTCCATTTAGAATTGTCAGACCTTTACAAATTTGTTGAGGAGTTTGAGGTCTAGGATGGGGCGTAGAGGTCAGTCTTTTTTTTGGAACGACAAACAGGTTTGAGTAGTATCCTTTGAACCTTTTGGTCTATGCTACTGGTGCTATGACGCCGGTTTTGAGTAGTGCGTTGATGGCTTTGAAGAACGGGCAAGTGTTTGGTTTGGGGGAGTGCAAAGGGAAAAAATGAGTTGAGGGCCAGGATGAGAACTCTATTTTGTATCCTGATGACACCAGGTCTCTGACCCAGTTGTCGTGTACGACAGCGAGCCATGAGTGGCGGAAGTGTTGGAGTCGATCGGGTGGGGAGGGAGTCATGCGTTCAATCTTTGGGGTCTATTGCCCTTAAAACAGGCTTGTTTCGTGCGGCTTTTCCATGTGGAATTGGTTTTGAATGAAAACGTGGTATTTTTGTCCCCGCGGGTAGTCAGCCCTGCGCCATTGCTAACCGTTGAAGTAGGCCATCTGGATGTCCCTTGAGGGATGCGAAACCGTAATTGTTGCTGTGTGCGGCAAAAGGGCCCCTTTAGGTTTTGCTGGGGGAGAAACTTGCTTTTTCCTCCAGAGGCTTCGGATATGAGCTAGTCTAGCTTTTCCCTGAATAGGCGACCGCCGTAGGGCAGCGTTATGAGGGATCTTTTTGATGCGGAGTCTGCGTACCATCCTCTGAACCATAGTGTTCAGCGAGATGGCGTTCGACGCTGTCAATGCAGGGCAGTTCGCTGTGTCTAGGGACGCTAGCAAAACCACTCCCCGTCTTTTGGTCGCCAGGTGGACCCTAAAATTAGGACATTCCCTGCTTGTTGGCCGATCCACCTTGAGAGGAACCTGGCGCCTGTCACCTGTCGCCTCCTAGTGGCAGAAAAGCATACAACCATGGTCCTGTATCCCCCAATGATGCGAAGGAGAAAACAGTTGTCTAATACTTGTCACAGCTGAGGGTACGTTACTGATGTATTTATAAAAAAAAGTTACTTAAACTAAAGGCTCTTTTGACCCATCCTGCACTAATAACTACAGGCCAGTCTCCCATTTATCTCCAAACTGGTCTACATCCGCCTCACCCGTTACCTCTCCACTCACTCTCTCCTAGACCTATTACAGTCTGGTTTCTGCCCCCTACATTCTACAGAAACAGCCTTCACCAAAGGGACCAAAGACCTTCTGACAGCAAAATGTAATGGTGACCACTCTCTGCTTATTCTTCTTGACCTCTCTGCAGCCTTTGACACTGTTGACCACTATCTCCTACTCTCTATGCTGCACTCCATTGGCATCAAGGACAGGCTCTCTCCTGGTTCTCTTCCTATCTTTCATGACCGCTCTTTCAGTGTATCATTTGCTGGCTCCACTTCTTCCTCTCACTATTGGGGTCCCTCAGGGTTCAGTCATTGGCCCTCTTCTCTTTTCTCTCTACACAGCCCCGATTAGACAGACCATCAGCAGATTTGGCTTTAAGCACCATCTTTATGCTGATGACACACAACTATACACTTCTTCCCCTGACCTTACCCCTGCTCTAATAAAGAACACCAATGACTGTCTAACCGCAGTTTCCAATATCATGTCAGCTCTCTATCTGAAACTCAACCTCTCCAAAACTGAACTTCTTCTGCTCCCGCCCTCCACTAACCTCCCTAAATCTGACATCTCTCAGTGTGCGGTACCACAATAACATCTACCCTGTTTCCCCTAAGGATGGGAGGGGAGAAATTGTAAGGAAATATTGGGGGTTGCAAGGGGATGATGGTGATATTGGGGGCTGCATGGGAATATTGGGGCTTGCAAAGGGATGATGGAAAAATAAGACATTCCCTGAAAATAAGACACCGTGCATCTTTGCGAGCAAAAAGTAATATAAGAGTGTCTTATTTACAGAGAAACAGGGTAGACAGCAGGCTCGCTGTCTGGGTGTTATGTTCGATGCTGATCTTTCATTCACTTCCTATATACAATCTGTCACCCGCTCTTGCCGCTTGCACCTAGGACTGGGCGATTAATCGAATTAATTCGATTAATTCGCCCCCCTGCTGTGGCCACGATTTGGATTTATGACAAATCGTTAAATTTGATTAAAAATGGCGGCCGGATTATTATATAATAACCTGGGTGACTGGTCCTATATCCCTCCCCCTCCTTATAGATTATATACCTGGGTCCTGTATCCCCCCCTCCTTAAATATTCTATACCTGCTGGGTCCTATATCCCCACGCCCTCCTTATATATTCTATAATCTATATAAAAAAATAGAAAAAAATCGAGATTTAAATCGAAAATCGTCCATAGGTTTAAATAAAATCGAGATTTTGATTTTTCCCAAAATCGCCCAGCCCTACTTGCACCTGAAGAACATCTGTAGAATCCGCCCCTTTCTCACCATGGAAACAACAAAAACCCACACTGTGGCCCTGATCCACTCCTGCCTTGATTATTGCAACTCTCTATTAATTGACCTCCCTTGCACTAGACTCTCCCCTCTCCAGTCTATCCTCAATGCAGCAGCCAGGGTCACCTATCTGACTAACCGTTACTCGTTCACTTCCACTCTGCCATTGCGCTGGCTGCCTATACACTATAGGATCAAATTCAAATTGCTTGTTCTCACCCACAAAGCTCTTAACAGTGCAGCACCTCCCTAAATCTCCTCCCTCATCTCTGTCTATCACCCCACCCATTCTGTTCGCTCTGGGAGCGACATTAGACTAATATCTGCATTAATCCCAATCTCCCACTTCCGGCTCCAAGACTTGTCCTGAGCTGCACAAATTCTCTCGAATGCTCTACCCCAAGAAATTAGGTCTATCCACAACTTACATAGTTTCAGGTGCTCCCTAAAAACACATCTTTTTAGGGCAGCCTATCATGATCCATAATTGAAGTCACAGACATAGCCTATTCACTCCACTAGACCCAAAAGAATGGCTGGTGACCACTCATGCAGCTCCTATCTATTCCCTATTCCTTCAAGATGGCTGCACCAGCATTGTAAATAAGCACCTGTACTTTGAGTCTTCCCCACCCCATTGTTAGTTTGTAAGCTCTTATGAGCAGGGTCATCATTCATTTGCTTTAATTTTTGTATTTTTTTTATAACTGTTTCTTATGAATGTTTGTACATGAACCTCTGAATTGTAAAGTGCTACGGAATATGTTGGCGCTATATAAAGATGATGATGATGATTATTATTATTAAAGGTTTTATCACCTGGTGATTACCATTCCAGGAATAAAAAGTCACACCCCTTGCTGTGATTGACACCTCATAGTGAATGCATAATTTCTATTGAGAGCCTGGCAGGGGCAGCTCTCCCAGCTCTGCTGTGTTCCTGAAATTAAATTCTTTGATTGTATGATAAATGCTGGAGCCAGTAATGTGTGTGATACATTGTTGGATTCAGGGTTTCTTTGCCTACATCATATTGTTGTCATGTCAGGTACCAAAAACCTGCTGACATTTATTCCCTTTAATGATTTCTAGGTACAGAACTGATACTTCTAAGTGTAGAGGGTTTTTATTCGGAGGGAGAAAACAAGTTGTTAGCCTCTGCCATTAGCAAAAATATCAGTGCACAGTCCGCCATGGGAAAAAAACAAACCACAAGGATAAATCTAGTGAGAGGAAGTGCGGCAGGAAGCGGGGGAGACTGCAGGAAGCACAAGGCAGCGCCATATCCTGTGCTGGAAAAGACGGAGCAGACACCGAGGAAAAGACAACAGATCAGCGGTGATGCAACATTTCTAATAAATATCTGTCAATACAGCGGAGGTTTCTGAGCAGAAACTCAATCTTTGAGGAGTTTTGAGATCTGGAGAAGGATTTGGACGTTTCTGCTCAGTTTCTCTAATGACCCCATGTACAAATAACACAAGATAAGAAAATAGGGTCTGGTTTAATATCTCTAGTAACAGCCCCAATATGGTCCTTGGGCCTATATGTGACACTATCTGCCTGATGCAACCACTAGGGCGAGTATGCAGCTTCCAATTTAAATGGAACACAATAATAAAGTAGTCTACAATAGGTTCCCACTAGTTGTAACTGCAGGCAGAGGTGAAAGCAGGGGTCCGCAACCTGCGGCTCGCGGGCCTGTGATTTTTGGCTCACGATTGTCTGCCAGCTTGCTGCATAAACACCTTCATAGCTGTGTGCTAGACCTAAGCTGGTCTCCAGGTGGTGACTATTGTGTGTAGCCCCACACAGAAGAGCAGATATGAATAGGGGTAAGGTAAGATCCCCTGGATCTTGGTATAATGCCTTACTGTAATTTCTGTGGAAAAGCTTTGGCTCTTATAATACCAGTAATGGGATCTCATGATGTCGTTACTGTGAGGCGGTGGGATCTGGATGTGGATCTTGATCCTCTCTCAGCTTTATATACAGCATTCTGGAATATTGTATACAAGTCCCCAGGCCGATCTGTATAATGTAAAAAACAGCTTTTGTTATACTCCCCTGGGGGCAGTCGGGTCCACTAGGAATCGCTGATCTTGATCCAACACCTCCTTTCTTCTTGTGATTGCTGTCCTCCTCCTATGCTTTTTGTGGATGACGTGTCCTACGTCACTCACACACAGTCTCCTCCATTGCACTCCTGCCCATGTACAATTTTCTCTGCTCTGCTGACGCAGAGCAAAACAGTGTGATGCACAGACGCAGGGAAAGGTCAAAGAAAGCCGCAGATGTGCACCACAATACTTTGCTCTGCCCTCAACAGGGTAGAGAGAGGTGCACGTGCAGGAGCGTAATGGAGACTGTGTGTGGGTGATGTATAATGCATCATTCACATGAAGAAGGAAGTCAGAAGCCACCAGAAGAAAGGAGGCGCCGGATCAGGACCAGCAATGCCCATTGGACCAAACCTGCCTGTAGGCGAGTATAATATAAGGTCTTTTTTATGTTATACAGATCGGCTTGGGGACTTACACGCAATATTCTAGAACTAGCAAAGATTGACAAAGTCAACATACAGAGATATATCCCACTGAAGACATCAGCAATGCTATGAGCAATGATTACAATAGGATCCTCTGGAAATATAACGTTTTATAGATCATCAACGGCACAGCCTGATATGGGCTTGTATGTGCTTAGGTTGTGTGCTGGCTCTGCACTGCTGGATGGCAGGAGTTACACAAAGAACATGATTAACTACCACATGAATTCCCACACTCACCATCATAGTGCACCACAGCTTTCTGGCCCTTCTTTGGGAATGTTTGTCCTGAGGAGGGAAACAAGGACAAGGTAAGTATCACAGCAAATAGCAGGATGAACACAACCCTATGGGGGCCATATATTAATTCATTTACAGCTGCTATTCTCGACTCAAACGTCAATCTCCTGACCCTAACTAACGGCCGCATGGGCATATATGATGCGGTCAGTTCAGATTATGAGATTCACAGTTGGGCAGAAGCAAATTGGAGCATCTATATCCCATTATACAGATCACAGAAACCAGGGCCGGCGTCAGCACCCGGCGTACCCGGGCAAGTGCCGGGGCCCGACGGCTTGGAGGGGGCCCACCGGGCCCCTGAGGGCTAGGGTCACACTTGTGTTGTGACCCTAGCCTGACGCAAGTATTGTCTGCGGCAGCGCAGAGCGTTTAACGCTATGCGCTGCCAGCAACTGAGCCCATAGAAACCCGCAGTTTACATTGACAACCAATGGTTGTCAAGGTAAACGTCGGGTTTCTATGGGCTGCCTCCAGCGCATAGCAGCGTTGCAACATACAATACTTGCATCAGGCTAGGGTCACAATGCAAGTGTGACCCTAGCCTCAGGGGCCCCTGAGCACTGCCCCCACAGCCAGAGCCATATCCAGGGGGCAGTTGGGGGGTCATTTTCAGGCTCCTGCAGGCTGCAGCACCGGAGGTCTCCCTCCTCCCCCCTCCACGGGAGCCGACAGAGCTGCACACTCTGTGCTAGTGTGCTTACAGGACCTGTGATGATGTCAATGGATGGGGAGGAGTCAGGGGTCTCATGATCAGCTCCTCAGTGTATCCAGGACTCTGCTGGCCATTAATGATGCTCAAATAAGGTGAAGTTTGTGTGTGGTCAGGAGGCATTTACAGTGTGAATGTAGCAGAGGTGAGTGTGTACTAGGTGTATGGCAATTAGGTGAAGGTTATGTGTGGGGTCAGGAGGGATTTACAGTGTGAATGTAGCAGAGGCGAGTGTGTACTAGGTGTACGGAGCAGAGCCGTGTGTGTACGAGGTGTACGGAGCAGAGCCGTGTGTGTACGAGGTGTACGGAGCAGAGCCGTGTGTGTACGAGGTGTACGGAGCAGAGCCGTGTGTGTACGAGGTGTACGGAGCAGAGCCGTGTGTGTACGAGGTGTACGGAGAAGAGCCGTGTGTGTACGAGGTGTACGGAGAAGAGCCGTGTGTGTATGAGGTGTACGGAGCAGAGCCAAGTGTGTAAGCTCTGTACACCTCGTACACACGTGGCTCTGCTCCGTACACCTCGTACACACGTGGCTCAGCGCTGTACACCTCGTACACACGTGGCTCTGCTCCGTACACCTCGTACACACGTGGCTCAGCTCTGTACACCTCGGAGCCACGTGTGTACGAGGTGTACGGAGCAGAGCCACGTGTGTACGAGGTGTACAGCGCTGAGCCACGTGTGTACGAGGTGTACGGAGCAGAGCCACGTGTGTACGAGGTGTACGGAGCAGAGCCACGTGTGTACGAGGTGTACGGAGCAGAGCCGCGTGTGTACGAGGTGTACGGAGCAGAGCCGCGTGTGTACGAGGTGTACGGAGCAGAGCCGCGTGTGTACGAGGTGTACGGAGCAGAGCCGCGTGTGTACGAGGTGTACGGAGCAGAGCCGTGTGTGTACGAGGTGTACGGAGCAGAGCCGTGTGTGTACGAGGTGTACGGAGCAGAGCCGTGTGTGTACGAGGTGTACGGAGCAGAGCCGTGTGTGTACGAGGTGTACGGAGCAGAGCCGTGTGTGTACGAGGTGTACGGAGCAGAGCCGTGTGTGTACGAGGTGTACGGAGCAGAGCCGTGTGTGTACGAGGTGTACGGAGCAGAGCCGTGTGTGTACGAGGTGTACGGAGAAGAGCCGTGTGTGTACGAGGTGTACGGAGAAGAGCCGTGTGTGTACGAGGTGTACGGAGAAGAGCCATGTGTGTACGAGGTGTACGGAGAAGAGCCGTGTGTGTACGAGGTGTACGGAGCAGAGCCAAGTGTGTACGAGGTGTACAGAGCTGAGCCACGTGTGTACGAGGTGTACAGAGCTGAGCCACGTGTGTACGAGGTGTACAGAGCTGAGCCACGTGTGTACGAGGTGTACAGAGCTGAGCCACGTGTGTACGAGGTGTACGGAGCAGAGCCGAGTGCGTATGAGGTGTATGGAGCAGAGCCGCGTGTGTATGAGGTGTACGTAGCAGAGCCGCGTGTGTATGAAGTATGTGTACCAGTGGTAGCCCCCCGCGGATTCCGCTCCTATAGTCTCAGCCACCTTTGCCAGCAGCATTCTTCTCCAGAGTCTCTTCTGCCGCTGTCTGCATTCTGCAGCTCAGCATGGAGGGGCACGATGTCATCACTGTGCTGATATGTGCAGAGCGACCGGAGGAGACCGGAGCGGCAAGAAGAAAGGTGAGGAGAAAGAGAGATCTGGACGGCCAGACACTCCGCTTGGCTGCGGTGCCACCATATGGCAGTGCGGCTCCATTGAGCTGTCTGCATTATTTGTGTGCTTCAGGATGCTTGTGTATATACCAAGCATCCTCAGACGCACAAAAATGCAACATTTTGCATTTGAAGGGTATTTTTAAAAGGCGCAAGGGAATGCAATCGCATTTTAGCCCGCTCCTAACAATGTGTAATATACTCACTGTCAGAAACAGCTCTTGCTGGATTCGGCCGTCACTGTTCCTGTAAGGCTGCCTTCACATAGGAGTTTTTTTTTAAATGTGGCAGTTGCGGTAAAAAAACCTGCATCTGCCGCATTTTCCGTCTAGCGGCTGCACTTGCTGCACGTTTGCGGCAAGCCCCATGCATTGTCTATGGGGCTTGCGGTAAGTGTGCGGCAATATATATATATACATATATATATATATATATATATATATATATATATAGAGTCCGCGATATGTACTTAAAGGGGGCCCACTGAGACCTTTTCGCCCGGGGCCCACAGAAACCTGGAGCCGGCCCTGACAGAAACAGCTAAGTCACAGTGTATCTACATTACTGATATGAGTTATATTCCAGAGCTGCACTCACTATTCTGCTGGTGGAGTCACTGTGTACATACATTACAGTACTTATCCTGTACTGATCCTGAGTTATATCCTGTATTATACTCCAGAGCTACACTCACTATTCTGCTGGTGGAGTCACTGTGTACATACATTACAGTACTGATCCTGTACTGATCCTGAGTTACATCTTGTATTATACTCCAGAGCTGCACTCACTATTCTGCTGGTGCAGTCACTGTGTACATACATTACATTACTTATCCTGTACTGATCCTGAGTAACATCCTGTATTATACTCCAGAGCTGCTCTCACTATTCTGCTGGTGGAGTCACTGTGTACATACATTACATTACTTATCCTGTACTGATCCTGAGTTACATCCTGTATTATACTCCAGAGCTGCACTCACTGTGTACACACATTACATTACTTATTCTGTACTAATCCTGAGTTACATCCTGTATATTGTACTCCAGAGCTGCACTCACTATTCTGCTGGTGAAGTCACTGCATACATACATTACTTATCGTGTACTGAGCCTGAGTTACATCCTGTATATTGTACTCCAGAGCTGCACTCACTATTCTGCTGGTGAAGTCACTGCATACATACATTACTTATCCTGTACTGATCCTGAGTTACATCCTGTATATTGTACTCCAGAGCTGCACTCACTATTCTGCTAGTGGTGTCACTGTGTACATACACTACATTACTTATCCTGTACTGATCCTTAGTTACATCCTGTATTATACTCATACTTGAGGTGCACTGCTGGTGGAGTCAGTTTGTACATACATCACTACTCTTGTAGTGAATCTGTGTTACATATTGTTTTATGTACAAATAATGGATACTCAGTGTGTTTCATGATGGTTTTACTGTCAGGAGTGGAACACTCATTTACATCCAGCATTTATTAAATCTGTCCAGATCTAAGTGTATGTGCGCACGGTGGGCGGGTTTGTGTCGGCGGCGGTAAGGTTCCCTTGACATCAAGTTTTTTGCAGATCCGTGGCTATCCGTTTTAAAACGGATAGCCACAAATCGATTTGGCCTTTATGTTCCCTATGGACATAGATTGGTCCTTAATGGCCATCCATGTGTGCAGTGATCAGATTGTGTCCGCTTTTTTCACGTCCCCAAAATCGGAGACTGCTCCAATTTTGGCCTGCCTTCAAAAAAGCAGACAGAATCCGACAGCATTGGATCCGACTCACCGTAAAATCTCTTTCTCTTAGCCTCTAATTGGGGGACAAAGGACCATGGGACACAGGACCATGGGTGTTATGCTGCTGTCCACTAGGAGGCAACACTATGCATAATCTGAAAAAGTTTAAGAGTGGCTCCTCCTCTGCAGCATACACCCCTGGCCAGCCACAGCCTTAACCAGTTTTGTGCTAAAGCAGTAGGAGGAACGTAACATAGATAACATAACCATGCCTATAGAAAAAGGCAACTATGTAAGAGCTCAAGAACAATAGGAGAACTCAGTATAAAAATGGCCCGGAACGGGCAACAGGGCGGGAGAGGTGTCCCCCAATTAGAGGCTAAGAGAAAGAGATTTTACGGTGAGTACATAAAAATCTCCTTTTCTCTTTCGCCTCATTGGGGGACACAGGACCATGGGACATCCCAAAGCAGTCTCTGGGTGGGAAGCAATGGAATAATTATTGTGCAGACAGTCCACTACAGGTGGGGCACTGCCGCCTGCAGGGCACGCCTACCCAGACTCTCATCTGCTGAGGACTGGGTATGAACTCTGTAGTATTTGGTAAACGTGTGTAAGCTAAACCAGGTGGCCGCCGTACACACTTGTGCCGAGGCCTGGTGTCCAAGAGGCCCCTACCGCACGGGTAGAATGTGCCGTAATACCAGCAAGAAGAGGTGAATTTTTAAAGGGAACCAACCACCCCCAATGACCCCCCCGGACTATTAATATTGGTCCCTACACACAGCACATATATGTGCTGCAATGATTTTTGCTAAAAAAACCCGTTTTTAAAACTTGAGATAATGCTTTTTAAAGTTTAAAACGAATGGACGGATGGGCGGCACTTAGCTGTTTGAAAAGCCGGGTTGCATCTGTCAGTCATCCCCCCCGTGTCCCCTCGCAGCAGTAACGTCCAGCCCTTTGCAGCGTCACAGCCCTGTGCACGGGCTCGCATGCCCGTGCACACGTCATCATCTACAGCCGGGAAGCGAGCGCGCGCTCTGACTTCCTGCGCTCGGCTGTGGGAGTCAGAGCGCGCGCTCGCTTCCCGGCTGTAGATGATGACGTGTGCACGGGCATGCGAGCCCGTGCACAGGGCTGTGACGCTGCAAAGGGCTGGACGTTACTGCTGCGAGGGGACACGGGGGGGATGACTGACAGATGCAACCCGGCTTTTCAAACAGCTAAGTGCCGCCCATCCGTCCATTCGTTTTAAACTTTAAAAAGCATTATCTCAAGTTTTAAAAACGGGTTTTTTTAGCAAAAATCATTGCAGCACATATATGTGCTGTGTGTAGGGACCAATATTAATAGTCCGGGGGGGTCATTGGGGGTGGTTGGTTCCCTTTAAGCCTGTAGGCCTCCTGTATGGTGGATTTTATCCACCTAGCGAGGGTAGCTTTGGAAGCTGGCATACCCTTGCAGCTGCCTTCCAGAAGAAGGAAGAGGGAATCAGACCTCAAGAAGGGCGCAGTCCTAGACATATAGATACGCAATGCCCTGAAAAGGTCCAGCGTATGCAGAGCCTTCTCAATCATATGAACCGGTGCTGGAAAAAAGGGACGGCAATGAGATTTCTTTGTTGAGATGGAAGGTAGATACAACCTTCGGGAGGAAGGATGGGACCCTACGGAGAACTACCTTGTCCTGGTGAAAAACCAAGAAAGGATGTCTGCAGAAGAGAGCTGTCAGTTCTGACACTCTGCGCAGAGAGGTGATTGCCACCAGGAAGGCCACCTCCTGGGATAGAAGGCGGAGTGGGATTTCTCTAAAGGTACCGTTACACGTGGCAATTTTGCTAGCAATTTCACTGGCAATTTGCTGGTTGCAGTGAAATCATGGACAGATTGTTCCATTTGTACACGGCAACAAAATAGGACAATGTGTCCATGATTTCACTGCAACCAGCAAATTGCCAGTGAAATTGCTACCAAAATTGCCGCGTGTGACGGTACCTTAAGGGGCTCAAAAGGTGGTTCCCGTAGTGCTTTCAGCACCAGGTTGAGATCCCACGTCTCTAGTGGTCGTTTGTAGGGCGGAACCAAGCGGGAAACCCCTTGAAGAAATGTCCTGACTTGCGATTTATTAGCAATGCGTCTCTGAAAAAGAACCAAGAGAGCTGCCACCTGGCTCTTAAGAGAGCCCAAGGACAGTCTGGCCTCCAGACCCGATTGGAGAAAACCTAGTACCCTGGGCAGGGAATAGGGCAATGGTGTCTGGCAACGATCTTCACACCAGGTAAAGAAGGCCTTCCAGGTACGATAGTAAATCTTGGCAGAAGCTGGTTTCCTCGCCCTAATCATGGTTCCAATGACGTCCGGCGAGAACCCTGCCTGGGTTAAAACCCAGGTTTTCAAGGGCCACGCCGTCAAATTGAGGGCTCCTGAATTCTGATAGTAGAACGGGCCCTGAGATAGAAGATCTGGACGGTTTGGGAGACGCCAGGGGGCGTCTGCGGAGAGCTGTACAATGTCGGCGTACCATGTACGTCTTGGCCAGTCTGGGGCAATTAGGATGGTTGGAACTCCCACTTGCTTGATTTTTCTCAGTACTCTGGGAATTAGAGGGAAGAGCGGAAGGATGTACAGGAGCTGGAATTGGGTCCAGTCCTGGACCAGGGCATCTGCTCCCAATGACCGCCGATCGTGTGTTCTGACCTTGGCATTGAGGTGTGATGCCATTAGGTCCACGTCCGGAATCCCCAGCAATGGCAGATTTCTTGAAAAACTTTGGGATGTAGGGACCACTCTCCTGAGTCCATTCCTTGCTGACTGAGGTAGTCTGCTTTCCAGTTATCTATTCCCGGAATGGGGACCGCAGACAGGACCGAGTCTGTGTTTTCCGCCCATTGGAGAACGCGTGTTACTTCTCGCATCGTCTGGGCACTGCGGGTCCCTCCTTGGTGATTCACGCATGCTACCGCCTTGGCATTGTCCAACTGTATTCTTATGTGAGAGGCCGCCAGTAGGTGCTGGAAGGCTCTCAACGCCAGGGGGATGGCACGAATTGCCAATATGTTGATGGGCATGGTTGCTTCTGTTGGAGACCATTTGCCCTGTGCTCTGTGGTGCAGGTGCAGCGCTTCCCAACCTGTCAGACTTGCGTCGGTGGTTAGAACCTTCCAACGACCCATGAGAAAAGATTTCCCTTTTGCGTGTGAGGGCGGTCTGAGCCACCAATGCAGGGACCTCCTGGTTGTCGATGTTAACCGAAACGTTCTGTCGAGGGAAAAAGGACTCTTGTCCCAGGACTTGAGGATGGCACGTTGGAGAGGCCCGAGATGAAGCTGGGCAAATGGAACAGCTTCCTTTGCTGCCACCATCCTGCCGAGGACCCTCATGGCAAACCGGAGAGATCGAGGGTGCATCCGGACGAAGGTGCGAACTCCTAGACGGAGAGCAAGCTCCTTGTACTTGGGAAGGAGAACTAGACTCCTGGAGGTGTTGAAGTGCATTCCTAAGAAAGTCAGGGACTGACTTGGAATCGGTGATGACTTGGTTAGATTGACTAACCATCCCAAGCGACTCAGTGTCCACCGTGATTGAGATGCTGAGTTTGCAATCCCTGAAGGTGAGGGCCTTGATGAGGAGGTTGTCAAAGTATGGAACAACAACTACGCCTCTGGAATGTAGGACGTTCATGGTGGCCGCCATGACTTTGGTAAACACTCTGGGAGCCGTGGCGAGTCCAAACGGGAGAGCCACAAACTGGAAGTGGTCCTGGTCGATTGCAAACCTGAGGAATCGCTGGGCAGGTGCAATTGGGATATGCAGGTATGCATCTTGTATGTCTATGGAGGCAAGAAACTCCTCCTCCTCCATGGAAGCTATGGTGGATCGTAGGGACTCCATTCGGAAGTGACGCACCCGTACATATTTGTTTAGTTGTTTGAGGTCCAGTATGGGCCTTACACTGCCTCCTTTTTTGGGGACTACGAATAGATTGGAGTAGAACCAGTGGAAGCTCCAGTCCAGTGAACTCCTGCCTGAAGAAGTGAGGTGACCGCTTGAAAGAAGGCGCGAGCCTTGGCTGGCGGTTTTGGGGGAACGGAGAGAAAAAAAATAGGCTTGGAGGTTTGGAAGTAAACTCTATCTTGTATCCGGAAGACACTATTTCTTTGACCCACCTGTCTTCTGTAATAGGCAGCCAGACTTGACGAAAGCGTAAAAGTCGGCTGCCGATGGGTGGGGTGTCTTCCGGAGACAGCGAGTCATGACGAGGAGAAC
Source organism: Allobates femoralis (assembly GCA_033576535.1). Taxonomy (NCBI): domain Eukaryota; kingdom Metazoa; phylum Chordata; class Amphibia; order Anura; family Aromobatidae; genus Allobates; species Allobates femoralis. Next base: position 414,075,385 of record JARQOC010000006.1, on the reverse strand, counting down.
CTCTGGGATTTGGCTCCCTTAGGTTTTGACTGGCTTGCCTTCGACTGCCAGGTCTTGTGCGACCTTTGTGTCGACCGCGAGCTGTCCCTACGTGGGGAACTGCTACGAGTTTGTGCCGGTCGAAACAGACCAGCCTGACGAGTTCCGAAAAGATCGGAATCGCGTTTGAGTAAACCTTTTGTACGTGCGTTTGGGTTTCAGTTGGGGAAGAGAGGTGCTCTTGCCCCCTGTGGCGTTGGATATCATCGTGTCTAACTTCTCACCGAAAAGTCGACCACTAAAGTACGGCAGGTGTGTAAGCGATTTTGTGGAAACTGCGTCCGCTTTCCATTCCCGCAGCCAGAGGACACGCCGGATTATGATGGCGTTTGATGCTATCCCTGCTGCACAGTTTGCTGAGTCTAGAGCTGCGTGGAGCTCTGGACTTTAGGTCACAACGCGTTTCAACGGATCCTCCGCCTCCATCAGGTGATGGCCATCACCTGATGAAGGTGGAGGATCCGTTAAAACGCGTTGTGACCTAAATAAACCAAAGTAAGCACTTAAAAATTCTGGCTCCTGTCCTCCTGCAGCGCCCTCAAAACCGCTATTGTTTTTTCCTCATTTGATCTGCACAGTGAAATAAAGAAAGCAATAAGTTAAAAAATAAATTAAAAAAAATGCTCAACTCTCCGCAGAATGTCCCACGATGTGAGGCATCCACCTCTGATTGCTGCAAGACCTTAATCAGCTGACTGGGCGGGGCGGCAACCTGATCAGCTGATTTGTCACATGACTGCACCAGCTGAGCAGTTTAAATCACCTGCCGATCGGTTTTGGCGGGCAATTTAGACCGCTCAGCTGATGCTGTTATGTGACACATCAGCTGATCAGGTTGCAGCCCTGCCCGATCAGGTGATTAAGGTCCTGTAGCCATTGGAGGTGGACGCCTCGCATTGTGGAGACTCGGTGGAGAGGTGAGCATTTTTTTTTTTTAAACACATTGCTTTCTTTCACTTTCGCAATGTATGTACATACATATACATTGCGAAAAAGTAAAAGTACAGCACCAACATGCTTGCCTGCGCTTTGCAGGCTCAGATCCCTCAAAATCCCAGATTCGGACATAGAAATGGCATCCAGACAATCCTGTCCGTTCCTGAAAAAAACAGGATCCCATGGACAGGAACAAAATGTGATGTGGAGGGGGCCAAATACTATTTCACAGCTGAAGGATTGTTTCACTTGTACATAATCTAGCCATTTTCATGCGAACGAAATTCAATAGTAGCATAGCTTGTTCTTGTGTTATTACTACGTATCTGTACAGGTGATATGCACTTGCCTGAAGTATAGATTGTTCAGCTCAATTGTCTACAATTGTAACAAACTCTCAGCTGTGAGAAGTATTAGATCAGATTAAATGTTATATCCTTAGAATATGTGCACACAAATCATTAGGTGGATTCTGCTTAAAAAACAATAACAAAATGCTCAAAAGAATGAACATATTATAGGAAATAATTCTATGCAAGGCCCCTTTCACATCAGCATTTTTTGCTGATTCGCGTCAGATTTACTGCATCTGCCGCGCAACGGCTGACTTGCGGCAAGTCCCATTTATTCTCTATGGGACTTGCCGCAAGTGTGGTTGCTGCTGCAATCTGTCAAATCAAGCACTTGTGGCAAGTTGTGTTTTTTTGGCTTCCTGCAAGTGCTTGATTTGACAGATCGCAGCAACAACCACACTTGCGGCAAGTCCCATAGAGAATGAATGGGGCGTGCTGCAAGTCGGCCATTACGCGGCAGATGCGGTAAATCTGACGTGAATCAGCAAAAAACGCTGATGTGAAAAGGGCCTTAAAGATTCGCTGTTCACAGGTATCACATCAGGGTTCTAAAAACACCAAAGATTAAAAAGAAGTGAATGATCCAGTGTACTGGGGTGGGAAACACTCTGCACTTCACATGTATCAATTTTATTACCTGTACCACACCTACCCCATCCATTATTACATGCATCTCCCCCTGTACACTATACTCCGTCCTATACATCAACCATCTTATCACATGCAACCCCCACGTACATTATATCGGTCTACTATTACATGTCCCTCCCCCATACCATCTATTATATATCCCTCTCTGTACACTAAACTCCACCCCGTACATTACAGTCTACTGTTTTACCACATGCCCCGCCCCCATACATTATACCATTAATTACTACATGTCCCTCCCCTCACCCCGTCCGTACATTAGACAGTCTATTATTACATGTCCCTCCCCCCGTACATCATACAGTCTATTATTACATGTCCCTCTCCCAGTACATCATACAGTCTATTATTACATGTCCCTCTCCCAGTACATCATACAGTCTATTATTACATGTCCCTCTCCCAGTACATCATACAGTCTATTATTACATGTCCCTCTCCCAGATACATCATACAGTCTATTATTACATGTCCCTCCCCCGTACATTATACAGTCTATTATTACATGTCCCTCTCCCAGAACATCATACAGTCTATTATTACATGTCCCTCCCCCAAACATTATACAGTCCCATTATTACATGTCCCTCCCCCCGTACATTATACAGTCATTATTACATATCCCTCCCCTCCCCTCGTACATTATCCAGTCTATTATTACATGTCCCTCCCACCGTACATTAGACAGTCTATTATTACACGTCCCTCCCCCCGTACATTATCCAGTCTATTATTACTTGTTCCCTCCCCCCGTACATTATCCAGTCTATTATTACATGTCCCTCCCCTCCCCCCGTACATTATCCTAGTCTATTATTACATGTCCCTCCCCTCCCCCCGTACATTATCCAGTCTATTATTACATGTCCCTCCCCTCCCCCTGTACATTATCCAGTCTATTATTACATGTCCCTCCCCCTACCATCTATTATATATCCCTCTCTGTACACTAAACTCCGTCCCGTACATTACAGTCTACTGTTTTACCACATGCACCGCCCCCATACATTATACCATTAATTACTACATGTCTCTCCCCTCCCCCCGTACATTAGACAGTCTATTATTACATGTCCCTCCCATCCCCCTGTACATCATACAGTCTATTATTACATGTCCCTCCCCCCGTACATTATACAGCCTATATTACATGTTCCCTCCCCCGTACATTATACAGTCTATTATACATGTCCCTCCTCCCCGTACATTACCAGCTATTAATTACATGTCCTCCCTCCCCCGTACATTAACAGTCTATTATGACATGTCCCTCCCCACTCCCCATACATTATACAGTCTATTACTACATGTCCCTCCCCTCCCCCATACATTAGCCAGTCTATTATACATGTCCCTCCCCTCTCCCCGTACATTACCCGTCTATATACATGTCCCTCCCCTCCCCCGTACATTATCCAGTTGATTATGACATGTCCCTCCTCCCCCGTACATTATCCAGTCTATTATGACATGTCCCTCCCCCCCCGTACATTATCCAGTCTATTATGACATGTCCCTCCCCCCGTACATTATCCAGTCTATTATGACATGTCCCTCCCCCCGTACGTTATCCAGTCTATTATGACATGTCCCTCCCCCGTACGTTATCCAGTCTATTATGACATGTCCCTCCCCCCGTACGTTATCCAGTCTATTATGACACGTCCCTCCCCTCCCCCCGTACTTATCCAGTCTATTATGACACGTCCCTCCCCTCCCCCCATACGTTATCCAGTCTATTATGACACGTCCCTCCCCCGTACATTATCCAGTCTATTATGACACGTCCCTCCCCCCCCGTACATTATCCAGTCTATTATGACACGTCCCTCCCCTCCCCCCGTACATTATCCAGTCTATTATTACATGTCCCTCCCCCCGTACATTATCCAGTCTATTATTACATATCCCTCCCCCCGTACATTATCCAGTCTATTATTACTTGTCCCTCCCCCTCCCCCCGTACATTATCCAGTCTATTATTACATATCCCTCCCCCCGTACATTATCCAGTCTATTATTACATGTCCCTCCCCCCGTACATTATCCAGTCTATTATTACATGTCCCCTCCCCCTGTACATTATCCAGTCTATTATTGCATGTCCTTCCCCTCCCCCGTACATTATACAGTCTATTATTACTTGTCCCTCCCCTCCCCCCGTACATTATCCAGTCTATTATTACTTGTCCCTCTCCTCCCCCCGTACATTATCCAGTCTATTATTACATGTCCCTCCCCCCGTACATTATCCAGTCTATTATTACATGTCCCTCCCCCCGTACATTATCCAGTCTATTATTACACGTCCTTCCCCTCCCCCCGTACATTATCCAGTCTATTATTACATGTCCCTCCCCTCCCCCTGTACATTATCCAGTCTATTATTACATATCCCTCCCCCCGTACATTATCCAGTCTATTATTACACGTCCTTCCCCTCCCCCCGTACATTATCCAGTCTATTATTACTTGTCCCTCCCCTCCCCCCGTACATTATCCAGTCTATTATTACTTGTCCCTCTCCTCCCCCCGTACATTATCCAGTCTATTATTACATGTCCCTCCCCCCGTACATTATCCAGTCTATTATTACATGTCCCTCCCCCCGTACATTATCCAGTCTATTATTACACGTCCTTCCCCTCCCCCCGTACATTATCCAGTCTATTATTACATGTCCCTCCCCCCGTACATTATCCTTTCTATTATTACTTGTCCCTCCCCTCCCCCCGTACATCACCCCGGCTTACTGTATTTCCTTCACCCTCCCCCAGCCGTTATTAGCGCACGGTTATAATAACGGAGCCTCCCGTTTGTGCCTCTGCTCCATGCACAGCTCATATTACCGTCCCCGGGGCAGATGGAATCCACAGTTACTCCCATACTGATCACCGTTACACACAGCTCACACTGGAGACAAGCCGCCGCCGCGCTGGGGTGCCCTGAAAACGCGGTGACGTCAGAGGGGGAGGGCGTTGCGGTGTAAGCTCGTCTCTCATTGGTTCTCCTTCACAAACCGCTGTCATGACGTCGCGACGTCGGTTCCGTCCAAGACGCTTTGTTTGTCAGGTAAGAGCCAGTGACGCTCGGAGCGGCCATTTGTAACACTGGCGGGTCTGGGCTTTCCGCCGTTACTTGCTGGCTGCAGACTGAGGGTGGGGTTCCAGGATTAAACATGGCCGCCTGAGAAGACAGGAGGGCGGTCACGTGACTCCAGGCCATGAAGGAGCCCTTTGTTGTTATAACAATGTGCTCTGTGTGAGGAAGGAACAGGCACCGCTCCCCAGTGTATGTGAGACACTGACAGGAGAAATACATTGCCCAGAACACCAGGACAGGCGCTGTCCTCTGCCGGGTCACAGCCACACAGGCCTTGTGCGTTTTTTTATGCGTTTTTGTAACAAAAAGATGTCTGCATAAAAACGCACAGTGTGCACAAGGCCTGTGTTGCATTCTACGGCTGTGTTCACACATTGTGCTTTTTTGCGTGGGCCTTTTTTTCAGTATTTTGCACCCGCGTAAAAAAGCCCTGTAAAAAATGCAGTGCATTCACACACCGCATGTTTTTATAGGGCTACTTCAGTGATGTCACAGAGGGGAGGAAGAATCCTGTTCCTCCTCCCCTGTGTCACATCTGTCACAGCCCCAATTCATTACACTGTGAAATCAAATGTAAAAGAATGGCAAATATATTAAAAATAATAAAGATTTTTATACTTACCCTCCGCCGGCTGTTCCGGAGCCAGGGGCCGCAGACCGGCAGCAGACCTTGCATGATGTCATCGGGCGCTGTGATTGTCGCATGTGATGTATATATATGTGTCATAGGATATCACATGACCGCGAGCAGGCCAATCAGCATTCACAGGCCCTTGCAGGTCGATCGATACCTGCAGAATGTCTCCCGACTTTGGAACACCCGGCGGAGGGCAAGTGTAAAAATCTTTATTTTAATACATTTCTCATTCTTTTACATTTGATTTTGCTGTGTATTATTACTGCAAAATCAAATGGGGCTGTGACAGATGCCACACAGGGAGAAGGAACAGGATTCTTCCTCCCCTCTGTGACATCAGCGCCGGCGGCGTATTCCCGCTGGAATTACGCATCGTCTGAACGGCAATGCGTAATTCCAGCCGTTATCATGGCTCCTATGGGAGAAAGCACGCGCAAAAAGGGGAAAGAATGGACATGTTCATTTTTTTACGCCCGCCCTTTCTCCCTTAAAAGCGCGGCCGAAAATAGCACTGCGTGTCATGGGCATACCCAGGATCAAAACTAGGGGGGAGCAAGCCATGGTCGTTCGGAACTTCATATCCAGCCTGGTGCATTGTGGGGCTGATCACGTGTTCGGCCGGGCTCCAGCGCATGCGCAGTGCGCATATTGAAGCCGGGACAAACACATGATCAACCCCCACAATGCATCGGGTCGGATATGACGTTTCAGTCAGCGCGTCAGAGAACCACAGGAGGCGGGAATTTCAAAAAGAGCTGACAGGTTTGCTTTAAAGGGAGCTTATCACTCCCTTTGGCCATTCTATCCCCTACCCACCACTTTATACATGATGTATTTGGGATTCCTGTGACCACTCTATATGCTCAGCGGTTCCCCTGTGCACCTCAAAAATGAACTTTTAATATCTCCTGAGCGGTATGGAAATTAGCTGAAAATGGTCCGGGAGGATCTGCTTAATCTGGTCCTTGTCGCCCCACTGGTTGAAATGCCCACCTCGCTCCTGTGAAAAGGCCACCGCTCCTGTGTATGTCACATTGCCCTCATGCCTGTGCAGTGGCGCAGGTCTGCGTGCTCAATGGAAGCGCACCTGTGACCGAGTCTCACAACCACAAAACTACAGCACAAACACCACAAAACTACATCAGACCCACCAGAGTTACAGAAATACATCCATATAACCTCCATTAGTGCAGAAACACTACGTCAAAACTCTCAGTACAGAAATACATCACCAGAACCCTCATCAGTGCAGAAACACAGCATCAAAACCCTCCTCAGTACAGAAATACATCCATATAACCCCTACCAATACAGAAGCACTATGTCAAAACCCACATCAATACATCACCAGACCCACCAGAGGTACAGAAATACATAAATAGAACCCTCATCATTAACACAATTCATCATCACAACCACCATCAGTACTTGGTAAAACAATTGTAATGTCAGGTCATACATTTGTACTGCAGGAACCTACAACTTCTACTACATCCTTAACAATGGTAAGGGTACTGGGAGTTGTTTTAACAGCCATCAATAGAAGCATACAGGAACCACAGTACTCATGAGAATTAGTCATTATCACAAATAATTATTTACATCCAGGTACCTTATAGATGACGTTGTCTCCGATCAGGGTTGTCTATTTTCCTTCATCTTGTCCAGGCACTTTGATGAATTTTCACATCCGCAGTTCATCTCTGCAGACATCCATCTTATCCTGTCTTCTGCAGGACATCCCGGAACGATACCCTTAAAAATAGCAGAATTGTAAAAATTCTCCTAAGTAAAAATATCTGCCCTACACTGTGCACCGGAATAAATAATTGCTCCTCCTCACTGTTCCCTGCACATAATATGATTTACACACTCCCCTCTCATGGCACACGACCTCCACACTGCCTACTCCCTCTATACTGGGCGCCCTGGTCACACTGTCCTCTAACACTATGTCCCCCTATACTGTACAGTGTTTATACTGTTCTATCTCATCAAACTTCCCATCCTCAACATACTGTCCCTGCATGCTGCCCCCTCTCCATACAACCCCACACTACTCACACTCTATTCTGTGCTGCATACTGTGTCTACACCGATCCCCCCTCACTCCACATACTGTGCCGCAGCCATCCCCCTCACACCTCATACTGTGTCCACACTGATCCCCCTCATTCAACATGCTGTGCCACAGCCATGCCCCCCTCACTCCTTATACTGTATCCACACCCATATAACCCTCCCTAACTCCTTATACTGTGTCCACACCTATCCCTCCTCACTCCACATACTGTGTCGCAACCATGTCCCTCACTCCGCATACTGTCTCCACACCCATATAATCCCCCCTCACTCCACATACTGTGCCGCAGCCATCTTTCCCTTACTTCTTATACTGGATCCTCAAATTTACCCTCTTGCTTCCCATACTGTCCTCCACATACTGTGTCTATACCCATCTCCCCTTGCTCCGTATTGTGTCCTCAAATCCCCCATTTTCTCGTCATGCTGTCTCCACATACACCACTCCCCCACCCTCTCTTTTGCTCCTTTTATACTCCCCCATCCGCACCCCCTGTTTGGTTCACATATTCTCCCCCAGTTTGCTCCTCATACTTCCCCCCCCACCCTGTCCACCCAGTTTGCTCCTCATACACCCCCCATCCACTCCCCCCACCCTGCCCCCCCGTTTGCTTCTCATACTCCCACCATCCACTCCCCCCCCCCAACCTGTCCTCTCAGTTTGCTCTTCATACTCCCCCAGCTTGTGCCTCATACTCTCTCGGAGAGTATGAGGCACAAGCTTATACTCTCTCCCCACCTTGTTCCCCCAGTTTGCTCCTCAAACTTCCCCCACTCTGCTCCTCATAAACCCCCTATCCTCTGCTCCCAGTTTGCTCCTATACACCCCCCCCAACCCTGTCCCCCTTCCTCTAATTACGTTAATGCCTGCTGTTTTCCTCAGCTTCAGTGTGGAATGCTGCGCTCCATCCTTCTGTCGCCTCTGCTGGATGACGTCATGAGTGTAATCAGGTGACCTGATGACGTGGTCCTGACCCGGAAATGCCGGGAATCGGGGCTTCCATTGTGCATACAGAGCGTCCAATAGATGCTTCGTGTACAATGGACTGCAGGAGTTGGCGGTTTCCGATTCTCTGCCCCCGCTGTCAGCTGGTAGCGGGAGCAGAGAAAAGCTGGCTCACACTGCGGGTGGGGGGAGACGGAAGATGTGGCTGGCAGGGAGAGACCTCGAGTGCTGCAGCAGGAGGCCAGGTGGTGACCCCCCCATCCTGCTGCGCCCGGGGAAAATGCGCCGCCAGGTTCCCGTAGATATTCCACAGGCCAAAGGGGGTGACATGCTCCCTTCTAGAGGGAAAAGCAGCTGCCCCCCCCTGGGTACGCCCATGCTGCGTGTGAACAGCAAAAGTGAAAGTCCTTTCACTTTGCTGTCAAACGCAGACGCACGTGCGCTTTGGGGGGAAAAGCGTGTGCAAAAAAGCGGAAAAAATATACGACGTGTGAACGAGGCCTACATTACATTTATCAAAAATTTGCATTCCAATCCTGGAGCCAGCAATGTTTATGGGAATTCTGCAGTGTTGTGCACACTTTCCTTGCAGACAAGATGCAGATTTTGCTGTAGAAAACCTGCAGCATGGTAGGCATTTGGTGTTTTTTTTTTTGCAGTGTTTGACCTCAATGTAATCGTGAAGAAATCCTGTAAATGCACATGGGTGTTCACACAGTGGGAGGGTTATGTGGAGTTGGTGCGTTTTTGATAATAAAAAAAAAAACCACTGACTGACAAATGTTCTGAAGTGATTTCTGGCCACCAGAGATGATTTCCTAAGTCTTCTCTTTCTCCCTCTCTCCCATCTCCTTCTCTCTCCCCCCCTAACCCTCTCTCTCCTCTTTCTCTCTCCCTCTCTTTCTCCCCTCTCTCCTTCCCTCTTTCTGTCTCCCTCTCTCTCCCCCCCCTCTTGCTCTACTCCCTTCCTCACTTCTCTCTCAATTTAATGAATTCAAAACAAAAACTCTACCACAGGATTCATAACATTTCTGCAACATGCACACATACCCAGGTTCCTGCTGGGTCCCATTGACTTCTTTGGGGTCCATTGATTTTCTCTAGGGAGTGATAACAGCATAGTGTTGTCATCCTGTAAACGCCCCGGCCATGGCTACATAACTATAGCACAAGTATCCAAATAATGAGATCATCATTCTCTGTCATGAACACTTACATTACCTTAATGATGATTTTATCCTCTGCACTTCTCACCTCAGTTACACTACACAGTATTCTAAGTGTGGTCGCACTAGTGACTTGTATACCTCTATACAAGTCACTAGTGCGACCACACTTAGAATACTGTGTACAATTCTGGTCTCCGGTGTATAAGAAAGACATAGCTGAACTAGAGCGGGTCCAGAGAAGAGCGACAAAAGTCATTAGAGGACTAAGGGGTCTGCAATACCAAGACAGGTTATTAAACTTGGGGTTATTTGGCTTGGAAAAACGAAGGCTTAGGGGTGATCTGATAATAATGTATAAATATATGAGGGGACAGTACAGAGACCTTTCTAATGATCTCTTTACTTTTAGGCCTGAGACTGGGACAAGGGGGCATCCTCTACGTCTGGAGGAAAGAAGGTTTAATCATAATCACAGACGCGGATTCTTTACTGTAAGAGCAGTGAGACTATGGAACTCTCTGCCACATGCTGTTGTAATGAGTGCGTCACTACTAACATTTAAGAAGGGCCTGGATGCCTTTCTTGAAAACTATAATATTACCAGTTATATATACTAGATTCTTTGATAGGGCGTTGATCCAGGGAATTAGTCTGATTGCCGTATCTGGAGTCAGGAAGGAATTTTTTTCCCCCAATGTGGAGCTTAGTGTTGCCACATGGGTTTTTTTGCCTTCCTCTGGATCAACATGTTAGGCTATGGGTTGAACTACCGTATATACTCGTGTATAAGCCGAGCCGTGTATAAGCCAACCCCCCTACTTTTGCCCCAAAAATCTGGAAAAACCTATTGACTCGTGTATAAGCCGAGGGTGGACCTCGGTATACAGCCCCCACCAGTGTGGTATACAGGCCCCCCCCAGTGGTATACAGGCCTCCCCAGTGGTAGTATACAGCAGCCCCAGTGGTAGTATACAGCAGCCCCAGTGGTCGTATACAGCAGCAGCCCCAGTGCTGTATACAGCAGCAGCCCCAGTAGTATATACAGCCCCAGTGGTAGTATACAGGCAGCCCCAGTAGTATATACAGCCCCAGTGGTAGTATACAGGCAGCCCCAGTAGTATATACAGCAACCCCAGTGGTATACAGCAGCCTCCTCAGTGGTATATACAGACCCCACCAGTATATACAGCAGCCCCAGTGGTATATACAGAAGCCCCAGTGGTATATACAGCAGCCCCAGTGGTATATACAGCAGCCCCAGTGGTATACAGGCCTCAGCAGTATATACAGCAGCCCCCAGGGGTTATACAGCACCCCCCAGGGTTATACAGCACCCCCCAGGGGGTACCCAGCAGCCCCCTGGGGGTACCAACAGCCCCTTGGGGGTACCAACAGCCCCCTGGGGTACCCAGCAGCCCCCTGGGGGTACCCAACAGCCCCCTGGGGGTACCAACAGCCCCCTGGGGGTACCAACAGCCCCCTGGGGGTACCAACAGCCCCCTGGGGTACCAACAGCCCCAGGGGGTACCCAGCAGCCCCCTGGGGGTACCAACAGCCCCCAGGGGGTACCCAGCAGCCCCCTGGGGGTACCAAGCAGCCCCCAGGGGGTACCCAGCAGCCCCCTGGGGGTACCAACAGCCCCCAAATGCTGGCACTCGGCCCCCTTGTAAGGCTTCCCCCCCGCTGCTTATACATTACCATTCCGGTGTTCTGATCCGCGCCGCTCCTCGGTGCTTCTTCATGCTCCGTCCTCGCTGACTGCATCCGGGATCTCCATTCTCCGGCCGTCGCGCGATGACGTCATATCGCTGCGACAGCCGGAGATCCCCGGATGCAGCCAGCGAGGACGGAGCATGAAGAAGCACCGAGGAGCGGCGCGGATCAGAACACCGGAATGGTAATGTATAAGCAGCGATGGGGGGGGCCTTACAAGGGGGGGTGAGTGCCAGCTTTTGGGGGGAATATATGAACTGCTTCCCCCTGCCGCTGATTGACAGGGGGAAGCAGTGCATATATAATGAGCGGCCCTACGTGATGGGGCCGCTCATACAGCAGCCTCCCCCCGCCTCCTCCAGCCTCCACAGCCCCGGCCCCACAGCCCCCACCACAGCACAATACCGTAGTGACTCGTGTATAAGCCGAGGGGGAGACTTTTCAGCCCAAATTTTGGGCTGAAAAACTCGGCTTATACACGAGTATATACGGTAGATGGACTTAAAAGTCTTCCTTCAACCTTAAAAACTATGTTACTATGTATGTTACAATAGCACTGTCATCGAGAAAAATTGTAAAAATCCATAAAGACTTCTTTAGAGAGGGAACATATCTTCCCACATTGAACATTCAGGGTTAATTATAACAGGATGTGAGAGAGAGGACACTTCTACCTCAATTGAAGTAGGACCTCTTGCAGTGACCAGGCAATTACCACAGGAGATCTTGCTCTGAGAACCAGACACCAAGGCTATGATTCACATATTCAGAGGTGGTGAAGTACATTTCCAAAGGAATCAATATCATCTGTTCATAGGGTTGTTCCAGATGCTCAGGAACCAGTGGTCGTGGATGAATATTATGGTACCTTTACACGCGGCAACATTTCTAGTTTATCCACAGGTAACTTACTGGCTGCAGTGAAATCATGGAGACATGGTTCTATCTTGTTGCTGTGTACAAATGGAATAAGGTCTCCATGATTTCACTGCAGCCAGTAAGTTACCTGTTGACACCCTAGAAATGTTGCCGCGTGTAAAGGTACCATTAGGGTTTGCAGCGATCTGATACTTTTGGAGAAATATGTTTTTGGTGCCATAGCAAATGGACGAACATAACGCATTAACTCACATCACCATAAGGCCATCCGAAGACCTCCACCTTAATATCAGTCAGCTGAATGAGGTTTCGTTTCATCTCCATAGAAAGGTAAACTCGTGATAGGAAACATCACCATGATATCTCCTGCCTGGGACCTATAGAGGCAAAGATAGCCTGAAAGTTGAGCTCTTAAAATTCTAAAAGACCTAGCATGTTCCACGACCAACCCCCATATGAGTTCAGGTATTTGAGCGTATGTAAATTTAATTTAAAAAAAAATCGGAGTTTGGTTTTTAGTCACTTGTCAGTTCTGGAAGGTAAAGGTTGCTGCGTTTCTGTCCATTTTCATAAGGAGTCCTTCCCTCCACTAAGATTGGAGCCATTTTCGTGACACAGGTTTAGTATTTCTTTTATCTTATACTAGATGGAGCCCCAATGCTATCGCATCAGGAGGGTGGTGACATCATGATGGGGGCGGAAGCCATCTTTACACCCCCTACCCCTGTGCGGTCTCTCCCCTGTCCACTGTCTCTCTCCTTCCATGCTCGCTCCCAATAATTATTAATAATAATAACATTCATTTATGTAGCACTATTAATTCCATAGTGTTTTACATACATTTGCAACACTGTCCCCATCAGGGATCACAATCTAAATATCCTATCAGGCTGAAGGCACACGGTGCAAGGGACTCGCACAAGTGCAATGCGAGGGAAACTGTATTGGGAAACCGGCACATTCATACTCTGCGGCTTTCACAGCCACTGAGTTTGAATATGCCGGTAAATGCTGCCCGCGGTCCTTCAGGCACTCACACCTCACAATCACAGCACACTCACATACAGCCAGCCACACTCACCACACACACACCCAAAACACCCACAGCACTCTAATCACTGTCCTGCATCAAACACGCTTCGTGTTTGATGCATGACAGTGTGCCTTCAGCCTCAGTATGTCTTTGTAGTGTGGGAGGAAACAGGAGCGCCTGGAGGAAACCCACACAAACACAGAGAAAACATACAAACTCCTTGCAGATGTTGTTCTTGGTGGGATTTGAACACAGCACCCCAGCAGTGCTGCAAGGGTGCAGTACTAACCACTGAGCCACCATGTATGTAAATAAATGTATTTTTACTTAATATAACTAAAGAAAAAAACTGTTTTTTTTTTTAACAAAGTGTTTAATTTCCTGGTAAAAAAATGTGTCGAGCTTATCTGTATTTTCCAGGTCATCCCCATAACAGCACCACAGGAGGAGTAATCCCATATCCGCTGTAGGGACAGGAAGCACAAGAGGTTAAAAGCCCCTCCCACCCCATCCCAACTTCATAGGACAGGTGTTCAATAGGAGCAGTGGTGCAAGAATGAGCGCTGGTGCAACAAGGAGCACTGAGCTGAAGATGCTCACGGGATATGGGAAGATCAGGGGGTCTTGGCCTTCTTCCTCCTCCTGTCAAGTGGGTCCAAGGCCGACACTCCCTTCCCGGGAGTCCCTCAGCCTGCCGGCATGGCTGGTGCCGCTGGTGATAGCCGCTTCCCCCACTGTGGGGCTCTCAGTGTCCTGCTTCAGGTGGGACCAGCTTCTTTCAGGTTCTGGTGTCTGCCCTGTGTCAAAACCGGAAGTGCACAGATGACACACTTCCGGTCGGCGGTGACACGGGGAGGATCGGCATGCGGATGCACTGGATGCTGGAGCAGGGAACTGTCTGATCCCGAGATGCAAAGGGCTGTGCCTTGCTGTACTATGCCATGCTGTGCGGTACCTTGCTGTGCTGTATCATGCCGGGTCATACTGTGCTGTACCTTGCTATGCTATGCCATGCTGTACTGTACCCTGCTGTACCTTGCCATGCTTTACCATGCCATGCTGGGCTGTGCTGTGTAATGGAAGATTTGTCACGCTCTGATACCCCCCTCCAAATCACCCCAGGATCATGTAAGTGGAACAATTACCTCAAGCTGGGTTTAATGGTCCCCATTCTTATTGGGTCCTCTATACGTATTATAGGACAGAATTTCCGAGATGTCATCTCCTGAGGAGAAAAAAGAAGGAAGGGAAAGAGGCAGCTGCTAAGTTTAAAAGATGCCTGGACTGCAACATTATGCTTACAGAATCTTCTCCTAAACGTATGTGTACAGGGTGTAGAGCTGCCATGCTGAAGGAAGAAGAGTTTTCAGATAAGAGGCCCAGAGGAGATATATCTTCTGAGGGAGAAATCGACCCGTCTGAGGGTGAGGAAGACCTTAATCCCTCCGACAGTGGAGAACAAAAGAAATACATGTTGTTAAGGCAGACGGTCTTTTGAAAAAGGCCTGGGAAGCCTCGGCAATGATTATAAAATCAAATATCGCTGCTGCATCTGTAGCTAGATCCATGGAGGTCTGGTTAGATGAATTGGATGGTCATCTTAAGGACAGTACCCTGAGAGCTTCCCTACTCAAGTCCCTACCTCTGCTCAGGAAGGTGAATAATTTTTGGCCGACGTTTCGGCCGAATCAGTTAGGTTCGCTGCCAGGAATAATGCTCTTCCTAAATCTGCTAGGAGAGCTGTCTGGCTCAAGACCTGGTCTGGTGATACGGCTTCCAAAAAATGTAGCTGTGTTCCATTCCCTTCTCAGGGCTCAGTGTTTCGGACCCATTTTAGATGAGATCTTAGAAAGGCATCCGATAAAAAGAAGATTTTCCCTGAGGAGAAAAGAAAGGATCAATCCTTTCGTAGGTTCTTTCCCTTTCATAAGCAAAATCCGCAGAGGAAAGGGGAATCCACCAGATGGAGCTTTAGTGAAGGGGCAAGGATAGGAAATTTCAGCCCAGGTCAAGCTCCTGTCCAGAAAGGACATGACCCTTAAAAATTCAGGTTGACAAATAGTTCCCCATCTCTCTGTCGGCTAGAAGCAGACATAGAGAAACTATTGCATCATGGGGTACTTCCAGTGTCAGAACAGTATCTTGGCCATTCCTCCAGTCAGCAATAGCTGTGGTTTGCCTTAGCGTCAGGAACTCAGGTTCTCCACTACCAGTTGCAGTGTCTTCCTTTCGGCCTATCATCCACTTCCAGAAGTTTTACAAAGATCATGGCAGAAGTGGTGGCTTATCTCAGACTCAGAAGATATGACAATCATTGCTTACCTGGATGACTGCTTGATAATGGCAGACTCCCCTCAGTTGATGACGCAGCATCTGGAATTCATCTTGTCAGCGCTAACCAAGTTGGGCTGGATCCTGAACAGGGAAAAATCGAATCTCATCCCGAACACTTCCAGAGACTTCTTAGGAGTCCGTCTCAACTTATAAACAAGAACGTCCTACCTTCCAGAGAAGATAGCTTCTATACCTCAGAGGTTTCTTTCCTTCTAGAAGAGACCGTAGATCCAAGACGCAATGGGCATCCTGGGTGTCGTGACATCATGCATCATCTGTGTCAGATGGGCCCAGTTTCGTTCCAAACCCCTGCAGAAATCCTTCTTGGCAGTAGTGGACAAACATCCGACGTGCCTGGAAAAAGATGATGATCCTTGTCCAGGGGGAGCTTGAGTGGGAGACCATTATCTTCAGGGAACTTGGACAAGATAAATTCAATCCAGGTCATCCAATTTCTGGGAGTTTCGGGCAAAGCTCTGAAGAGGAGCCAGTCCATCCTGAGGGACAAACATGTGACGGTGTTATCGGACATTACTGCGGTCTCCTTCAGGGCAGATCACACTATCCTTTCCTCCACTCCCTGACCGAGATTTTCTCAGGGTTGGAAAAGATGGTATATTCCACTTAAGCGGTACAGCTGTGTGGAACAATCGAAAGGTGGGTTACCTCAGCAGGTGTCATAATGGGAATTGGACAAAGTCATATTCCAACACCTGACTCACAGATGGGGTCGTCCTTATCTAGATTTATTCGCCTCCAGGAAGAATGTGAGGAAGGGATACTTCTCTCTAGACCCAGGAGGCAATCCATTGGCTGTGAATGCCGTCTCACAGTATTGGAGAGACAGTTGAGTGTATGCATTTCCTCCTATTCCCCTAATTCCAAGGGTCCTGAGGAAGATCCAGGAGGACCGTGCAATAGATAATAACAATTGTTCCATTCTGGCCAAAGATAAATTGGTTTTCCCTACTACGTCATGTAGCTTTAGAGGAACCAATCATTCTGCCACTGAAGGAAAACCTTCTGACTTGATTCTAGACTTCTTACAGGTGGGATTCGACCAAGGTCTCAAACCAAGTACCCTGAAGGTACAGACTGCTGCATTAAGTGGCTTCTTCAACATTTCTCTGTCCTCACATCCATGGGTGAAAAGGTTTACAAAGGCAATCCAGAGGCTAAAGGTACCATCACACACAGAGATAAATTGCTTGCAATTCACTGGTTGCAGTGAAATCATGGACACATTGTTCCATTTTGTTGCCGTGTACAAAATGGAACAATGTGTCCGTGATTTCATTGCAACCAGCAAATTGCAAGTAATATCTCTGTGTGTGATGGTACCTTTATACACCACAACCACGGCGAGAATTATTGAGGGCGATATGTCGCCCTGGAATTCTCGCCGTCAAATTGCTTCCCAATTGTGTCGTGTAATTGGGGAATTTGGCGGCGATATGTCGCCTCGCCATGGTCACCTGATTTCAGAGCACTGCTCCTCAATAATTCTCGCCCTGGTTGCGGCGTATAAAGGTACCCTTAGACTCCGCAAAATAATTAATTCCCCTCTGCGGGATTTAGATCTGGTCCTGAGGGTCCTATGCATTCCTTCCTTCAGACATGTGCAGGAGTTGGAGATCAAACACCTGACTCTTAGGACGTCTTTTTAGTGGAAATAACTACAGCCGAGAGACTGGGAGAAAGTCAAGCACTCTCCATCATTGATTCATATATGCAGCTTATACACAATTATATCATCCTTAAATTGGATCCAGCCTTCTAACCTAAAGTAGTCTTGCGGGTGACCATGAACCAGGAGGTTGTCCTTCCCTCCTTCTGTGAAGATCCAATAAATCAGAAGGAATACGATCTTCATCATCTTGATGTTTGCAGAGCGGTGTTGGCCTTCTTGGAAGCCACTCGGAACTGGAGTTTGAACTCCAGTCTGTTTGTCCAGTATGGGGTGTAGACAAGAGGCAGGACAGCTTCCAAATACACCATGGCAAGGTTGATTAGATCCATGATAGATCTAGCATATTTAGCAGATGATCAGTTTACCCTTGACGTCATTAGAGCCAATTCGATCAGAACAGAGTCCACCTCATGGGCAGCTAGAACATGGGCTTCCATAGAGCACATCTGTACTACAGCTGCCTGGTCAGGCCATACTACCTTTTAGGGTACCTTTACACTCGGCAACTTTTGGCGGCAATAGGAGGCAATCTAACGTGCGCGTGCACATTTTTCATGGTTACCTCAGATCGCCGATGGCGCTTTTACACGCCGCAATTTCACCCTCAACCTAAGGCAATGTGTCGCCCCGGAAATCGCCTACCCCACAGCGGAACCAATCCGGTGGAGTTCCCTCGCTGCTTCACATGCCACAATCCCCAAAGGAAAGTGGGCGTACATGGTTAGCGCAGCAAGAACATAGGCGTGACAGACTGGTGTATTCCGCACCCCAAACACGCTGATTAGACAACGCAATAGCGTTATGATTGGGCAGCCTGCGCATGAAGGCTAATACATGACGCCATTGTGTGTTGTGAATGGACAGCTGTTCAAATATGGCGCCCTGTGAAGTCAGAGCCAATGGAAACACAGTAGCCACCACCAATCGCTGACGGGGCACGGTCTCCAGCACGCCTCCGGGAAATCAATAGGCGATGCAGATTCCATTCCTATTGCCCGTTCACACGCCAAAAGCCGGGAATGTCGCCTTCATGATTGCCTCTGATTTTGGAGCAGTGCAGTGAAATTGGAACCAGGCGCAACCTTTTTTATTGCCGCCAAATTCCCCAATTACACGCCGCAATTGCAAGGTAATTTCATGGTGATGGTGACGGGGCTACAGATTGCAGGTCAGATTGCTCGCCGCGGTCGCGGCGTGTAAAGGTACCCTTATAGATACTACAAATGAGATGTTCTCTCCCATCAGAGAACTGCGTTCAGTAGAAAGGTACTTCAGGCAGTTGTCCTGCCCTAAGTTTGAGTTATTGGGTATACTCTGTTGCTGTCATGAGGACGACCTACCAGTAATGATGTTTCCAGGAGTCCACATGACAGGACCCTTATTTCCCTCCCTATGATCTACGATGTATGTGAAGTTAACATATGTATTAGTAGTTTAGACTAAAATTGTGTTGTATCCAGCCGGTGTGATTATTGGGAAATCACTGAGGAGGTTGGGGTGGGAGGGGCTTTTAACCTCTTGTGCTTCCTATCCCTACAGAGGATATGGGATTACTTCTCCTGTGGTGCTGTCATGTGGACTCCTGGAAACATCATTTCCGGTAGGTCAAATTCCGGTTTTCTATCGCCAGCGTAGATAAACCAAGGCGCTACTGGTTGCCAACCCATTGCCTCATTATCCACTGTATTAGCTTTCACCAAGTTCCCCTCCGACATAATCTTGGAATTACTGTAATCTTGGAGTGCGGCGGTGTGATGTGTCACGCCACCGCCATCTTTGCTCCCTGAGATTCAGAGCGCGTAATATTCATATCAGTTTTGCGGATTAGACTCAGCCATTAAATTCCATTGAGATCTGTAGAAAACACTGAGAACAGACTTTGTATTTCACTGCTCCATCAAAACTTTTCAGATACATTTTTAAGAGAAAATAGATACAAGTTCAGACAATCGACCTGCTTCAGTGAAAAACAAACGAGAAGAAAAAAAAACCAGATTATGCAACAATATGAACAATATGAAGGCAATACAAGTGACGTGACAACCCAAAAACGTACACAGAAATGTCCATGTAGCCTAGCTGACATGCACTGGCAGTGACAGTTTGCATCTCGTCCATAACAGCACCTCCATCATAACCTGACAAATCATGTTAAAAAAAAAATGTAATTATATATATACATATACAGTTAAGGCCAGAAATATTTGGACAGTGACACAATTTTGGCGAGTTGGGCTCTGCATGCCACCACATTGGATTTGAAATGAAACCTCTACAACAGAATTCAAGTGCAGATTGTAACGTTTAATTTGAAGGGTTGAACAAAAATATCTGATAGAAAATGTAGGAATTGTACACATTTCTTTACAAACACTCCACATTTTAGGAGGTCAAAAGTAATTGGACAAATAAACATAACCCAAACAAAATATTTTTATTTTCAATATTTTGTTGCGAATCCTTTGGAGGCAATCACTGCCTTAAGTCTGGAACCCATGGACATCACCAAACGCTGGGTTTCCTCCTTCTTAATGCTTTGCCAGGCCTTTACAGCCGCAGCCTTCAGGTCTTGCTTGTTTGTGGGTCTTTCCGTCTTAAGTCTGGATTTCAGCAAGTGAAATGCATGCTCAATTGGGTTAAGATCTGGTGATTGACTTGGCCATTGCAGAATGTTCCACTTTTTTGCACTCATGAACTCCTGGGTAGCTTTGGCTGTATGCTTGGGGTCATTGTCCATCTGTACTATGAAGCCCCGTCCAATCAACTTTGCAGCATTTGGCTGAATCTGGGCTGAAAGTATATCCCAGTACACTTCAGAATTCATCCGGCTACTCTTGTCTGCTGTTATGTCATCAATAAACACAAGTGACCCAGTGCCATTGAAAGCCATGCATGCCCATGCCATCACGTTGCCTCCACCATGTTTTACAGAGGATGTGGTGTGCCTTGGATCATGTGCCGTTCCCTTTCTTCTCCAAACTTTTTTCTTCCCATCATTCTGGTACAGGTTGATCTTTGTCTCATCTGTCCATAGAATACTTTTCCAGAACTGAGCTGGCTTCTTGAGGTGTTTTTCAGCAAATTTAACTCTGGCCTGTCTATTTTTGGAATTGATGAATGGTTTGCATCTAGATGTGAACCCTTTGTATTTACTGTCATGGAGTCTTCTCGTTACTGTTGACTTAGAGACAGATACACCTACTTCACTGAGAGTGTTCTGGACTTCAGTTGATGTTGTGAACGGGTTCTTCTTCACCAAATAAAGTATGCGGCGATCATCCACCACTGTTGTCATCCGTGGACGCCCAGGCCTTTTAGAGTTCCCAAGCTCACCAGTCAATTCCTTTTTTCTCAGAATGTACCCAACTGTTGATTTTGCTACTCCAAGCATGTCTGCTATCTCTCTGATGGATTTTTTCTTTTTTTTCAGCCTCAGGATGTTCTGCTTCACCTCAATTGAGAGTTCCTTTGACCGCATGTTGTCTGGTCACAGCAACAGCTTCCAAATGCAAAACCACACACCTGGAATCCACCCCTGACCTTTTAACTACTTCATTGATTATAGGTTAACGAGGGAGACGCCTTCAGAGTTAATTGCAGCCCTTAGAGTCCATTGTCCAAATACTTTTGGTCCCTTGAAAAAGAGGAGGCTATGCATTACAGAGCTATGATTCCTAAACCCTTTCTCCGATTTGGATGTGGAAACTCATATTGCAGCTGGGAGTGTGCACTTTCAGCCCATATTATATATATATATATATATATATATATATATATATATATATATATATATATATATATAATTGTATTTCTGAACATGTTTTTGTAAACAGCTAAAATAACAAAACTTGTGTCACTGTGCAAATATTTCTGGCCCTAACTGTATGTGTATATTATATATATATATATATATATTCCCTGTGCCTCTCATTAATGAATTCCTGTGTCCCTCTCAATAATGAGCCAGTGTCCTCCCAAATAAGTTTACCCATGTCCACATAATAGTCCTATGCTCAGTACTCTGATCGTGATAAATACAGATTATATAAGTTGTATATGGTATAAACATGAATATATTATAAACATACACACCATGTACAGTTACATATACTCCATCTGAAGCCCTACAGATTAATAAATAAAGGCTCATATCACTTGCTGCAAGACTAAAGAGACACACTAGAGAGGCTGAGGCCAAAAAGATAAAATACCCTGTTCTCCAAAGAACCATCTGAGGTGAACAGAGTAAAAGCAGAGACAGCAACTCCACCAATAGCAGAGAATGAACAATATTGTAGGTACATATGGGAGAAGGAAAAAACACAACAGCAGTGCAAAGTGTCTGCAAAATGAAACACAGTAACTACATAGAACAAGAACCAGTTACCATTACTAAAGCAGACAGCCAAGAGCGTGTCAAGAACATGAAGAGCTGGACAGCACCCAACACAGGCATGATCCACACCAAGAACATGAAGAGCTGGACAGCACCCAACCCAGCCATGAGCCACACCAAGAACATGATGAGCTGGACAGCACCTGGCCCAGGCATGATCCACACCAAGAACATGAAGAGCTGGACAGCACCCAACACAGGCATGATCCACACCAAGAACATGAAGAGCTGGACAGCACCCAACCCAGCCCTGAGCCACACCAAGAACATGATGAGCTGGACAGCACCTGGCCCAGACATGATCCACACCAAGAACATGAAGAGCTGGACACCACCCAACACAGGCATGATCCACACCAAGAACATGATGAGCTGGACAGCACCTGGCCCAGGCATGATCCACACCAAGAACATGATGAGCTGGACAGCACCTGGCCCAGGCATGATCCACACCAAGAACATGATGAGCTGGACAGCACCCAACCCAGCCATGAGCCACACTAAGAACATGACGAGCTGGACAACACCTGGCCCAGGCATGATCCACACCAAGAACATGATGAGCTGGACAGCACCCAACCCAGCCATGAGCCACACCAAGATCATGATGAGCTGGACAGCACCTGGCCCAGGCATGATCCACACAAAGATCATGATGAGCTGAACAGCACCAGGCCCAGACATGATCCACACTTATTGGCTAAAGAAATTAACAGCAGTGCATTAACACTGGCAAAATAGATGAACCAACTGCTAGAAGCAGGCCACCACCCGGCCTGGCTAACACAAGGAAGAACAGTGCTGATCATGGAGGATCCCCACAAAGGAACAATTCCATCAACTACTGCCCAATAACCTGCCTTAGGCTGCGTTCACACGCTGCGTATTTGTCGCGACTAGAACAACTTCAATTGCGCTTTTTTACGCGCGTTTCTTCCAGTGCTTTTAATGGGGCCTATGGAAGAAACGCCGTAAAAAACTGGAAAGAATTGACATGTTCATTCTTTTTACGCACGCGTTTTTTGCTCGAAAAACGCTGCGTAAAATTATGCGACGTCCGAATGGCACAAAGTGAATGTCCATTCACTTTGCAGGGAAATGCAGACGCACATGCATTTTTGGAGCAAATACGCGCGTAAAAAACGCGCAATACGCACGGGAACCAGCTTAGCTAGGTCACACACTGCGTCTTTTTACGCAGCTGCACTTTTTTACGCGCGTATTTTGTGAAATACACAGCTCCATTCACACTGCGTTTTTTTCTGCATTTTTCTCTGCGCTTTTTCAGAGCCCATTTATCATGTGGGCAATGGAAAAACGCAGAGAAAAACTGCAGAAAGAACAGACATGGCGATTCTTTTTACGCGCAAGTTTTTGCAGTGAAAATCGACGCATAAAAAAAAAAGCCACAAATACGCAGTGTGTGAATGGATTTTGTCAAAACCCATAGGTTTGGCTGGGCTGCTTATCCAGAATTGCGTTTTCACTGCCAAAAAGGCATGCGTAAAAAAACGCAGCAAAAAACGCAGGTAAATACAGAAAACGCAGTAAAAAACGCAGAGAAGCAGCAAAATACGCAATGTGTGAACGTAGCCTTAGACTGGTTTTTACACTGGTGTTTTTTGGCATCCATTTGAACCTGGACGCACTTGCATCTATTTTTGGTCCCATTGACTTTCATTGGGGCCGCAGGCACATAGGGTGCGTCCAGTTTTACACTTTTTTCCCTGATCTGGGTGTGCACAATTTTTTTCCCTGAGACCAAAAACGCAACTTGGTGCATTTTTGGTCTCCGTGTCAACAATAGTGACCACCCAGATCCGGAGTGATGCAGGTAAAAATTAGAATAGGGCTCTATGTAACCCAGATCCAACCAATCCGGATCCAGTGGATCTTTTCCTGCATGAGCTCAGATTAAAAAAAACACTAGTGTGAAACTAGCCTTACAACGACACCCTGCCAGGCATCATAGCATTGGAACAACACTAGAGGCTCTAAGCACCAGCAGCTAGTAGATAGAGCAGTCATTCAAGACTCAAGATCCAGACAGACCAATCTCAGCACAGTCTGGATTGACTACAGCAAAGCCTATGATTCAATGCCACACACAAGGATAGGTGAATGCTTGGCACTCTACAATGTCAACGGGAAAGTAAGAACCTTCCTCAGAAACTCAATGGGGCTATGGAGGACAACACCGAAAGCTCAAAACAACTAGCACAAGTATCCTCAAATGCAGCATACACCAAGGTGTTGCACTGTCACTATTGCGGTTCTGCATAGGCTTGAACCCCTTCAGATAATTACAGATTCAACTATGGATCCAAGTTCAAGAGTGGAAGCACCCTCAGCCACCTGCTCTACATGGATGACATTAAGCTGTATGTGAAAAATGAATGAGACATCAGTTCACTGATCCACCTGACAAGAATCTACAGCAGAGACATTGGGATGTCCTTCGGACTGATGAAGTGTGGCCGGTTGGTAATAAAGACTGATGGAGTAGACATACCGGCAGGCACATAGCAGATGTACAGACTTGCTATAAATACCTCAGCATCCCACAGGAATAAGGTAACCATGATGAGGAGGCAAGGAAAGCAGCAACATCCAAATACTATCAAAGGGTAAGACAGGTCCTGAAGAGCCAGCGCAATGAGAAGAATAAGATCCACGCCATCAATATATACGCCCTGACTGTTATCAGATACCCCACTGGAATAGTGTGCTGGACAAAAGAAGAAATGGAAGCTGCAGATGTGAAGACCCAGAAGCTTCTTACAATACATTGGTCTCCACCCCAAGTCTAACTCTCAAAGATTGTGTACCAACAGAAAGGAGGGTGGTTGAGGCTTTATAGGCGTCCAAGCCACCATCATGGTGGAAACAAGAAGTATCCAGGTATACATGAGAAAAATGGCACCAAAAGATGAGATGCTGAGGGAGAGCCTAAAGGCCCAGTTACACACACAGATAATTGTGCAGAGATTGTTGGCAGATCTCTGGTTGCTGTGAAATCATGGACACATTGTTCTATTTCCTTGCCGTGTACAAAAGTAACAATGTGTCCATGATTTCACTGCAACCAGAGATCTGCGAATAATCTGTGCACAATTATCTGTGTGTGTAACTGGGACTTAAAGGGAACCAACCACCCCAAATGACCCCCCCGGACTGTTAATATGTGTCCCTACACCCAGCACACACATTTGGGGCAATCGTTTTTGCTAAAAAAAACTGTTTAGTAGAAGCTAAGATATATGTTTATAAAGTTTAATGAATCGAGACGGATGGGTGTTACCTAGCTTTGTCCACGTGCAGTGTTCGTGCCTGTGATCCTCCTCTCCCCCTCCCCTCTCACTTTCTAAGAGCCTGGCCGCGTCATGAAAGGGGCGTGGCTAAATCACGTCATGAAAGGGGCGGGGCTCACCGCGATTTAGCCCCGCCCCTTTCATGACGCAGCCAGGCTCTTAGAAATTGAGAGGGGAGGGGGAGAGGAGGATCACAGGCACGAACACTGCACGTGGACAAAGCTAGGTAACACCCAATCGTCAGAAGTTATTAAACTTTATAAACATATATCTTAGCTTCTACTAAACAGTTTTTTTTTAGCAAAAACGATTGCCCCAAATGTGTGTGCTGGGTGTAGGGACACATATTAACAGTCCGGGGGGGTCATTTGGGGTGGTTGGTTCCCTTTAAGGCAGCCCTGGAAAGAAGAACAGGAACACGAAGTGCCATGGCAAGACAAGCCGCTGCATAGGATGTACCATCGACAGATAATGAAGGTGGCCGGCATGGAGAAATCCTACCAATGGCTGGGGAAAGCTGGACTCCAAGATATCAAAGAGGCACTAATCATAGCGGTACAAGAGCAGGCGCTAAATACCAGAGCCATAGAAGCAGAGATCTACCATACAAGACATGACCCATGGTGCAGACTGTGTAAAGAATCCTTGTAAACAGTCCAACACACAGTTGCAGCATACACTGAGCGCCACAACCAAGGAGCAGGAATTGTATACCAGAACATCTGTACAGCGTATGGGCTAAGTCCTCCTAAGTCCAGGTGGGAGAACTCGGCCGGAGTCACACTAGCATATACATCAGATGAGACATGCTAAGACACTTGGCTCAGGCTCTGCTGCTAGCGTGATCCTAGTGTAATCTACTGTGATCCGACCCTCAGATTACAAGTGCAGAGGAGAGGGAAAGACTAATCTCCCCATCTCCTCCAGTGCCAGTCTCGGCATATATCGCACTGCACTCTGATGACATCCCAATGCAGTCTGCTGTTTAACTCACACCCATACACTAGTAAGGCTGCAAGGGAGCCGAGACTCTCTGACCATCACAGCATGCTGCAAATTTTTCCTCAGTCTGATCAGCACTGAGGAAAACATCGCAGGTCTGAGCTACCTGATTGCTTAACATTAGGCAGAGTGCAATGAGTAATCTTCTCGCATTGTACTTGTGCGAGTCATACGCTAGTGTGACTCTACTCCTATAGCTGAAAGTTCCCAGAATCATCTGCTGGTTCTGTGTGGGCACAAGGCTCACTATACAATTCAGCAAATGTGTCTGTAAACTACAGTGTGTGGGGGTGACATAAAAACAGCCATATCATCACAGATGATGCGGTTTCCCATTGTACACATACACTATTAGGAGGAAGAACCCCCCCCCCCCATTACTGTATTAGGCCAGCCACGCTCGCTCGCTATGGGGTTTACAGTGTTTATGATGGGAATACCCTTTAATAATTGCTTCCTGCTTTAGCCACTAACAATTAGCCTGTGCTGCCTGCATTATTAATATCTCCATTGTAAGCTACATTAATTATAAACACATTCACAAGTCACCCATGGGTTCAGGTTCGCAGTCTCAGGCTACTGACACTGCGGCAAAAATGTTTTGATGCAAACAAAACCAACCAGATATAACGATAATGAACTGACCGACCAGCTACAATCCACAGTCACTGACAGAACGGGTGTTTTCCAGACACACACAAGAGCGGTGACACATTGCAACAAGCTCTGCAGCTGTTTTGGTTGGAAATGGTCAGGACAGATTCTCCTCTGGCCTGGCGAGGATCTGGCCTGATAATTACCATCTGTCAGGCTCCGGACTGGCTCGCTGCTGTTAGGGTGGTTTCACACTGGCGTATGCAAACGCCGCACGCAGTCAAACGCTTGCGCCCATGCATTCCTATGTTTAACATGGGAACGCATGTGCCTGCGTTCAGTTGCGTTTGGATGCGCATAATTTGTGCGCCCTTCGGGCGCAGCTTGCTGCATTTTTTGGGCATTCGCGGGCGCTTGTTTTATCCGCAAGCGCACAAAGTACGCATTGAAGACAATGGGTCCGCAGTGTCCTCTGCATGACAGCGCAGGAGAACGCTGCGGATCACATTGAAATCAGCGATCAGCTGTTTCTTATCTCCTGCACCGACATTACCTGTTCGGTGTCGGCGCGGGAGATTTAAACAGCTGTCAGATCAGCTGTTTCTTCAAATCTCCCGCGCAGACACCGGCGGGAGATCAGCAGCGGCTGCAAGGAGGAGATCTCCACCACTGATCTCCGCCTCCCGGCCGCCCCCGAGACAGCTGATTGGCTGGCCGGGCTGCATTCTAATGTGAACGCATGTGGAGATTCTCCGCTGTGTTCACATCAGTATAGGCTGCGTTTGCACCTGCTTGCCATACGCATACAGACTCAAACGCCTGTGTGAAACCAGCCTTATTACAAGATGTGTTATCTGTGTAGGAAAAAAAAGCCCTTGCATGTAAACAATGAAGTTTCCATTCACTGACAGAAAACAGGATTCTTGAAAATGTTGAGAAACTAAAACAAAAAAAAAAGTGTGAACTTTTTAGATACTGTTATACAAAGAATATGCTTTACATGCCTAAAAACTGGAAATAAAACCGACAAATAATAGTCCTGTCACATAGTCAGAACAAAAGGGTGAAAACATCCTATTCAAGTATTTTATTATTCAGCCCCCATAGGCAGCAATTGCACCCCAGGCCCTAGTGCATGAAGGGGCCAAAAGCGCTGTTGCACCATTGGATACCGTCATTATAATCAATATGTGCTTGGTGTGGATCCGGTTACATAATTTGCACTGGGCCACACAAGCCTCTAGTTACACCTCTGCCTGCGATGTAGCTTGCTGCAGCAGAAAGCTTCCCCCATTACGCCATCTGCAATGGTCTACCATAAAACCAAAGCCCCATCCCTTTTGTCTAAGCTCCACCCCCTCTATAACACATCCAAAAATGGAGGCAATAAGGACAGATCATTCCGTCAATCATTTTAATACTTCATGCTTCAATTACTTTACAAAGTGGTTTCCCTTTTTTTTTGCTTTCCAGCTGATGCAAAATTACACTTCCCAGCATGCCGCGACAAGTTACTAGGAGTCTTAATCTTACAACAGCTGATGAGGCGGAATAAGCGATACGGATCTATGTATATAATTGCCTTGTGGTGCCTGTCATCACCTCTAGCGTCCAGTTGTCCCTGTATCACAATGGAGTAGTATGACATCACAATTGGTATTATGACATCACAATCGGGGTCCCAACTAGCAGTTTAGAATCCAGATGTCCAGGGATGATTATCTTCTCCAATACAGACTGTAGGACCTTCAAATGGGCTGAATGAAGAACATGACTGAAATCCAATATAATAGTTTATTATGCTGAATTGTAAAGTGCTGCGGAATATGTTGGCGCTATATAAATAAAAAATTATTATTATTATGCTTAGCTAAAAGTGAACATCCACACCTGAACCTTTTTTTAAAATAAACGAAGTAGAAACCAAAATGACAGTACGGTAATTGCTGCTTGTTTACTGTATCTTTACATTGGGTAGCGCTCCAAGTCGACTGCATAGAGATAAATGGAGATTAGCAGATCAGGCAAAACTCATATTTGCTCATTTCCAGAAAATTAAGATTCATAGTGACGTTATTCTCCCCAAATGTAATATCCCTTAGTATGCAGCACTGAGGGTTTCTCCAGAACCCAGAGCATATTAAATATATTAAGTAATACTTATTCACTCCCTCCGCTATTCACCATCACCCCTATGGTCCTCAGATCCCCGGCCGCTCACACTGTGCCGGACACTTCTGGTTACCTTAGCTCTCTTAGCAGTTCTGCACATACACACGGAAAGTTAACGATGTCATGACGTTATTACATTCGCGGTGAGCTTCCTGCTTGCTTGCACTGAACCATCCCGGGTGCCAAGACAGCTGGAGGCTCAGCACAGTGTGAGAGGCCCATAGATCCCAACACCAGTGGTGGCCTTTCAGAAGATAAGGTGAGGATGAGCCAGGCAGCAGTGAGTGATGAAGTATAACAATTTGTTTCTTTACTTTTTGGTGGCTCATTATGTTCAGAAAAATGGCGACCAGCAGCCCCTATTTTGCTAAATTACCTCGGACACGAACTACAAAAAAAAAAAAAAAAATTCAGCACTTGGCGAATGCAAGGTTTTTTTTTTTTTTTTTTTAAAACTAGAGAATTCAACTCGGCTCATATTCATTTGCTCATCTCTAGAGTTAATCTTCTGGTTTGCTGGAGCCACTACTAGAGGGAGCAATAGTACGACATAATGCATTGAGCTCCCTCTAGTGGTTGCTGCAGACAGTCAGGAATTTATCATGTAAAGCTATAGCTATTCAGCAGATTTGGAGCTATGTATCAAAAAGAGTGCAGTGCCCCCTTTTAAAGATATTTTACATAATAAATCCGCTCATAATATTGGACATGGAGTGAAAGTATTTAAATCTGGACGTTTGCAATATTCCCACCAGAATAAGATGTTTTTCTATATTCCTTACCTCAGGCATAATAATAAATGGCCAAGTTCAGGATTCAGGTCTGACATATAAATTATTAGGACAACAGGGAAGGTATTTTTTTTTTAGTTTTATTTCCTAGTTATTTCACTTTTTTAAGTCCAATGCTTATTACAAATCCTGCAAAATGTACGTCTAGAGAGGATATTAGGAGTCCACCCGAAGCATTGGGGAACCCAGGACTACAAGACAGAATGGCTCCATGTCACCAGAAGAGGTTAGAACAGAAGGGAGGAGTGGAATAGAATGATGGCATGTGGGGTGATGTCATATTAATCGCTGCACAATGACGGCATTCAGAAGGTTTGCCTCCTTCAGTGTCAGATTTTCATCGGTCAACTCTTTGTTTGGGAAAGTTGTCATCAGTACAAAGCTGGTGGCAGCCATAGCTGGTCTGGCGCTAGCAATAAACATACGGATGTCACGAATCCTGCAGAGGAGACAAATAATGTCAATGACAGCGGCAAGAACCATGTGTTAAATATTCGTATAGATGATTACAAAGTAATATCTGTGCACCAAGCAGACAGGACCCTAAACCTTCTCAGTTGTCCTCAGACACCTTACATTACCAAAATTACTATTCTTAAATACTATGTGTGCACGAATCTGCACCAATGCAATGTTGTAGAGGGGGAACGAGGTTATGACATTTCTAATATGTTGTTACTGGAGTATTGATCTATGTTTTGTGGATTTTCTTGCTCTATATGATAAATCATTTTTATTTTTCTAAATTCAATTCAATAATAATGAACCTGATTCAAAAAAATACTGTGTGCGCTGATTCCATCCATTACCTTGTTCTCAGTCTGTGATCTTTTACATGCTCCTCCTCATATCATGAGCCTGCAACATGCAAATCTAAAATACTCTGTGCTGCTTAACCAATACCCAAATGATATTACCGTACTCACTTGGCTCTACTATACTGTCTGCCATGAATGACACACATTTACCTCTTTAAATACTCTGCTGTATTTTTGACTGTTTCCCCATTTTCGTATGCCCTTGTGACTGTAGAAAAATCAGGTTACTGCTTCCTAAGATCTGCACACTCCCTCCTAAAATCCTCTGTGCTCTTGGGTCCCTTTAAGAAATGTTTGACCCTCGGCCCCCCCCCCCCCCCCCCCCGACCCCACTTGAAAATCTATTTCTTCTTGACTCCCCGCCAGTTCACACGATTTCATTAATCTATTCTCTTCTTAACAAACGAGCCGAAAATGATAGACCTAGATTCATGACTAGATGGGCAGGGGAATTGACAGAGGAGATTCCCGATGAGGACTGGGAGAAGGCCAGCATATACACTCAAAATATAAAAGGGGGGGGGGACAAGAGGCGCAATAGTGCCCTATCACTAGTGACACTAGTTTGTAGATGGTGGTGCTGTGTGGCCGCTCACCTGGTCCAGTTGTGGTCCCCACAACTGGTTTGACTGCGTTTAGGAATCAATGTTCCAAGCTGCTGCAGGACCTCCACCTACCACTGGATCGTGGTATATTCCAAGAAAGATGATGGGAGTGATGGTGTGTCACGGTCCGCGCTGCTTCTGGATTAAAAACTACCAAAGAGGGCTCTTTGGTGAGTTTTTAATCCAGAAGCAGCGCGGACCGTGACACACCATCACTCCCATCATCTTTCTTAGCATATACACTCAAACTCTCAATGGCGTGCCAAGCCCAAGAGAGAAACTATAAAATCTTGGTTAGATGGTACCGTTGCCCAGCCAACCTACATGCGGCCTTTCCCACAGTCCCGGATAGTTGTTGGAGGTGTAGTAGAGAGGGGGGATCCATGCTACACATCTGGTGGGATTGTGAGGGCATTAAGCCTTTTTGGTGAGCAGTTTTCCAAATATATGAGAAGGTCTATGGCAAGGCTCAAGAGATGATCCCTGATATAGCCCTACTATCGATACTCCCAGGTTCTTTGAAATCCCAGAAAGACGATCTGCTTAGATTCTTTTTAACTGCAGCCCGGACAGTTATACCCAGGTTCTGGAAGTCTTCTCTCAATCCTCCTTTGGCAGACTGGCTGGGGGAGATGGTGAAATTACACCGCATGGAGGAACTCACAGCCGAAGTCACCGATGCCAGGGACCGATATCTTAGGACCTGGAGTCCCTGGATCTTATTTAAAGATTCCCAGACTTTTCGAGATGCATTCTAAAGTGGGGTTGAGGGGAGGGGACTGCGGTACCGGAGTCTCCCCTTACCAGAGAGCTGAATGAGATAGACAGGCCCTTATCAACTTGTCGTGTTCCCCTTTGCCGGGATCTCTCTCCCCGCCCTTGCTATACTCCCTTGATAACCTTTCTCTCCTACTATACCCTTTTTACTTTGTCACCTCTCCTTTCACATATCTTGTGCTGCTTTTTCCTTCCCCCACTCGCCGTGTTAAGTGGTCTATATGTGGCGAGATGTGGCTATATGACGAGATTTTGTTTTTAAGACCTATGGATCAGGCTACCTGATAGCCCTGCCTTAGCCAACAGTTTCTAGACTGCCTTGAGTGAAGAAATTGCCATATCTTCTTCACCTACTCTGACTCTTAAATATGGCAGATTCATTTATTTTTCATGTGTTACATCAAAATTACTCTGAAGTTCCCCTAGACTACCTAAGAGAAGTGATATAATGTGGGGACCCAGATTCATACAGATAAACAGGGTCAGCACATATTGGAGCGTATATAATATTTATATAACACTATATATAATATATAATGTATATAATATATAATAACGCTGTATTTTTGTGTTGCTTCTTTTCTAGAGGTTCTTTCTTCTACCTCTCCCTCTCCCCCCCCCCTCTTCTTTGTTGGTTTGTATTTATGTCATTGGTTTTCTTTGTTTACTATAGAAAATTTCTAGTCTTTTTCTCTCAAATTTTGACTTGATAGGTCTTTTCTTTATTATGACAGTTACTCTTGAGGCCCTGTTGGCTCATAAATGTTATACAATTCCTAGTTCAGGATAACTATTCAGCTGATGGATAGACCTAATGTTGTTACAGTCTTTATACCAGATTTATGTGACTTTCAATAAAAATATATTGAACATAAGAAATGTTTGACCCCCCCCCCCTCATTTCTGCACCTTCATTTTCCTTCAAGATCCATTGGATTTTAGGTTTTTGTTTTTACTGCATTCATTGTAACCCAGTAACAGGATTCTCCAATTCAAAACTATTAGGGTACCTTTACACGCGGCAACTTTTCTAGGAATTTCACTGGCAACTTACTGGTTGCAGTGAAATCATGGAGACATTGTTCCCTTTGTATACAGCAACAAGATAGAACAATGTGTCCATGATTTCACTGCAACCAGTAAGTTGCCAGTGAAATTCCTAGAAAAGTTGCCGCGTGTAAAGGAACCCTTAGAGAGTTTTAATTAGTTTAAAATCAAAACAGAAAGTGGACAGGATTTAGTTTGCGTCCCCATCATGAGATCTAGTCAGATGTGCACCCACAAGGGAACCACTTACATGCAACCATCATGGATTGACCGTGACATCTAAATGGTTAACCTGTTGATACTACCTAAAATCAGTGCTGTTTGTGGCAGATGCTGGCTGTATAGCACAGCTGAGACCTTCCATGTAAGGAGCAGGCTCAGGTTCGGAGACCACTCCATACGTCAGCACTCAATGTAGGATGTACTCTTACCGGTGATTGTGGTTGAACTTTTGGACCAGTCTTCCGCCATCTGACAGTCGAATCTGAATGTTAGTGGTGGCATCAGAGTTATCGATGATCACAGAGGAACTGGCCAGGGCTTCATTTTCAGCCTGCTGTGAGGGGGACGCTGTGCTCTGGACATTGGGGGTCGTACTGGCAGCAGCCAAAAAGGATGAAAAAAATAAGTGTTAGGAAAACTGTCCTAACAGAAGAGGCATCAATATAACTTTGGGCACATCTCTCACCTGCCAAGTTTCTGCCCTTCTCCTGTAAAGGCTTTGAAGGAAGTTTTAGGTTTCATATAGTCTTCGTCACGGTGGTCTTCCATATCCAAGTTCACCTGTCCGCCCTGGGCTAGCCTGCGGAGCTCGCCTGGAATCTCCCTGATTTCAAATATTCGGAGAAACACAGTTATGGATAATAGATGTAACATTCAGTGTCCTATTAAAATGTCTCCACCTAGCACTCACCCCCAGGGTTAAAGGAAACCTATTACATGGAAAAATGCCATTAACATGGAGATATGGGGTGAATCTGCAGGTTAATAGCATTCAGAACCTGCCCAGCTTCTGCACATTAAACCCCACTGCCAGGAGGAAAAGGGGATTTTTGTGTGTACTCACCGTAAAACCCTTTTCTCTAAGCCTCAAATTGGGGGACACAGGACCATGGGTGTTATGCTGCAGTTCACTAGGAGGCAAAACTAAGTAGAATCTGAAAAAAAACTAACTCCTCCCCTGCAATTTACACCCCCTGGCTGGCACAAGCCGAACCTGTTCAGTGACCAAAGCAGTAGGACAGAGAACAACATAGGCCTGTAAGAAGGCAACCATATGAGAACTCAAAGAACCGTACAGAACACAAAACGGCCCATAACAGGCAACAGGGAGGGTGCTGTCTCCTCCAATGAAAGGCTCAGAGAAAAGGATTTTACAATGAGTACACACAAATATCCCCTTTTCTCAATTGCCTCATTGGGGGACACAGGAACATGGGGAATCCTAAAGCAGTCCATGGGTGGTTAGAAAGGAAAAACACAGGAAAAACATTCATAGCCTTTCGCAAGACATACAGTCTAGAGATGAGCTACTGCTGCCTGCAAGATACGCCTGCCCAGGCTCGCATCTGCCAATGACGGAGTATGGACTTGGTAGTGTTTAGAAAATGTGTGCAGGCTGGACCAGGTGGCAGCTTTGCACACCTGCTCGGCGTATGCCTGGTGTCGAATGGCCCGGGATGCTCCCACCACACGCCGTCGAGTGCACCTTTAATCCAACTGGAATGGGCATGTTTCTTAATTGGTAAGCTTCCTGAATCGTTGACCTAATCCATCTGGCCAATGTGGCCTTGGATGCCGCCATGCCCTTCCTGTGAACCTCCGGGAGAATGAAAAGAGAATCAGACTTCTGGAAGGGTGCTGTCCTAGATACGTAGTACCTAAGAGCCCTAACCAGATCCAGTGTGTGCAGAGCCTCCTCAACACGGTGCACTGGTCCCGGGCAAAAAGGAGAGAGATCTCCTCATTCAGGTGGAAAGAAGAAACCACCTTTGGAAGGAATCATAGCACCGGCCGGAGCACAACCTTATCCTGATGGAAAAGTAGAAAAGGCGCTCTGCATGAAAGCGCTGCCAGCTCAGAAACCCGACGGATAGAGGTTATTGCCATGAGAAAGGCAACCTTCCAGGACAGGAAGCAAAGGGAGACCACTTTGAGAGGCTCAAAGGGGGGGTTTCAGAAGGATGTCCAAGACCAGATTTAAGTCCCACGTTTCCAGCAGTCTCTTCTAAGGGGGAACCACACGGGAGACACCCTGAATAAAGGTCCTGACTTGCGGTTTTACAGCAAGGCGGCGCTGGAAAAGTACCGATGGCTCCGAAATTTGACCCTTGAGACAGCCGGGAGAAAGGCCGGCCTCTAATCCTGACTGAAGGAAAGCAAGAATAGCAGGGAGAGAAAACACGAGAGGATGGAGGTTCCGAGCCTTGCACCAAGAGAAGAAAGTCTTCCATGTGGGTAGTACAGCGAGACGAGGCGGGCTTCATAGCCCTGATCATTGTACTGAAACCGGCCTGGGTTAAAAGCCACGCCGTCAAGTGTTGGTGGCATAATGGACCTTGAGTTAGCAGGTCTGGACGGCCCGGAAGATGCCAAGGTGTGTGTCTGCTACGAGCCGTACTAGGTCAGCATACCATGCACGCCTGGGCCAATCTTGTGCTATTAGAATAACGGGGACGCCCTCCGCCTTGATTTTCCTCACCACCCTCGGTATTAGAGGCAGAGGGGAAAAAGATGTAAGGCAGCAGTCCAAGGCTGGACAAGTGTGCCCGCTCCTACAGACAGCGGGTCGTGAGACAGGGCTATGAACTTGGGCACCTTGGCGTTCAGTCGCAAAGCCATGAGATCCACGTCCGGGGGTCTCCCAGTGACATCTGCTGGAAGACCTCCAGATGTAAGGCCCATTCACTGCGAGGCAATACCCTGACGGCTGAGGAAATCCGCCGCTCAACTGTCGACCCCGGGATGTGCACTGCTGAGAGCACGGACCGGGTCAACTCGGCCCAGCGGAGAATGGGCTCCACCTCGCGCATCGCTTATTGGCTGCGGGTCCCTGCCTGGTGACATGATATGCTACAGCTGTGGCATTGTCCAAGTGAACACAGATGTGGCGACCTGCCAGAACATGATGAAAGGATTTCAGGTCCAAAAATACCGCCCGAATCTCCAGGAAGTTGATGGGCAGAGTCGATTCGTGTGGGGACCAACGACCTTGCACCGTATGATGGCGGTTTACCGCTCCCCAGCCCATCAGGCTGGTGCCGGTGGTGAGCACTGCCCAGTGAGCAGGAAGGAAGGACCTCCCCTGCGAAAGGGAAGCTGGTTGCAGCCACCAGCGAAGGGCCTGCTTGACCCTGGGAGAGAGCCACAGGGTCCGGTCCAGGATGAACGGATTCCTGTCGCAGGTTGCTAAAAAGAGGATTTTTGGTACTCACCGTAAAATCCTTTTCTTGGAGCTTCAATTGGGGGACGCAGGAAGACCTTGGGTGTATGCTTGCTGCCATCAGGAGGCTGACACTATGCAAAATAACATAAAAGCAACTCCTCCCCAGCAGTATACACTCCCTGCTGGCACAAGTGCAACTCAGTTATAATAGCAATAGGAGCAACCATAAAACCATCAACTTGCTCAACTATATACACAGGGAGGGAACGGTGTCCCCCAAATGAAGCTCCAAGAAAAAAAATGCTACGGTGAGTACCAAAATCCCCTTTTCTTAATCGCTTCATTGGGGGACACAGGAAGACCTTGGGACATACAAAACAGTCCCGTCGGGTGGGTGTAATAACAGAAGTATTCGGGCGAACTCAAACCACAGCGGTCTGTAGAATCTTGCGCCCCAGAACGGCATCTGCAGATACTTGAGTATGAAGTCTGTAAAATGTAATAAATGTGTGAACTGACGATCAGGTGGCCGCTGTGCAAAGCTGAGCTGCCGAAGCATGATGTCTGACAGCCCAAGAAGCTCCCACTTCTCTAGTGGAATGTGCCTTTAGTCTGGATGGACAAGGAACCTGTTTGATGCGGTATGCCTCTGAGATAGTGGAGCAAATCCACCAGGCAATTGTAGCCTTAGAGGCTGCCAAACCCTTGCGAGGACCATGAGCGACCACGAAGAGGGAGTCCACTCGTCGAAAGGTGGTTTGTGAAAGGTAGATAGGGAGAGCCCTGACCAAATCCAGATTGTGCAATCTCTTCTCTCGAGAAGGAGATGGGGCTAGGCAAAGGGAGGGTAGGACGATCTCCTAATAGATGTGGAAAGCTATGGGGCAAAGTACCACTTTGTCCTGATGGAAGATCAAGTAAGGGGAACGACACGAGAGAGCCGCAAGTTCCGACACCCTCCGAATGGAGGTGATCGCCACAAGGAAGGCGACCTACCACGTTAGGAGAGGTAGAGAAATTTCTTGTAGAGGTGCAAATGGAAGATCTTGGAGTACGTTTAGTACCAAATTCAGATCCCAGGGATCAAGGGGGGGACGAACCGGAGGGGAGACGTGAGCCACTCCTTGAAGGAACATCTTGACGTGTGGAAGTGAGGCGAGCTGCCTCTGAAAAAGTACCGAAAGGGCGGATACTTGGCCTTTCGGGGAGCTATGGGATAGGTGTGCATCAAGGCCAGGCTGGAGAAAAGCCAGGAGAGATGGAAGAGAGAAAGCCATTGGGGGCCGATTGCGGTCCTCGTACCATCGGAAGAAAGTCTTCCACGTGCGGTGATAAGCGTGTGATGAGGATGGTTTCCTGGCTTCTAACAGTCTGGATGACTTGTTCAGAAAGACCTGACAATCTCAGTACCGCAGCTTCAACAGCCACACCCTTAAATTGAGCGACTGAGAATTCGGGTGTTGAAAAGGACCCCGAGTCAGGAGGTCCGGGATATTGGGGAGTGGCCATGGAGAGTCCGCGAGGAGGTTGACTACCTCTGCGTACCAGAACCGTCTGGGCCAATCTGGAGCTACGAGAATTACCGTTACTCCTTCTGCTCAGATTTTCTTGAGAATCCTGGGAATGAGAGGGATGGGGGGAAAGAGATAAGGGAGGGAGAACTGTGCCCATGGACTCGCAAGAGCGTCCACGTCGAGACCCTTGGGATCCCTGGACCTGGCGACGAAGGGACGGAGCTTGTAATTGTCCTTCGAGGCCATCAGGTCTACATCAGGGAAGCCCCATTTGAGGCAAATTTGGTGTAATACCTCTGGGTTCAGGGGCCACTCTCCTTGGTCCAACCCCCCACGACTGAGATAGTCAGCCGCCCAGTTGACCATGCCTGGAATGTGGATTGCTGAAATTGCGGGAATATGTAGCTTGGCCCATTGTAGGATTTAAGTCACTTCCGCCATGGCTGAGCGGCTCCGAGTCACTCCCTGGCGATTTATGTACGCCACTGCCGTTGCGTTGTCCATCTGGATTCGGACATGCCAGCTCGTCAGATAGGATTCCCAGTACAGGACGGCTCGGTGGATCGCCCTGAGTTCTAGGATGTTTATGGGCAGGGAGTCTTCCTGGGAGCTCCACGTGCTCTGTGCTGTGTGGCCGAGGAAGGTGGCGCCCCAACTGGAGAGACTGGCGTCGGTGGAAATAATTGTCCATCTGACCGGGAGAGAAACAATCTGCTGCAAGAAAGAAGGGGGGACTCGATCCACCAGAGGAGTGACTGTCTCGCTGATCTGGAGAGGTGAACTGGTCAATCGAGACTGCTGAGGGAGCGGTCCCAATTCGCTAGCAGAAAGTGCTGGAGGGGCCTGGTGTGGAATTGGGCGAATGGAACAGCCTCGATGGAGGCCACCATTCTGCCCAGAATCCTCATGGAGAATCGGAGTGTCCGAGGAGGGGGCTGCCCGAGACTGTGAATCCCGGACAGCAGGGCGGGTCGCTTCTCTGGGGGAAGGAAAATGCGGGACTGGGCCGTGTCGAAAACCATGCCCAGAAAGGTGATACGCTGAGTCGGAACAAGGCAAGACTTCTTGACATTGATGATCCAGCCCAGGCGACGGAGAGAATCCAGAGATATTTGCAGGCTTTCGAGACACCCTGAGTGAGAGGGGGCTTTTATCATAATGTCGTCCAAGTAGGGTATTGCTAGAATTCCCTTGGACCGAAGGATGGCCACCACTGTTGCCATGATCTCTGTAAAGACCCAGGGAGCCGTGGCAAGGCCGAATGGTAGAGCGGTGAACTGGTAATGTTGGGACCCTACCCGAAGTGCAGAAATCGTTGGTGAGACTCAAGGATAGGAACGTGGAGGTAGGAGTCCTGGATGTCTATGGAGGCCATGAATTCTCCTGGCTCCATAGACGCTATTACTGAACGAAGGGACTCCATCCTGAAGTGTCTCAACCGGAGCTTGGTGTTGAGAAGCTTCAAGTCCAAAATGGGCCTCCCTTTTTTGGGACAACAGAAAGATTGGAGTAAAATCCCAAAAAGTGTTGATGCTTTGGAACGGGGATGACTATGCCTGCTTCCTCGAGGGAAGAAATGGCTTGGTGAAAGCCGGAGATGAGTTTGGAGTCTTTCGGTGGCTGTGATAGAAAAAAAAAATAAAAACGGTCTTGGGGTAAAGAAGAAACTTCGATCTTGTACCCCACCAAGATGACGTCTCGAACCCAGGCATTGTCGATTACTGATAGCCAAACTGACTGGAGGGCCCAGAGGCGGCCCCGAGGTTGGGGTTGGCGTCATGAGCGATTGGCCTAGAAGCCAGAGGGTCAAGTGTGGGGGTTACGAGGGCACCAGGACGGTGCGGGCTTGTAGGAGGGCCTCTTTCTATCCTGGCGGACGGGGGAGCGGTCTCGCAGACTGGAGGATTTGGACGCTGAGGGACAAAAGGAACGAAACTGGAAATTCCTCTTCTTAGGAATTGTCCGTTTGCGTTTTGCCTATGGAAGGGAAGTACTTTTCCCCGCCAGTGGCGTCCGATATGATCTTATCTAGCTTATCGCCGAATACGTGAGAGCCCTCAAAGGAGAGATTGGCGAGTGATTTTTTAGAGGCTGAATCAGCATTCCAGGCCTACAGCCAAAGAACCCTGCGAATTGAGATCATGTTGCCGGAGGCCTGGGCGCTGTAGGCATCGAGGCAAGCTGTGGCGATGTATTTTCCCGCCTGAGCGATCTGATCAGCCAGGCCTGCTAGATCCGCGGGAGGTGCTTGTGACAGAATACCCCTACGGAGGTTCTTGGCTCAGGAGGCCACAGCCAGGGATACCCAGGTGGCTACGAATGAGGGGCAAAGAGAAGCGTCCGAGGCTTCGAAGGCAGATTTCGCCATGGCCTCAATGTGTCTGTCTGGTCCTTCCTTCAGGGAAGCGTCGTCTGCCAGGGGTAGGATGGTGTTGGTAGCTAGAGTGACACTGGGGGATCCACTGCTGGTGAGGTGGTCTATTTTTGTCAAACGTTCCTTAGAGAAAAAATAAAGAGCCTCTAGACGCTTTCTGGATTGAAAGCGCTTCTCTGGGTGTAGCCATTCCTTGGTAAAATATGTCGTCAAAGTCTTCTAGGTAAGAGAAGACCCGAGTAGCTGGTTTAGTACGTTTAACCGACACCTTCCGCGTGGGAGACTTGTCACCAGAGTCGACCTTAAGGGTGTCATTCCTGCTAAGATTAGGGAGTCTACTGTGTCCCCGATTCCCGAAAGTTGGTCTGAGTCTATATCCGGGTCAGAATCGGATACGGAATCGGAGTGTGCTGGAGAAGAAGGTCTCGAGTAGATGTCTCTGGGGGAGGGGGACCGGGACAAGGGGGATGAGCGAATCCGCTTCCTCTGTGAGCGGTCTGGACCCTCTGATTCCGAAGGTGGTTTGGAGGATTGGACTGGTGGTCCAGGGACAGCGTTCCCTGGTGGGTTAGGGTTGGTCTGCTCCGATGGATTATGCCTAATCGCGGAGGCTATTTGCGTGGGCAGGTGCTCTAGGGCCGCCATCAGGTTTTCTGAGAACTTAATCAGAGTAGTGGCGGACTGAGATAGGGAAAGAACTACCTCAGCTGGAGCAGAGACCACGGATGGGTCAGTGGTAAGCTCCTGAGCTGCCTGCATGGTCTGTAGGCTACAAGCGAGGCACAGTGGAGAGTTCTGAGCCGAGGGTAGCTTCTTATTGCACCCTGAGCAGGCGTAGTACACTGTGGTGGCTATGGTGGC
Source organism: Allobates femoralis (assembly GCA_033576535.1). Taxonomy (NCBI): domain Eukaryota; kingdom Metazoa; phylum Chordata; class Amphibia; order Anura; family Aromobatidae; genus Allobates; species Allobates femoralis. Next base: position 414,034,174 of record JARQOC010000006.1, on the reverse strand, counting down.
TGTATAGGTGCCCCTTGTGTGAGGAATCTACTATGGCCAGTATGAGAGTGCCAGCAGTGTGGGGGGCTGGGGAGGCTTTGCTAACCCGGGCCCCGGCTTCCGGTGTCCCCTGTGGTGGATCCCAGCAGTGGAGGAGCACAGATGCAGTGTTCTGTGTTTTCCTCCCTGTGATGGTGCCTGAGTAAAGCGCGGGCTTCTGCAGGGAGATGGATGGCAGAGGTAAAGACGGCGGGCAGAGAGCCCGCACTCAATCCCCATTGGCCAGGGGGAGGAGCGAGGCTGCCTGGCCAAGAAAATGCCTTCCAAGTGCGATGGGGGCGTGGCCAGCGCGGCTGAAGAACCCAGCCTTTTTTTTACTGAGAGCCCTGTCTGTGGACGGGGCTTAGGCGGAGTCACGTGGTGCCCGAGGCGGTGCCTTGCTTAGAAGCCCGCTGCAGAATTCCGCGATTGGTCCAGGGGCAGTCCGTGGGCGGGCAGGAGTGTCCCAGAGGCCGCAGCAGAGGCCTGGAACTAAATTTATTGCGGCAGCCCGGATCGGGAGGCCCGCAGCGCGGAGCTTCGGGTCCGGGGCTCTGCTGCCTTGGGTGCTGCTGACAGGGGCCTCTGTGTCAGGGGTCTTGCAGCGGCGCTGTAACCCCCTTAGCCGGGACGTGCCCTGTGCTGGGTCCAATGCAGCAGCATGATAAAGTAGAAAGGGGCTTACTGGCCCTGAAACAGAGCCAGGAGCCCCTGAGAATTAATAAAGCACCCCCCTTTGTCCCCTATCCTCTCTACCTGATAACCATCAGGCAACCCCTGCTGCAGCCATAGGTGGAATGGGCTGTGGCTACTCAGATTGCTGAGGTAGCCAGTAAACAGCCCATGCACGCAGGGGTAGCGTGGCCTCGCTGCGGCTGCTGCCCCAGAGCAATGCCCCCTTTTGGAGTAGCCTGGGGCAGAAGCTGAGGAGCTACCAGGAGGGGGCTGGTAAGGTGAGGATGGAGAAAGGGAGGGGGTTATATGGGCCCCGGACCCAGGGACTGCTTGCTGCCATCAGGGTACAGGTCCCTACCTCGTCCTGAGAGGTGCCAGACGCGGAAGCTGTTCTCCTGTGTACCAGGGGTCTGGCGTCTGATGACCCTACCGACCGGCTTTGGAAGGCGAGTGGGTAGGGGAGCGAATGGGCCAGGGCAGGCACCGGCGTCCGGCCTCAGGGTTCACTAGGATCCGCTTCAATGAATGGATGGATGGCCCTGAGAGGGAGAGTTAACAGTGCAACCAGCGTACACTGGACTCTCGATCTCTAGGTGGGGTGACGGATTGGCTTAACCGCTCCGTATTCCCTGATGAGTCTTCATAGAAGGAAATTAAAAATTGAAACTTAAAAAATCTAACTAATGTAATAAAAAATTCTAGTAGATACGGCCTCAGAGAGACCCGTGTCTGCCTCCTAAGACACTAAGCTAAAACCGAGTTGCACTTGTGCCAGTAGGGGGTGTATACTGCTGGGGAGGAAAAGCTTTTCTGTTATTTTGCATAGTGTCAGCCTCCCGATGGCAAAAAGCATACACCCAAGGTCTTCCCGAGTCCCCCAATGAAGCGATTAAGAAAGAGCCATCTGCAGAAGCCGGAGGTGTAGCTTGGCAAAAGGAACTGCTTCCATTGCCGTGACCATCTTGCCTAGTACTCTCATCCCTAAGCGGATGGAGTGAGGCGAAGGACGAAGAAGGACGCGGACACTTTGACGCAGGGTGCGGGGACTTGTCTTGGGGAAGAAGTACCAACCCGCAGGAGGTATCGAAAACCATCTCCAGGAAGGTAATCGTCTGAGCCGACACTGCAGAGTATTTGGACAGATTGACCAACCACCCCAGAGGCGATAATATGAATGCTCTCCGCAATCCGCGAAGGAAGGGGTTTTGATGAGGAGGTTGTCCAAATAGGGAAGGATGACTACTCCCCTGGAATGAAAAATTGTCATGACGGCCGCCATGACCTTTGTTAAAACCCTGGGAGCCGTTGCGAGGCCGAGGGCAGTGCAACAAATTGAAAATGGTTGTCGTAACTCTCCTTCCTCCAATGATGTAATTATGGAGCGGAGGGACTCCATGCGGAAGTGGCGAAGACGAACAAATTTGTTTAAATGCTTTAGATCCAAGATGGGACGGACAGAACCGTCCTCCGTGGGGACTACGAAAGGTTGGAACAAAAATCTCTGAAGCGCTCGCCTTCTGGGACAGGGATAATGACTCCCGCTTGAAGAAGGGAGTCAACGACCTTGAAAAAGGCGCGAGATCTTGACAGAGATCGTAGAGGAACAGAAGAGAAAAAACGATTTGATGGGCGGGTAACAAACTCGATGTTGTAACCGGAAGACACCAGTTCCCTGACCCACTTGTCTGTGACAGTGAGCCAGACGCGACGAAAGAGGGAAATTCGGCCGCTTACTAAGGTGGTGTCTTTTGTGGGCGAAAGAGTCAGGATGACGAGAACCTATTGGATCTGGATCCCTTTGTTCTGGACTGTTTGGACCGGGACTGCCAGGCCAGGTTCTATTTTTGGGCGGACTGAGTGTTCCTGTCCCTGTGTGGAGAACGGTTTGTACTCTGCGGCGAACAGGAGACTGACCTCCGAAATAATTTCCAAAGGAACAAAAACGTGTTTGTTGGCGCCAGATAAAAGGGCATCTCTGTTTAAGCTGGGGAAGAGAGGTACTCTTACCTCCCGTGGCATCTGAAATAAAATTTATCCAACCGCCCTCCAAAGAGTTGGCCGCTGAGGTAAGGAAGACCAGTAAGGGATTTTTTCGAAGCAGAATTCGCCCTCCACTCTCGGAGCCACAGCGCTCTGCGAATGGTAATGGCTTTCAAGGCTGCAATGGCTGCGCAGTTAGCCGAATCCAAGGATGCATGAATAAGATATTCCCCCGCTACTGCGATCTGGGTCACAAGGTCCATCAGCTCAGATGGGAGACTGCTATCTCGAAGTGAAAAATATAGAGTATCTGCCCAGGTCATGATAGCTTTAGCGACCCATACCAAAGCGAAAGAGGGCAAAAGGGAAGAACCAGTCGCCTTGAAAAACAAACGGGCCAGTTGTTCAACCTGTCGGTTGGATCTTTAATGGAGGATACATCCGGCCAGGAAAGCAGAGCACTTGCGGCTAAACGGGAAACAGGGGTCAATCTGTGGGGAATCTACCCAGTCCTGGCCTAGGGCAGGTGAGAAAGGGTAGCGAGTTTCGATGGCCTTGCGGTTTCCAAACAGTTTATCTGGATGGGTCCTATGGTTTTTTTTTTTTTTTTTTTTTTTTAAGATCTCCTGGAATTCAGGATGATCGGAAAAAAAACTTTTGCGCGCACTTTACCCGCTTGAAGGAAACAGCATGGTTGGGGCCTCACATGGGTGGTCATCAACTTTGAACGTCTGGTTAACGGCCGTGATCAAATCCTCGACCATGGCCTGTGTGTCAAGAGTGTCTAGGTCAAAAGACACATCTGGATCAAGATCCGAGTCAGGATCGTGGAAAGCATTGGATGAGGGTGAGGCCGGGTCTAACCCCAGGAGAGGTGAGGTATGAGAGCCCTCTGAGGATGCAGGAGAAGCACTCCTATGATGTCTTTTTTGTGCTGTTCCAGCCACGGAGTATTGTCTATCTCGTGGCCTGCCCCTATGTGGCATACTCCCTGGTGCCGGATTGTCCACCTGCAACGCTGGCTGTCCGGAGGTGCAGGGTGTGGGACGACTCTGCAGGGCCCGGGTAGTAGAGAGCCTGTCCATGGATTGTGACATGGACTGCGACATGGATTGTGTTAGAAACAGAGCCCAGTCAGGTGGGTTAGGGGCACAGGGAGGTGCGGCGTCGACGGAGGGCTCCTGGGCAGTATTGGGGTCACAAGTCTGGCAGTGCGGAGCAGCGTGTCCTCTAGGCAGCGGCATGAAGTGCAAGAGGCATATGAGAACCTATAGGTCTTGGGGGCCTTCTTTGTGGTCTTTGAGCTCTGCATGATTATGTGGCAGAGAATGTAATGTAAATCAATAGGGTCACATTGCGGGGCACAGGAGTATACTGAGACAGGGAGAGAAAGACCGTGCGCTGCAGCAGACTAGGATCTGCTGAGCTCCTTACCGCAGCTTTAGGGATCAGTCTCCAGTGACAGCAATGAGCGCGGTGGTCCAGTGGTCTTTGCAGGATGTGCTCCCAAGCAGGTGTGCCATGGTAACCACTGGTATAGCAGTAATGGCGGCTGTTAAAGTGATGAGGATGTGGGAGGGTCGCAGAGAGGGCGCGCAATGAGACCTCGCGAGAAGCGCCAACAGAAGCCGGGCTGCCCCTTCCGGCCACAAATGACATCACCCGGAGGTGGGCGGAGACACTGGGGAGCAGGCCAGAGCCAGGGACTAAATTAGTCTGCGGCCCTGGGGTTGGTGCAGCATGTGGGAACGCCACTGGATTGGGGGAGCCCTCCGCCTGCACTGTACTCCCTCTGAGGTATAAGGGGGCTCCCAGTAGCCGTAATTCTGCAGAATGCTCTGCAGCCATCGTGCCTCAGGGTCCCTGGTGGGATGAGGCATAGAGGGATTACCTGGGGCTGGCTCCTCGACCCATAGTCCCTGGAAGGGGAGATTGGGAGACCCGTGAATTGGGTGATGGCAGCGGCACCTGTAACTCAGGGTCCCTAAGGAGGGAGGATTGGGAGGGCCGGGGGTCCCAGACATGTCACCGTGCACCTTCAATCCAGCATCCATACTCTGGGGGCTGTGGAAGGCCATAGGTTCTCCGTCAGATTACAGGATGCCTTGACCCAAAATGCTGGCGAAGAGGGATGTGGGGAGAGCGGGCTACAAATTCACCGGTGCAGAGGGGGATTTGGGGAGGTAACACTCCGGTGTGCCCTTCAGGTGGATGGTGGAGATCGGAACGCAAAGGAACCATCGCCAGCGTAAAATGAAGAATCAAAACTAAAAATACTGTCCCTCGTAGCAGAATGGGGTACGTGGAGGTAACACTCCACGTTATTGTCTGTTGGTGGTTGGGAGAGACCGGTGCGTGAGTGCACCGTTGCCTGTCTAATCTTGATCCAGAGGGAAATCAAAGGAATAATAAAAAATAAAAAAAATAGATGTGGGTCAGTAGACCGCATCTGCCTCCTACTGACACTACGCTGAAACTGGTTTTGCTTGTGCCAGCCAGGGGTTGTATACTGCAGGGGAGGAATTACTGTTTTTTTCAGATTCTACTTAGTGTTACCTCCTAGTGAACTGCAGCATAACACCCATTGTCCTGTGTCCCCCAATGAGGCGACTGAGAAAAAATTTAATTCTCCTGGCAGCACTCTGGTTTTAGTGTTGGGGGTGGTGCGAGATTATTAACTGTTATGTATATGGAGAGCAGTGGGTGTAACTGGGCAACCCGCACTGATTGACAGCTGCTCTGCTTCAATCCTGCTATCAGTCAGTGTAGGGGTGGGGGAGGGGGGCACGGTTACAGCCGTCGCTCTCCATATACAGAGCAGTGACTAAACCCACGCCGCCTCATGACTAAATCCAGAATGATGCCGGGAGAATTACATTTTATTTCTTCCAAACAGCAGGGTTTAATGTGCAGGCGCCGTTAAGGTTTAGAATGCCATTAACCTGCAGATTAACCCCATATATGCAAGTTAATACCATTTTTCCAAGTGGCAAGTTCACTTTAAGTAGCAGCTTTAGCCCTCAAAATAGGAACTGATGATACCTTACAATATTAGCTAATGTACCCGGCCAAGTCCTTTCAGCCATTTAGTGGAATATTAACTGGACATACATTAAATACATGATTCTCATAAAATAAAAGGATATTTTGAGTCGCTAGTCAAGTGATAATGTTTGGCAAAAAATACTAAAGGATAACGTGAGCGTTTACTAAGCAATCGGACGACCAGTGGTTCATCTAATCAAGGTCATAATTTCAATCTCTGAACATTTTTCATTAAAAGGGAACCTGTCCGCTCGTTTCACACCCCTATCCTACCACTACCTGTCCCTGCACCTTGCCGAGCTAAAACTGCACTATAAAGCTTTAGAAAAACGATTTAACAACTTACATATTCCTATGATAATGGGGGCTCTAGTCTACGATGTAGACTGAGATGGGCGGTCTCCATTCTCCCCACATCGCACACTCTTATCACGCCCCGCTGGGCGTCATCATTCCTTCTCCTCTCGCCACCTGATTTGAAATTCCTACATCCTTCTCATAGTATGACACAGAGCCAGACGTCAGTTCCGATGCATTGTAGGGGCTTATCAGGCGTACGGTCCAGCCACAGCATGTGCAGAAGCCGGACCGTGCAGCCCATATACCTGCACACTGCGCAGGACCAGAACTGATGTTCCGGCTCCCCATCATACTATGAGGAGGCGGGAATTACAAAAGTAAGCGAGAAGAGAAGGAATGATGACGCCCAGCTGGGCGACACTAAGACCCTGCGATGAAGGGGAAGAGGGGGCGGAGAATGGAGACCCGGAGACCGCCCATCTCAGTCTACGGATGTAGAGTGGACCCCTCCTTATCATAGAAATATTAAAGTAATTAAATCATTTTTCTAAAGCTTCATAGTGCAGTTTCAGCTGAGAGAGGGATGGCTAGGGATGCGCCATGACAGGTTCACTTTAAAGAAACCCTTCTTGTAACCCAAGAAACACAAAAAAAAGACTATCCCCAAATCCCAAATGCATACCCTCTGCGAATAGCTTCCAAGAACTGTGCATTGCTAGGGTCCTGATAGCTACGCAGTTCACCGTCGTCCATACTGAATCCATTCTTCCAGAGCTTTAGAACCACGTGGACCTGCAGCAAAGAATAAGAATTGAACTACCCACAAAACAGTTGAGAAATATAAGCAGCAACTCATCAACAAATCCAAGAGATACTGAGACATACAATATCGTCAGATACTCACATCCTGCCCTTGGTGATGTTTGCGAGCACCAGCAACATAGGCAGATTCCTCTTCTGGGGCTGCCCCCAGCCTGTACCCACCGCCTGCAAATGGCTGAAAGGAGAGAAGATTATAAGTCAAAGCTGAATTTTTGATAACGAGGACCTAGTGCAGTACTGACAGGTTATGATAGAGTATCAGGGTTAGCATGTGCCATTACAACCCGGAGCATTAGCTATTATGGTGCAGTCTAAATATGCATCCCATCACTGATCTCACCGATGATCGGCTGCTTTCACCGGGGCTTTTGGTAGTTCTGTCCACAGCAACAGCTCCATGTTCTTTGGCTCCTTTGAAGAGATCTTCCACCAGCTCATTAGGACTCCTTTTTCTAGGCGGACCAACAATTTGCTGTCCGCTTCGCTCTGAACCACCAGCGTAAAACCTGCAATATGATAATTCAAAGACATGTATTATACTGCTGACTCCTATCTACAAGAATATAACTATTATAATAATGCTCTTACGTACAACAATATAACAATTAGAATACGGCTCCTGTGTATAAGAATATAACTATTATAATACTGCCCCCTATGTACAAGAATATAACTGCTATAATACTAAATCCCATTTCCTTTAGGCAGTTTCTTACAGTTCAGTCACAGACATTGACTTCAGTTTCCTCCCATTTGTTCTTAATTTGTTTTGTTGTGCATTTCCTTTTTTTGGAGACATATTGCTTAAAGTTTCCGGTCTTGACACTTTTATGTCTTCCTTGGGCTACCAGTAGGTTTCCCTTTAACAACCTTCCCATGTTGTATTTGGTCCAGATTTTAGACACAGCTGACTGAACAACCAACATCTTTGGCAACATTGCGTATTGATTAAAGGCCCCATTACACCTAACGATGCCCCAGCGATCCGACCAACGATCGGGTCGCTTGGACATCATTAGCTGATCGCTGATGAGCTGTCAAACAGGCAGACTCACCAGCAATCAGAACCAGCGAGAACGCTGGTATCCAGGGTAAACATCGGGTAACTAAGCGCAGCGCTAAGCTTAGTTAACCGACATTTACCCTGGTTACCTGCTCCCAACGTTTGCTGTGCGGCGCTGGGAGGTCATTCATCGTTGGTCTCCCGCTGTCACATGCAACAATGTTGTTTCGACATCGCTGCAACATCACCAAACCGGTGACCTTGCAACAATATTGTTACCGATATCGTAGCGTGTAACAGGGCCCTTACCATCTTTTAAGAGTTTGATAATCCTCTCCTTTGTTTCAATTGACATCTCTCGTGTTGGAGCCATGATTCATGTCAGTCCACTTGGGCAACAGCTCTCCAAGGTGTGATGACTCCTTTTTAGATGCAGACTAACGAGCAGATCTTATTTGATGCAGTGATGAGAATGAAAATTTACAGGGTGTGTCCATAATTTTAACCTCAGAATTGAGTGATTCCATAATTTTTCCCCCTGCTTGGTCTACAAAAGTAACCGTTACTGGCTAGCACATTTTTTTGTCAAGATTTATTTTAGTGTTTCTTCATGGTAGAGTTGGCATTTGAAATGACTTTAGTTTTGTGCCATGTCTGTGATCTACTTTTTTTTCTACAAAATTAAACAACTGAATGGACATCCTCCGAGCCAGGCGATTCCATAATTTTTGCCAGGGGTTGTATAATTCTCTTCCTGTTGCACATGGAGAGTCTGCTAATCCTATTAACATGCAGTTCATGCCTTCTCCTGTGTTTTAATTGTGTCCACTGGAACTCAAAGTCAGTGTGCAACAAACTTCCCTAGATCCACGACTTCCTTTCCAATTCCCTTAACCTTCTGGCCACTCATTGAAACCTGGATTGAGCAGTCTGACACCGCCGCTGCTCTTTCCTATGGTGGCCTACAAATTTCACCCCCAGACACTAGAACAGACAAGGTGGATGTGCTAGTCTGCTCCTTTCATCACAAGGTGATTTCCAGATTATCCCCACCCACACCACCAAGTACCTTCATTTATGTTTCTTACCATTGAGGTTACACTCTTTCCACCCATCTCCCTGCGAGTGGTGGTTGTGTATCTACCTGCAGACAATACCAACCATTTCCTGGATCACTGACATCTGTCTGACATTTTCAATCCTGTGACATTCCTACTCACTTTATGGGGTTTTTAACATCCCTATTTATAATCCCCTCTCTACATCTGCTACTCATCTTCTTTCTCTCACCTCCTCTCTCGGACTTTCACAACTTACTAACTCTCCTAAGTATGAAGACGGAATACTCTGGACCTAGGTATAGGAGCAGGGATGGGAGTAGTGCTTCAGCACAGCATGTAACTCCTAGAATGTGTGCCTGGAACCAGCAGCCGGCACCACCTGAACGAAATCAGCAAAAGGAAGATCCGGCGCCACAGGTTTCTCCATGCATTTAAATTTTTTATTTTTTTCTCTTCATAAGCTTACATATGAATATGGGTACGCAGACCCTCCGCCTGAAACGTTTCGAGCGTCACTGCGTTCTTATTCATAGAATACGCGTCAGGCCTGCGTACCCATATTCATATGTAAGCTTATGAAGAGAAAAAAAGAAAACATTTAAATGCATGGAGAAGCCTGTGGTGCCGGATCTTCCTTTTGCTACTCTGGACCTAGTCTTCTCCTGACTCTGCTCAGTGTTTGACTGTCTCCGCGCTCAGACACCCCCACTTACCACTCATACAGAAAACTATGTGCCATCAATACCCAGTAGCTTACAGACAATCTACAGTAATCTTTAGCTCTTATCTCCTCCCACTCCTGTCCAGACTGAGCATTTTCACATTATAATAATACATTAGTCCCAGAATGAACATGATACTTTTTATACATGTTGTCGTACTCCAAGCTGTATAGGCTTGAGAGCCAACTACCAATTAAGTAAATCAGGTGATGTGAATCTCTGTAATGAGAAGGGGTGTGGTATAATGACATCAACACCCTATATAAGGAGTGCTTAATTATTAGGCAAATGCCTTTCCTTAGGCAAAATGGGTCAGAAGAGAGATTTGACGGGCTTTGAAAAAGTCCAAAATTGTGAGATGTCTTGCAGAGGGATGCAGCAGTCTTGAAATTGCCAAACTTTTGAAGCGTGACCACCGAACAATCAAGCACTTCATGGCAAATAGCCAACAGAGTCGCAAGAAGCGTGACAAAAAAGGTGCAAAATAACTGCCCATGAATTGAGGAAAATCAAGCGTGAAGCTGCCAAGATGCCATTTGCCACCAGTTTTGTCATATTTCAGAGCTGCAACATTACTGGAGTATCAAAAAGCACAAGGTGTGCTATACTCAGGGACATGGCCAAGGTAAGGAAGGCTGAAAAACGACCACCTTTGAACAAGAAACATAAGATAAAACGTCAAGAATGGGCCAAGAAATATCTTAACTCTGATTTTTCAAAGGTTTTATGGACTGATGAAGTGTGACTCTTGATGGGCCAGATGGTTGGGCCAGAGGCTGTATAAGTAAAGGGCAGAGAGCTCCACTCCGACTTAGACGCCAGCAATGTGGAGTTGAGGTACTGGTATTGGCTGGTATCAAAGATGAACTTGTGGGACCTTTTCGGGTTGAGGATGGAGTGAAGCTCAACTCCCGGACCTACTGACAGTTTCTGGAACACAACTTCTTCAAGCAGTGGTAGGAAGTAGGTATCGTTCAAGAAAAACAAGATTTTCATGCAGGACAATGCTCCATCATATGCATCCAGCTACTTCACAGCGTGGCTGGCCAGTAAAGGTCCAAAAGAAGAAAAAATAATGACATGGCCCTCTTGTTCACCTGATCTGAACCCCATAGAGAACCTGTGGTTCCTCCTTAAACGTGAGGGACCACAGGGAGGGAAAAGAAGAATTTTGTATACTCACCGTAAATTCCTTTTCTCTTTCGCCTCATTGGGGGACACAGGACCGTGGACGTCCCAAAGCAGTCCCTGGGTGGGAGAAGCAATGGAACTATTAACACCGAATAAAGTCAGTGAAGAATTATGCACCTACAGGTGGGCTACTGCCACCTGGAGGGGGAGAGAAGGGGAGAGAGGGGGAGAGGAGGGGAGAGGAATCAGTCCCGAGTCTATCCCTTGGCGGCTGAGGAAATGCACGTTCCAATTGTCCACACACGGTATGTGGATGGCCCACACTACTGAGGTCATGGATTCCGCCCAGTAAATGAACTTCTTCCGTCGCCTGGACACTGCGGGTTCCGCCTTAGTGGCCAACATATGCCATTGACCATTTAGCCGACCCTTTTCAAAGTGTTCACAGTCCCAGAAGGTCGGCGCTTCACTGAGCAGGTCGTTCAGGAATCTAAGTATGACGACACCTCCGGAATGAAGCATAGCGAGGACTGTCGCCATTACATGTGTGAACACTCCGGGACCTGTAGCCAAGCTGAACAGAAAATGCCACCCATTGGCAGCGTTCTTGTTGATTGCAGGTAGGCGTCATGTAGATCCCTGGATGTAAGGAATTCATCCTGTTCACTGGATGCAAATATGGAGTGAAGAGAGTCCATGCGGAAACTGCTTACCCGGACATGTCTGTCCAGTTGGTGTAGGTCTAGTAATAATATTGACAGTTCTAGACAGTAGTTTACCTTACTCCTTGGGGACTACCGATATTGGAATAGAAACTGCTAAAAACACTCCTCGCGTGGTACGGGTACCATGACTCCTGAGCTGAGAAGAAGAGACTCAACTGCTGCGAAGAATGCTTGGGCCTTCACTGGGAATCTTTGGGGAACTGAAAGGAAGGCATGGTTGGCGGTTGGACACTAGCTCCGCATCCAGTTGTGTGGTATGACGGGTCACCTGGCTGGAGGTGCTGACAATAGGGCAGCCGACCGCTTATAAGTGGTGGTGTAGGAATAAGGGAACAGAAAACCTGTGAGATCTTGGTCCCTTGGGCGTAACTTGGCGAAACTGTCTCTGCCAGGCCGAGCAATCTCTTCCGTTAGTCTTTGGCCGCTCCCTGCGTAGCAACTGATCGATGACCCCCAAAACGATCGTAAGTAAAGTGGAGACCGGTCATTCCACTGCTTTGCTTATCCTGCCGTGAGGCCAAGGGGTATTGAACCCGGGAACAGCATCCTAGATCGGGCCATTGCCAGAGGTCTTACCCACTGCGCCACAGCGGGCTCCCTTGTTTGCTGACTGCGATTGAAGGGCCGCCTGGCAGTGTGCTGAGGGAGATAAGTGCATTTGCCTCCCTTGGCATCTAAAGGCAATTTGTGCAGTTGTTCTCTGAACAGACGTCTGCTGAGGTAGCTGAAGCCTGTGGGGATTCTTTGGAGGCCGTGTATGACGGCCATTCTTGCTATCAGAGTGCACGGTAAATGGTAATAATATTGACAGCTGCTAATGCTGTGCGATTGGCCAAATAAAGGGTTGCTGTATCATGTAGGAAGCTGCGTATGCGACCTGAGCTGTCTGGTCCGTCAGAGTAAGATCAGCGTTGATAATGTAGCCTAGCTGAGGTCACAGCCGAGAAGAATGGATAACGTGCCTTAATTGCCACGGAGAGAGTGGTGTGTTTGGAAAATCCCCTGAAGACAGGATGAACCGTAAAATATCTGTGCTGTCATTGCCCGTTTAAAAAGCACCGTGTCCCAATTGGTGGGTCGGAGTTATCGAAGACCTGATTACTGGACGCCACTAGATCTCCTACTAGAATGTTAGGTTCTGGCGGTTCTAGACCTAAGGACATGTTAAGCTCCTGGTCTGAGTTAGATTGAAAATCTGAAGGGGCTGTAATAGAACCTCAGAAGCCATAGTAGTGCACGGACTAGGCGGGACCAGTCCTGGGAGCCGCATATAAAGCCAGAAGGATAATCTGTATATAATGTAGGGAATGGCCCGTTATCCTGGGCAGCACGCCAACACTGTCTCGTGCTACCTGTAATGCTCACACTCTGATACAATGTACGGAGAGAAACAGGATGGAACACATGGGATAGCTGTAAGTACTGAGCTGCGGTCCCCTGTAATGGCTGCACTAGACTGACAAGCGGTCCTGCAGCGCTTACAGAACATAATATTGCGGTGTTTGTAACCATGCAGCATTGTCACTGCTGCTGCGGAGATAAATATGAGGATGATGGTATTGACAAGGACTGAAATAATAGGCAAGCATTCTGAAATGCCAAACTGATCACAAACTATTTCCAGATCACCCATGAATGTCTGGGCGGTCTCTGTTTATCTATGTATGATCTAAAATGTCATGGGTAAGCAGAGCTGCAAATCATCGTGGAGCTGCAGGAGGCGGCTGACAGACACAGCCAGACCCCCTCCCATAGTGTTATAGCAGAGGCAGACATGTCTAAATGATGGGGTGCGACCAGCTATGTAAGCTGTCACTCTGCCATGCACCCTTGAGGGTTCATGGAGACCGCCGACTTCCGTGTTGTAGAGCGGAGGAGGAGGGGCAGGACATATGAATCACTCTGGGCGCGTATGGAGAGCTCACGAGCAAGCGCCAGAATGACCGTCCCGCCTCTCGATGACGCATCTGCTGCGTCAACCGGTGGGCGGCCGGGAGGCGGGGCTGAGCGGCGCTGCAGTAATGTAGGCCTGAGCCGGGCCCTAGATTACAATGTGGCCCCGAAAACGGGGACAGGCCGGCACGGAAGTCCGGAACTTCCGCAGCGGGGGACCCCTGTAAAAAAACACGTATTAAAGACAGTGGCCATTAAAGACAGTGGCCCCCACAACTTGTACTGGCAGAGCTCGTAACGCCATGCTCTGCAGGTCTGTATGCGTGCTGGGGCAGGTCTCAACCATTAGACCCCCACAGGGGTGAGAGGGGAGGGAGAGAGCCAGCACGGAGTTCCCGAAGCAAGGATCCACGGCAATGTACTGGTAAAATGGCGGGAAAAGAACCCTGAGGGGAGCCCCATAGAGGTCCTAGGGACGGCTCCAATCCTGCAGCAGCAGGGATCCCAGTGGGTACCTTAAAGCTGTCTCAACCCAAGTACCGACCAGGTAAAGTGGGGAGGGCTCCCCATCCTGGCAGTCTTTGTCCCAGCATAATTCCTCGAGGAGATATCTCCTGCTGCTTTGTTAATAGAAGATAGCCGTGGTAGGAGATGCTGCAGAACCTCACTTTAACTCATGTTGCCATAAGTGGGGGGAATGAGGAAGGAGGATGGAATGCTGGTCTGTCTCAACTTTAACCCAGCACCCCAACAGTGGGATGCCGAGGAAGGAGGGCGGCATATGTAAGGATATCTCGACTTTAACCCAGCGCCTCCAACAGTGGGGGGCCGAGAAAGGAGCATGTCAGGGGTCTTTGCCTGGGACTCACTTTTCTTCTTCTTTTGAAGAAAAAAAAAATTAAAAAGTGAAAAATTAAGAGAAAATAAAATCTAGATGTGCCTCCTAACGACACTAAGCAAAAACTGGTGAGGCAGTGCCTGCTCCAGGGGTATATACTGCAGAGGAGAAGCCACTGTAACTCTTTTGCAGATTCTGCGTAATGTCGCCTCCTAGTGGACAGCAGCATAACACCCACGGTCCTGTGTCCCCCAATGAGACGAAAGAGAAAACAGTACACCTCTCGTACAGTGTTTGGGAGGCTGTGGTGGCTGCTGCACGGAATGTTGATCGTAAATAGATCAAGCAACTGACAGAATCTATGGATGGAAAGCTGCTGAGTGTCATCATAAAGAAAGGTGGCTATATTGGTCACTAATTTTTTTTTGTTTTTCCATGTCAGAAATGTTTTTTTCTAATTTTTGTGCAGTTATATTAGTTTACCTGGTGAAAATAAAAAGTAGAATTTTGTGTACTCACCGTAAATTCTCTTTCTCTTAGCCTCTAATTGGGGGACACAGGACGATGGGTTATGCTATTCTGCCTCTAGGAAGCGACACTAAGCAAACAAAAAATAAGCACAGTGGCTCCTCCCACCAGTATATAACCCCCTGACTGGCACAGTTCAACCAGTTTTGTGCTAAAGCAGTAGGAGGAAAAAATAATATATAAGCCGATCAGGCAAAAAACAAGAGACCACCAACACAAGGCCAACCGGCCACAAGGAGGGTGCTGTGTCCCCCAATTAGAGGCTGCAAAAAATTAGAGAGAGGGGGAGCGCACTAAGGCGGTAAATGAGGGACACCAGCGTGTTATTAACAAAGGTAATCCACTCACCTGGTATGGTTTTGAGAGTCACAACCACCTGTAGAAGTTTTGGCCGCTGCAGATCCCGGGGTGCAGATACATACAGTATAGGAGAAAAAGAGCCGGGGTTTGTCCGCGCTAGACCACAGGGAAAACCGAGGATGCAAGCAAACCTTTATTTACACTCAAGCCAACGCGTTTCATGGCCACCTGGCCACTTCATCAGGGCAGTAATCCCTGACTGGCACAGTTCAACCAGTTTTGTGCTAAAGCAGTAGGAGGAAAAAATAATATATAAGCCGATCAGGCAAAAAACGAGACCACCAACACAAGGCGAACCGGCCACAAGGAGGGTGCTGTGTCCCCCAATTAGAGGCTAAGAGAAAGAGAATTTATGGTGAGTACACAAAATTCTACTTTTCTCTGTCACCTCATTGGGGGACACAGGACAATGGGACGTCCTAAAGCAGTCCCTGGGTGGGAAAAAAAAACATCCACAACTGAAAAACGCAGTCTACAGACTAGCGGCCGCTGCCTGCAAGATACGCCTACCCAGACTCGCATCTGCCGAGGCCTGAGTATGAACACGATAGTGTTTTACAAAGGTGTGAAGGCTAGACCAAGTAGCAGCTTTGCACACCTGCTTAGCTGAAGCCTGGTGCCGAAAAGCCCAAGAGGCACCCACCGCGTGAGTGGAGTGAGCCCGCAACCCAGCTGGAATGGGCAAGTTGCAGCCTAAGCCACCAGGCGAGTGTGGCCTTGGAAGCGACCAACCCTTTCCGGGGGACCCTCCGGAAGAACGAATAGAGAATCTGTCTGCCTGAAAGGCGCTGTGCTAGACACAAAGTCGCAGAGCCCGGACCAGATCCAGGGTGTGCAGCGCCTTTTCAATGCGGTGCACCGGAGCCAGGCAGAAAGAAGGCAGGACAATGTCCTCATTCAAATGGAAAGAGGAAACTACCTTGAGAAGAAAAAACCAGCGTCGTCCGCAGCACCACTTATCCTGATGAAAAGTAAGGAAAGGTGTTTTTACAGGAAAGCGCCGTGAAGTCAGAAACCCTCCGAATGGAGGTGATCGCCACAAGAAACACCACCTTCTAAGAGAGAAGACGCAAGGAGACTTCCCGAAGAGGCTCGAAAGGTGGCTTCTGAAGCACGTCCAGGACCAGATTCAAGTCCCAGGCTTCCAAAGGCCTCTTATACTGTGGAACACCCTGCAAAAAAGTACAAACCTGGGGCTTCATGGCCAATCTGCGTTGAAAAAGCACAGATAGGGCAGAGACCTGACCCCTAAGAGAACCAAGGGAAAGCCCCTTGTCCAACCCGGCCTGAAGGAAACCCAGAACCGCAGGAAGGGAAAAATGCAAGGGCCGGAAACCTCCCGAGTCGCACCAAGCGAAGAAGGCTTTCCAAGTCCGGTGGTAAATACGAGCAGAAACAGGTTTTCACGCGCAAGCCATAGTGCACGTAACCTTCTCCGAAAAACCCGCCTGAGTCAAAAGTCGGGTCTCAAGGGCCAGACCATCAAACGAAGCACCCCTGAGTTCTGGTGATGAAATGGGCCCTGGGAGAGAAGGTCCGGACAGTCCGGCAGCCGCCACGGAACGTCTGTGGCGAGTTGTACGAGATCGGGGTACCACGATCTCCTGGGCCAGTCCGGTGCCACCAGAAGTACCGGAACGTGTTCCGCTCTGACTTTCTGCACCACCCTGGGAATGAGGGCCAGAGGCGGAAAGAGGTATGGGAGACGAAACTGCGTCCAGTCCTGGACTAGAGAGCCTGAACCCAGAGCACGGGGATTTTGGGAGCGGGCAAAGAAGGCGGGAACCTGCGTGTTCTTCCGTGATGCCATGAGATCCACATCCGGGATCCCGAACCGATCGCAGATCTGATTGAACACATCTGGATGGAGAGCCCATTCTCCTGACGTAAGACCCAGACGACTGAGAAAGTCCGCCGCCCAATTCTCGATCCCCGGAATGTGGATTGCCGACAGAACCGCCTCCGAAGACTCGGCCCAATGAAGAATAGGCTCCACTTCTCGCATTGCTGACTTGCTGCGCGTTCCGCCCTGATGGTTGACATAGGCCACCGACGTGGCATTGTCCGACTGAATACGAATGTGGCGGCTCTTCAAGAGATGATGGAAACTCTGCAGCGCCAAGTAAATGGCTCGAATCTCCAGGAGATTGATGGGTAGAGAAGATTCCTCCGGAGTCCACCGACCCTGGGCCGTGTGATGACAAAACACCGCTCCCCAGCCGAGGAGATTAGCATCGTTGGACAACACGTCCCACCGGACTAGCAGAAACGATCTCCCTCGGGAGAGGGACGACGGAATCAGCCACCAACGGAGAGAAAGCCTAGTCTCCGCCGATAGTCGGAAAACCCAGTGAAGAGTGAACGAACTGCGATTCCAGGTCGCCAGGAGATCCAACTGCAATGGACGGAAATGCCACTGAGCAAAAGGCACTGCCTCGATTGTCGACACCATCTTCCCCAAGACCCGCATTGCGAACCGAAGGGAATGTGGAACAGGACGCAGGAGTAAACGAATCGCACAGCGCAGAGACTGAACCTTGTCTTGAGGAAGAAGGACAAGTCCCCGAGATGTGTCCAGGATCATTCCCAGGAATGAGACCCCTCGGCTAGGGACCGGAGAAGACTTTGGGAGATTGAGAATCCACCCCAGACGCGAGAGAGTGTCCATCGTGACGTGGACACTGTCCTCGCAGTCCCTGAAATACCGACCCTTGATTAACAGGTCGTCCAGGTACGGAAAAACCGACACCCCCCCGGACATGCAGCACGGCCATGACCGCCGCCATGACCTTGGTGAAAACTCGCGGGGCAGTTGCCAATCCAAAAGGAAGAGCAACGAACTGGTAATGATCCTCGCCCACAGCGAAGCGCAAGAACCATTGGTGAGACTTGGCTATGGGAATATGCAAGTAAGCATCCTTGATATCGATGGAAGCGAGGAACTCCCCCTGCCGCATGGAAGTGATGACGGAACGCAGGGATTCCATCCGAAAATGTTGAACTCTGACAAATCTGTTCAGATGTTTTAAATACAAAACGGGACGGGAAGATCCGTCTTTCTTCGGCACGATAAACAGATTCAAGTAGAATCCGTGAAACCGCTCGCCCTGAGGGACCGGAACGACTCTCGCCTGCTGAAGGGAGTCGATGGCAGGAAAGAAGGTGTCCTCCTTGTCCGGCGAGCCAGGCGGACGAGAAAGAAAGAACCTCCTGTGAGGAAGAGTGTGAAACTCGATGCTGTAACCGAAAGACACCAAGTCCCGGACCCACTGATCGTCTGTAACAGCAAGCCAGACATGCCGAAAGCGGGAAAGTCTTCCAGAGGAGCAGAGTCAGTAAGCGAAAAACCTCTGCGATCCGGACTCCATTGACTTAGACTGCCGGTTTCGGGGCTGCCAGCCGGAACCCGACTTACTGGGAGGCTGAGAACCTCTGTCCGCACGCGCCGACTGGACCGGGCGAGAGACGGACCACCCAGACGAGCTCCGAAAGGACCGGAACCTCGCCTGTTGACCCCTGGAGAATTTACGCTTGGGCTTCTGCTGAGGAAGCGAGGTACTTTTAACCCCTGTCGTGTCAGAAATCAGCTTATCCAGCTTTTCTCCAAAGAGACGCCCACCTGAATAAGGCATGCCGGTGAGCAACCTCTTTGAAGCTGAATCCGCCTTCCACTGCCGAAAGCAGAGAGCTCGGCGAATGGCGATGGCATTTGAAGCCACCGCCGCAGTGCAATTAGCCGCATCAATAGAAGCGTGCACCAAGAATTCTCCAGCGATAGACATCTGAGCAACCAGATCCAACAACTCTGGATCCGCACCTCTGTGATGTAACGCGGAATGCAAATCACCCGCCCAGGTCACAATGGCCTTAGCCACCCACATGGAGGCAAAGGAAGAAGACAGCGACAACCCTGAAGCCTCGAACACTGATCTAGACAATTGTTCCAACTGACGGTCCGTGGAGTCCTTGATAGACACACAGGAAGAGAAAGAAGAGTCCTAGACGCCAGACGGGTCACTGGAGGAGCCACCTGCGGAGAATCCTACCAGGCTTGTGCCACTGCTGACAAAAAAAGATAACGAGCCTCAATCACCTTACGATTACCAAACCGTTTATCCGGCTGGGACCAATGTTTCTGCAGAACTTCCTGAATCTCAGGATGATCAGAGAACACCTTCTGAGGTCTCTTGGCCTCTTGAAAGATATCACGTGGTCCGATGAGGCGACTGGAGCCGGGTCAGACACGGACACAGCTGAAACCAGGTCGTCCACCATGGCAAGGGTATCAGAGTAAGCGGACTCAAACGAATCACCCAGATCCACCTCCATATCCGAATCACAGAGTTCACCCGACGAACGAGACTCACGGGACCTACTCCGTGCAGGGGAAGCCTTGGAACCCTGAGATCGAGCCGAGGGAGACCCCCTGTGGAGTATCTTCCTACCAAAAGTATGGAAGGAAGAAGGAGTACGAGAGCGCGTCTTCTCCTGACCGGAACCGTCATCCGGTGAGCCCGGCTGGTCCGACGTGCTGGACGAAGGACGGGCCTGCACCACCCAGATCAGCGTCTCAGATAGCTGCTGGATGGATTGGCAACAGACGGCGACAACGTAACCGCCCATTCCGGCGGAACGGGGATGCTAGCAGACACCACCTCACCAGCGGGTGCCTGCTCAGACACAGGGGCACAGGGCTGAGAGGAATTAGAGGCACAGGCCTGACAGAGCAGGGTAGAGCACTAACAGGGCAACTCAGCCTTGCACACAGTGCAAAAAGCATAGTACACAGTAAATGCCTTTGGTGCTCTCTTGCTTTTTTTGTCCGACATCCTCTGTGCTATATACAGAGGAATATACTGCTGAGTGCCAGCAGAAAGACACTAGTAACTGCTGAGCTACAAAAAAAACACAGCCTAAGACAACAGCAGCCTATAAACACTGCTGAGCCCTGTCACCTGGAAGCACAGCACTGCCCCTCAGAGCTCCAACCGCACTGCATCCAAGCTGAAGATGGTGTCAGAGACTGCATGGAGCGGGAATCGCGTGGTCACGCCCACCCCAGCAATGCCCAGAGTTGACGGACACAAATGGATGATGGGCCGGCCCAGGGGCATTCCCGGCCGCGCCGCATTATCACTATGGGCGGGGAGAACCTACAGGCCCAAAAGCCGGGGCCTAAATTAATAAGCCAGGCCGCCGGACGAGGGGAAGCCGGCGAGGAGCGCAGCGCCGAAGACAGAGCGCGGGTAGGAACCCCCAGGACCCCGGAGGACAACGCAGCTCCTACCTGAAGACGGCTCCCTACTCTGGAGCCCACAAGGGACAGGGGCACAGACCTCCATTCCAGTGCAGCTCCATCTTCAATGCTGCTGCGGCCAGAGGGCGAGGGAGAACCTCCTACAACCCAGAGCCCCAACTGAGGGGACTGAGGAGGGATGGTGCAGAGGTCTGAAGGAAACTCAATGAAGAGAAAACAACAGTGTCTACCTCCTAAGACACTAAGCAAAAAACTGGCTGAACTGTGCCAGTCAGGGGGTTATATACTGCTGGGAGGAGCCACTGTGCTTTTTTGTTTGCCTAGTGCCGCCTCCTAGAGGCAGAATAGCATAACCCATCGTCCTGTGTCCCCCAATGAGGCGACAGAGAAACAAGTGAGATGGGAATATATTTGGTTTTTATTAAGTTGCCTAATAATTCTGCACAGTAATAGTTACCTGTACAAACTGATATCCTCCTTAGATAGCCAAATGTTAAAAAAAAAAAAACAACCCAACTTCCAAAAGTATTAAGCTTTGCTATTTATGAGTCTTTTGGGTTGATGGAGAACATAGTTGTTGATCAATAATAAAAATAATCCTCTACAATACAACTTGCGTAATAATTCTGCACACAGTGTATTATTTCTCAATATGGATCCTACTAGACTCTCTTGTATATTGCTTTTATATAACAAAGCATTGCAGAGTGCCCTGGAAGAAGAAGCCCTTGCTACACACAGAAAGACCCGACAAAGACGACGGCAACTCTGTTATACGCTGCAAACAGGCGTCCTCCAGGGGTGCTCTAGGTGTGCTGAGCATCTGTAGAGAAAATCATTTTCAGCAGAAGACTTATCCACTATGGGTTTGTGCTCAAATCTTATAGCTTTGTTCTCCATCTTGCTAAACAAGCATACTTTACCACCCTCATCACATCACTATTCAACAAGCTAAAATGACTCTTTGAAACTTTCCACTCCTTTACGAGCCCTAAAGTACAGGCCCCGGTCACCAACCTCAGTGCTGACATTTGGCCACTTATTTCCTAGGTAAAAAAAAAAAAAATTGACCATACCCATCAGGACATTTTCACCCAATCCCATTAAATCTTGAATCCCCCCTTCCCTCCCAAACTTCAAATTAATTTCAACCTCTGGAAATGTCACAGAAGACGTTACTAGGCCCCTTGCATCATCTCACCCGACAACCTGCACCAGTGACCCTACTCCCTCATATTTTCCTTCAATCTCTCTCCCCAGCTGTTACTACCAGCCTAACTAAAACATTTAACTTCTCTTTCTTCTGGTATCTGTCTCTTCTCACTTAAACATTGCATAATAACTAGGGATGGGCGAACAGTTCGGTTCGTGACCGGGGTTGCTCTGATGAAGCAAGTAAAGAGTCCTCATTATACTTACATGGTCCACGTTATTCATTGCAGCTGTGCGGCGTGTTGCGTCACTTTTGGGGAATAGTTATGTGACTGGCTCCAACAGCCAATCACATACTGCCAGAAGATATGGGGCGGCCCTGAAGTGATGCAGCGCGCATCACACCAGGAAGAAAGAACGCGGACCTGGTAAGTATATCAGGTGTATTAACTCTTTCTTTGCTTTAACAGGGCAACCCCGAACACGAACCCTGGGAAAAACAAGGGTATTTGCCCATTCCCAGGCTTAACCCCTCTTCTAAGAAAAAAAAGTCACATCCCTGGACCAGAACTGTTCAGCTAACTACTATAGACCTGTCTCTAATTTTCCCTTCATTTCTAAAATCCTGGAACCCTTGGTCCCCTGCTGTCTAAGGGCCGCTTCACACTGCGGTGTGATCCGGTCCGGGTCTGACCGGGAGGACCCAGACAGCCGCGGACCGGATCTGTACACAGGACTGGGGGGCTATTATGCCCTCCGGTCCGTGTGCAGCGCACGCCGCTGCAGCCGCTGACAGGTCAGGACCGCGGTGCCCGCGGTCCTGACTTATCAGCAGCGGGAACTGTGCGCGCTGCACACAGGACCGAGGGCATAATAGCCCCTCGTCCTGTGTGCAGATCCGGTCCACGGCTGTCTGGGTCCTCCCGGACAGAACCGGATCACGCCGCAGTGTGAAGTGGCCCTAATCCATCTCTCAGATAAGGCTCTTCTTGACCCTTTACAATCCTGTTTCCTTTTTTTTTTTTTTTTTAATCAGGTATTTTTTATTAAACAACATAAGCCAGACATGTCAAACAATATCATCACAAATTATACATTTTAACTGTTTCTGAAAGCTCTCCCTCCCAGAACCCCTCAAAACCCTTTCCCCTCCCCCCCTCTCTGTCTAGACAGCAGGTACAAGCCCCTACATATCTTTTAGAAAAAAGCACTTAGGCACATTAATGCAGGCTGCTCCCGTGCTCAATAGTCTTTTCGTTTTCCTTTCTTAAGGTTGGGCCCCATATCTTATCCTGTCCCATAGTTATGCCAGGGCGACCATATCTTGTCATATAGATCCAACTTTCCCCTCTTGCGGTACACCCCTTTTTCCAGAAGAGAGATATAATTGGCCTGCGTCACAAACTCCCTCCTCGATGGCGGCTCCTCCCCAGTACAGTGCTTTGCAATTAGCTTTCGCGCGACATAAAGTAGTCTCGCAATGGCCATCTTGGCGGTATCATCCACTTGTATCTCGTCCACAAACCCCAACTGGCACACCACGGGATCCCGAGGTACACTACATCCATACGCGCCCCCCACTCTAACAAGCACCATAATCCAGAACGCTGCCAGCCGTGGGCACAGCCACAGCATGTGAAGTAGGCCCGCTGATTCTGCCCGACACCTTGCACACTCTGAACTTGATCTCAAATTGATCTTATACAAAAATTCTGGCATTCTATATACTCTGTGCAAGATGTAATGCTATGACAGTCTGCCAGGCTCACTTAGTGACTGCTTCGGGATCCATTCCAAGATCGATTCCCATTTGTCATCCTCCAAAACTCCCACCTCCATCTCCCACCGATTCCTAGCATTAAATGGGTGCTGAATCAAAAATGTATGCAATATATCCCGGTATGTGGTCGCTATCACCACTCTCGTAGGTCCCCCTTCGCAGACGTAATCCAGAACTATGGGTACCTTTACACGCGGCTACATTTCTAGGGTGGCTACAGGTAACTTACTGGTTGCAGTGAAATCATGGAGACAAGGTTCTATCTTGTTGCTGTGTACAAATGGAATAATCTCTCCATGATTTCACTGCAACCAGTAAGTTACCTGTAGCCACCCTAGAAATGTAGCCGCGTGTAAAGGTTCCCTAAGTTCCTCTGTACCTTCAACGCTCCACTCCCCGCCTGTGTTTGAAGTGCATGTTTCATCTGCAGGTATTGATAAGTTCCCCTCTCATGCAGACCATATTCCTCCCTCAATCTGGAGAAGGGTTTGAGCCTCTGTCCCTCTAATACTTGTTGTGCCATCACAATTCCCTTTTTCCTCCACTCTACCAGGCATCCCATTTTGACGATCTCCGGAAGACTGACGTTATTCCACAAGGGAGAGTGGTTTGTCAGCCCCTTCACTCCCCTAAGCATCTTCAATTTTTCCCAGATACGCTGCGTCAACAGCATGGTAGGGCATTGCCTTCCCATTGACCTGTCTTCTACACTAAGTATCAATGGGCTCCTGTTGGTCACTCCCTCTATAACTTTCTGAATAGATGGACGTTCCGCCCTCTGTGCCCATCCCCTCACATGTTGACTCTGCGCCGCGATATAATACAAATAGGGGTTAGGCAGCGCTAATCCTCCCTCATCCTTGGGCCGTTGGAGAAGTTCCAATCTCAGTCTGGCCTGTTTTTTGCCCCATATCAGGCTGCGAAACAAAGAATTAATCTGCCGAAACTTGGCCTGAGAGATAGTTTCCAATCTTAACACTTTGCTGAAACTGCTCTCACTAAAGTCTCTAATGATCTACTAACAGCTAAATCTAATGGTCACTACTCCCTGCTGATCCTCCCGGATCTCTCCACTGCATTTGATACTGTGGATCACCAGCTCCTCCGCTCTATGCGCCGCTCTATCGGCCTCAAGGATACCGCTCTCTCCCGGTTCTCTGATTGCTAGTTCAGTATCATTTGCCTGCTGCTTTTCCCCTTACTGTTTGATTCCTCAAGGTTCAGTCCTATGTCCCCTTCTCTTAAGGTACCTTCACACGCGGCAATATTGCTAGGCGATTTCACAGGCAATTTGCTGGTTGCAGTGAAATCATTGATACATTGTTACATTTGTACACAGCAACAAAATGGAACAATGTGTCCATGATTTCACTGCAACCAGCAAATTGCCAGTGACATTGCCTAGCAATATTGCCGCGTGTGAAGGTACCTTTAGACAAACTATCATCAGATTTGGTTTCCAGTCCCCTCTATATGCTGATGAGGACTCTCAATTATTCACATCTTGTGACATCACCCCCACCTTAATACAAAGTACTAGGGATTGTCTAGTATCACTAACATCACGTCCTCCCTCTATCTAAAACTGAATCTCTCCAAAACTGAACTTCACATGTTTCATCCCTCCATTAATCTTCCTATACCTGAAAGAGCAATTGCCTTGGGCGGATCAACCATAACTCCCAAGCAGCATGCTCTCTGTCTTAGGCTCATATTTGACACAGAACTTCTCTCAATTTCCTATATCCAATCGCTCATGTCACTTACATCTAATAAACACATTTCCAGAGTCTAATCTTTTCTCACCTTTAAAACCGTAAATACTCTTACTGTTGCTCTTATTCATTCTTGTTGGGGCTACCTTAACTCTTCACCAATTGGTCTCCCTCTTACCAAACTTAATCCTCTGCAATTCTGCTAAACCAACTCGTACACAAACCAACAGCAGCTTATATCTTATGGTGCCGTCACACAGCACGATCTGGCCAGCGATGTCGGAAGCGATGCGCGGGTGCCCGCTCGCTTCCGACATCGCTGGCCAGCTGTCACACAGCATCGCTGCGGCCGGCGACACCGCAGCGATGCGGGCGGTGACATCGCTAGCTGGGCTGGGCTCAGCCCAGCGAGCGATCCGCAGCAACGCTGCGGTATAGGCTGGATCGCCGCCGACATCGCTCTGGCGATATCACACGGCGCGATCCAGCCTTATCGCAGGTCGCCGGTTGACAGGTTTACGGTTCTTCCCGTAAACCTGTCAACCTGCGACCAGCGATAAAACGCGGTCGCGCCGCTCTTTTACACAGCGCGACTTCGCTAGCGACATCGCTGATACGTCACTTTTTCGGCGATGTCGCCAGGTGTGACAGCACCATTAGAGTCATTTGTTATTGGGATTACAAAGCTGTCCCCATTCACATCGGTACCAGTATTCGGAGTCATCCACAAAACAGCCGGCAAATACATAAGAAATCTGACCTTTGCCCTTCCTCCTCCTCTTCCTCCTCTTCCTGTGCGTGCACCAAGTCTCTGAACGACGTCACCCTGTGATCGCTGAAATGCAAGGAAATGATGAAGTCAGTGCTTGGAATTAGTGTCATGTCTTGTCAGTTTATCAAAGTTTAGAAGTCAATCTGATTTCTGTAGTAGCCACTGCTAGTGCTGCTGCACTAACTTGAGCCCATGCAGTCCAACCTCAAATGCATCAGTTAGTTAAAGGGAACCTGTCACCCCAAATCACCCTTGTAAGCTGTAAATACATGTCCCTGAAGCATTACACTACAGTCCTACACATCCCTTTGTGGTGTTTTAGTTCAATATGAAAGTGCACTTTAGTCGTTTGCAAACTTACTAAATCCATGCCAGTGGGGCGTTCCCAAGCCTCCTTGTCTGCGAGGCGGTTCCCCTGTGTGCCGCTGTATTACGCCCTAATGGGCGTTTTTTCAAACTTTCTAGCGCGGGCACGATTCATAATCTCGTGCCCGCATCGTCACGGTCATGTGATGCCGTGACGCGTCATTTCCGGGCGGCTGGGTCGCTGCTGTCTGACGCGCACCGGCCGACTTCAGCAAGCGATCTGCGCATGCGCTGAAGTTGGCCAGTGCGCGTCAGACAGCAGCGACCCAGCCGCCCGGAAATGACGCGTCACGGCATCACATGACCGTGACGATGCGGGCACGAGATTATGAATCGTGCCCGCGCTAGAAAGTTTGAAAAAACGCCCATTAGGGCGTAATACAGCGGCACACAGGGGAACCGCCTCGCAGACAAGGAGGCTTGGGAACGCCCCACTGGCATGGATTTAGTAAGTTTGCAAACGACTAAAGTGCACTTTCATATTGAACTAAAACACCACAAAGGGATGTGTAGGACTGTAGTGTAATGCTTCAGGGACATGTATTTACAGCTTACAAGGGTGATTTGGGGTGACAGGTTCCCTTTAAGTTTTGTGGTCAATAATTCAGTTTCCTTCCCCCCACTTTCCCGTGAGCATGCAGTTTTAAGTATCTGTGATGTGACCACTCATACATATGCAATTTGCATACTTCTGGCCACTTTCCAACTAGACGTGTTTGGCTTTGCTCAATTCACCAGTATAGAGTAAGGCTGCACAAGTCTAGTCAGTACATGACCGCACGTTTGCAAAATACGTACTTGTGGTTTTCTGACCTCCCATTCTCACTGCCAGCACCAGAGAATCCTTACATAGTGCAGTGCATAAGCTGTGAGAGTTTGGAAGTCTGCAGTCACAGAGTGACACACAGACTGCAGACTTTCATTACAAACTTGGACAACTTCTTTAATGCTCCTACCATATGTATTCTAATGATGAACGGAATAATGATCTAAAATACAGAAGCATGCAGGCACGAGATTTACAGGAGCTGGCAATGACCCAGTTCTTGGAAATCATGTTACCATGCCCACAGAGCGTGATACCATGGAAGGATGGCCGACTAGTCTGGGGAAACAAGGCCCCTCCCCCCCTGACTAGTCAAAGGCCTAAATAGCACAGGGAAAGCGTATGTTTTAAAGGCTTTCTATAAACAATGATTTTAGTAAATAACATCAGACAGATAGTTGGGAAGGGAATTTTGGCATACATGTGACTGCTTCTGGGTTAAAGGAGAATAAGAGACCTTACAAGTTCCTTTTAAGAATTATGCAGCAGTCTGTTGTGGTTTTTTTTTTTTTTTTTTATTTAAACCCCTGCCCCAATCTTATACTCACTTGCCGCTGTATTCACCTTCTACCACTGCCGCTCTGTTTGGTCTTGTGCACTGTCACCTTCCAGCGGCTCCAGTGTGTCATGGAGCGCGCTGAAGGTCACAACTCAATACATCTCTATGAGAGCCTCATAGAGATGCACTATACGCTCGTCGCATAACTTCTGACTCCCCAAGGGCATGGTTCAAGTTTGTGTCAAAAGATGAGAGATCGTGGGCAGAGGTTATGTTAACAGGTGAGAGCGGGTTTGAAATTTATTAAAGTGCCACTGTAGTTTTGAAGTGGAGCGGTGCTTTAATGTTGCACTGTAAGCAATAGACAACACACATGCCGCAGTTAATGAACTGATTTCTATTGTGTTACCTATTGTCACAATTAGTTTCTACATCTTTTGCTTCTATCACATATATACATGGCACAGACTTATTTTGTCACATTTAAAAAAAAGCCTTAATCGGAGCGCCACATCTTTGTTACATTTTCTTTATGTAGCTAATCTGGTCCCTGCATTTTGACTTCACAAAGAGAGGCAGCAGCTCATAAGATCAGTAACTCTTTATCAATAAGGATTTAGTTAAAGGGTTTTTTCCACGAACAAAGTTAATTTAAAATTTCATTTTAATCACTAGATCTTGGAATAATAATAATTTCCACAATTGGATGCGTTTTAAAAAAATGTTCCTGTGCTGAGATAATCCACATATGTGCTTCTAGTATGTACAGTTTCATTATTGCTTCTGACCGTGCATGGAGCATTACAGCGCAGGATCAGAAATGATTGATTCTTTGAGGTAAAACATTTTTTACTAACAGGCAGATAAATATTTTACCTCATAAAAAGAATCATCTGTGATCTCGTGCTGTAATGTCTGTATATTCTCTTTCCTTCATCCCCTGCCCGGGAGATGTGATATGATCAGACCATGTTCCGTGCACGGTCAGAAATAAAAATGAAACTTAACATAGCAGGGACACATTTAGAAGATTATCTCAGCCCAGGAACACATCTAAACACATTTAAACACATCTAATTGTGGAAATTATTATATTATAAGATCTATTAATTAAAATGAACATTATTTGTGGAAAAATACTACATACAATAGGGAATTTAAAGGCAATAAAACTGTCTTTTGTAAGGTTTTATTGTTTATACGTTGCTTGAACATAATTCTCACTTATTTTTGTGCTGTATAATATTTTATGTCCCATTAATCTGTCACATACAACTTTTGCTCTCTCAAATACTGAGCAATACTGGAACAATTTCATTTAGCAGGAGTATGTTTTCTCACTGGGATACCCATTATAGGGTGACATGATTATGCTTGGAGCATAGGGTTCCCCGAAAATCATATTTTTAGTCAAAAATGGGTAAATTAAACTAAAAAAATGTTGGTGATGCGTCCCATTATCAGTGGTCTTTAGTGAAAGGAACTTACCTGGGTCCAGAACCACGAGAAGTGGAGCCTGGCGGTGGCTGTGGAAGTGTCACTATGTCATCGTCTCCCCCATCCTCATAGAAACTGGCCAGAGCTAGCTGAAGGAGGAGAAGATCAAATTAATAGGTTTTTCTATAGTAAACCTATTCTGATACTTAGTAGAGCTTGGGTACTTTCTGAGTTAAACCCCTTGTACTTGTTTCATGGTACACTAGGCAGTTAGTGACACTATTGGAGGATTAGGTGAGATAACATGAACTACAAACCCCATTCTCCTGCATTGTCAATATTAGGATCTTAGACAAGCACTTAAGAAAGAGGTGAACGATTGTCACTTCCAGAAAGAGAGCGGATCCTTCTGACAACGACATCAGTGCAGTGACACTTGCTGAAAACAGGATTTTATCCTGCGATCACGTCAAAACATAAAACCATAACTAAATTGGTCTGTGCACAACAACCAGATACAAAGAGTTTATAGTCTAAATAAGAAGAGCTGCAGTATAAAGCATGGAGGAAGGACAGATCAGCAGCCTAAGGCCAGAGGCACACTGAGTGAGATGCATGCAAGATACTTGCACAAATCTTGCATGGTCACCTGGAACGGCCGCCGGCTCTCTGGACAGGGGTGTGTCAGCTGCTTGTGTTTCTATCCAGCAGACACGTTCCCGACCAGAACATAATAATATTCAGCCCATACTGCATTGAACTACTGTACACAATTTATTATATATTTTAGGAGTCTGAGTCAGTCCATTTTCTACCAACTCCACCAAAATGGGCACCGACTCAGACTCCACAGCCCAGATAAACATTACCCAATCTATAAAAAGATATACACTGCTCAAAAAAATGAAGGGAACACTAAAATACCACATCCTAGATCACAACAAATGATTTCCAGTTACAAAGCTTTATTCATTACAAAGTGGAAGTGTGAGAACAATAAAACATACAAATAATCAATGTAAATCAAGATTAATATTCCATGGAGGTCTGGATTTGGAATCATCAAAATCAAAGGGGAAAATTAAATTAAAGGCTTGATACAACTTCAGTGCAAATGCCTCAAGACAAGGAAATGATGCTCAGCAGTGTGTGTGGCCTCTACGTGCATGTATGACCTCCCTACAACACCTGGGCATGCTCCTGATGAGGCGGCAGATGTTCTCCTGAGGAATCTCCTCCCAGACCTGGATTAAAGTATCATTCAACTCCTGGACAGTCTGTGGTGCAACATGGCGTTAGCAGATGGAAGGAGACAGATGTGCTAGATTGGATTCAGGTCTGGGGAACGGGCAGGCCAGTCCAGAGCATCAATGCCTTCATCATGCAGGAACTGCTGACACACGTCAGCCACATGAGGCCTACATTGTCATGCATCAAAAGGAATCCAGGGCCCACTGCATGCGCATATGGTCTCACAATGGGTCTGAGGATCTCATCCTGGTACATAAGGCAGCCAGGGTACCTCTGGATAGCACATGAAGCAGCACAGCCCTCCAAAAAAAAAAAAAAAAAAAAAACCTCCCCACACCATCAATGACCCACTGCCAAACCGTTCATGCTGGAAAGGATGTTGCAGGCAGCAGAATGTTCTCCAGGCGTCTCCAGACTGTCACATGTGCTCAGTGTGAACTTGCTCTCATCCTTGAAAAGGACAGGACACCAATGTCTAATCTGCCAATCTTGGTGTTCTCTGGCAAATGCAATCGTTCTGCACGGTGCTGGGCTGTGGGAATACCACCCAGCTGAGCAAGTCGAGTCCTCATACCACCCTCATGGAGTCTGTTTCTGACTATTTGAGAATGGTTATTAGTGGCCTGCTGGAGGTCATTTTGTAGGGCTGTGGCACTGTTCCTAATGTTTATCCTTGCATAAAGCAGGAGGTATGAGTTCTCCTGCCAGGTTGTTTCCCTCCTACGGCCCCCTCCGCGTTTCCTGGTACCTGCTCCATGTTCTGGAAACTGTGCTGACAGACACAGCTTGCATTGATGTGCCATTCTGGAAGAGCTGCACAACCTAAGCAACTTCTATGGACACCGCCTCGTGGTACCCCCTAGGGGTGAGAGCAATGATAAAAATGCAAAAGTGACCAAAATAACAGCCAAAAAGGATAAGAAAAGAAATGGTCTTATAGGGGGTGTCTTGCTAGTTGTCTACCATTTCTATCTGTTGTCTGTTCCATTTACAGCAGGAGAAATTGATTCACAATAAGTGTTACTTTATAACCGGACAGGTTGATTTAACAGAAGTGTGATTGACTTGGAGTTACATTGTGTTGATTAACAGTTCCCTTAATTTTTACGAGCAGTGTACTTTCCTGTAATCATTTCTCACCTTGCTAAGGCTACCTTCACATTACGATTTTTAGGGAGCCGATGCTGTCCGATATAAATCGGACAGCATCGGCTCCCTTCTGATGCCTGGAATCGGGTGCCAAATAGGCACCCGATTCCGGCATAAAATCGCTGCCTCCGGGCTGAAAAAAAGAAAAAAAAAAAACCTTATGCTCACCTCTCCCCGAGCCCCCGCCGTCTTCCTGAAGGTTCCCGGTGGCTCCCGCAGGCTGCAGAGGTCTTCTTCATGTGTTCAGGACCTGCGGTGATGTCACAGTCACGTGACCGCGGGTTCCACCATGGTAAACCGCTGTCACATGACTGACATCACCGCAGGTCCTGAACTGCAGAAGAAGACCTCTGCAGCCTGCGGGAGCCACCGGGAGACAGCGGGGGCTCGGGGAGAGGTGAGCATAAGGTTTTTTTTTAACCCTTGTGCTCCCAGTTAGGAGCAGTTTTACTGTACTGAGCATGCTCAGTACAGTAAAATCGGGTCCGAGGAGACATCAGATGTTTCCTCGGACCCTTCTCCATAGGGCCCCATGTTATAGGGATCGGGTCAGATCGGATGTGCACTAAATGCCATCCGATTTGGTCCGATCCGAATCTGTCAGATTTTATTTTCGGTGCAAAAATCGGAGCAGGCTCCGATTTTTGCACCGATAATAAAATCTGACAGAATCGGATCGGACCAAATCGGATGGCATTTAGTGCACATCCGATTCGGTCCGATGCCCATAGGGCTGCATGGGGCCAAATTCGGATCCGATGCTGTCCGATTTTGATCGGACAGCATCGGATCTGAAAAATCCGTAATGTGAAACCAGCCTAAGCAGAGACGTGTGATCCATTTTAATCACTGTTTCGTTACATAAAATGCCGCTAATGGGAAACTACATAGATTTGCTCCCCACCTGGACATGGAAAAAAGTGATTGCCAGCACCTCAGCAGCCCCAGACAGGAAAATGTTCCCTGGGGTCCCAAGTGTATATTCCGTAGTGACAATTAGCATGAAGGAAATTTACATTTCTTTAAAGTGAACCTGTCAACTTATACATGCTGCCTATGGATTGGGCAGCATGTATCAGACACTGACTGTATGATCACAGCCAGATATGGTTCACTCTGAAATGCTGCTGTGTTGAAAATGGATCTTAGATGAATGATGAGTACAATTTCTTATTCATTAAGTGATCACTTTATTAGTCATATTTCATTTTAATTCATAAAAAACGTAAACATAATTACATAAAAAAGTACCCAAATAACTACAAATAATTCATAACCAGGTCCAGGACTAAGATTGTTATATAAACATTTATACAGTATTCATCATTTGATATAATAGCTAGTGATACCAGGTAACAGAGGGACACTATTTTAATTGTCACTGAGTGACTGCATGCTTTTTTGTATATGATCCTGTGGCTCTAATACTCATACTATACACTATGCACGTGTGTGCTAGCAACCCTTGACTCAGGATACATGTGCAAAGCACCACCTCCGTGCTTTAACTATAGTAGTCCCCTCTTATCTCACATACCTGGTATATAAACTGCCTGTGGCCTCGGTCCTGGTACCCCCGGCGGTGGTCCTGGACCTGGTTATGAATTATTTGTAGTTATTTGGGTACTTTTTTATGTAATTATTTTTACGTTTTTTATGAATTAAAATGAAATATGACTAATAAAGTGATCACTTAATGAATAAGAAATTGTACTCATCATTCATCTAAGATCCCTTTTTAGAGGGAAGTCTGGGTGGTTTTGAAATGGTGATTGTGTAAAGGTGAGACATAATAATTGGTGGACTATTGAGGTAACATATGTGTTGAAAATGTAAATACTTGTTGGGTCTCTGGCGACTTCTCTCCATCACACTGCCCTGGATTGACAGGTCTTTATAGGCAGAGACATATCAATTCAGGGCACTGGGTAGGGAGAAGCAACTGGGGACTCACCTGTACAATGCAGCTTGGTCCCCGGCAACTATTAAAGTATGTTTTTTCTGACATGGTACAGTGTTGCAGAGTTAATCATACCTGGCTGCCAGTGCTGATTACCAGGGCTGTGGAGTCGGAGTTGGTGTCCATTTTGGGTGAAGTCGGATTCGGGGAAATTGAGGAGTTGGATGTTTGGCTTACTGACTGTACATCCATGGTTGTGGAATCTGAGTTGGTTCCATTTTGGGTGGAGTCAGAGTCAGTCAGATTCAGGGAAATTGAAGAGTCGGATGTTCGGCTTACCGACTCCACAGCCCTTCTGGTTACATGCTGACAATGGACTGGGCCCCCTATATCAGATGTCAGGTTAAACTTTAAACCCAATGAACTAACTTTAGGACAGTTGAGGCTGAAGGTGAACGGTTGGCACCAGGTCAGTACAGAACTTTACACAGAATTTGGATACATTCATCACTGTGGTTGGAAACAGATCCTACCGGTGTAGTGAGTATCAGATCTTCCTGTTATGCATCTCTCTATGTGTCCTCAGCCTCTTCCCACCTGCCAGTGTTTACCATTGAGGCCGGGTGCCATGCTGAGTGACAGCTGGCAGGCAGGGAACACATGGTTCTATTGTATGATGTTCCTTTACTTTATCACCATATTGAAGGTTTCCATTTACAGTTGCAGAATGGGAGTATTCAGGTTTACATTCAGGAATCTGTACAGTCGTGGTACTTTTTACAGATGAAGGTTTGTTACAATTGATTTTAAGCCTAGACATTCCTGTGAGGAAAGCAGCCTTATACACTGCAGCGAGCCATCAGAATAGGAGACATTTATGCTGATACAACTGTTCCAGACTCTCAGCTGTTAGGCCAGTTCCACAATGGTGTTCGCTGCGTTGCATACGCCGGAGGCTCAGTGAGTGTGGCTACGTATGGTCCTGGATCCTGATGTTTAACATGGGGACGCACGGTGTATGCGTTTGAACACAAGTAAACACAGGAATCGATCTCTCTCTTCCTGGTCGCTATAATTATTTTTTATTTATATAGCGCCATTATATTCCATGGCGCTTTACATGCTAAAAGGGGCAGACTAGACAAGTAACATAGTAACAATACAAGTAACAATACATGTGGACAATTCAATCGTACAGATACAAGAGTGGAGAAATCCTGTCCGCAAGGGCTCACAGTCTACGAGGGGGGGTGGGATACAGTGGGAGGGGGAAGTTCCAGTCGTGAGGCGGTCTGGTGGCCCGGGTCTTATTGCAGGAGGTAGGCTTGGCGGAACAGGTGGGTCTTCAGGCTTCTTTTGAAGGTTCCCAGGGTAGGAGAATGTCTGATGTGTTGGGGCAGTGAGTTCCAGAGTATGGGTGAAGCCGAGGAGAAATCCTGTATGCGTTGTGCGAAGAGGAGATGAGGGGGGAGTGACGAGGAGTTCTTGGGAGGATCACAGGTTGCGTGAGTGTAGGTATCGGGAGACCATGTCAGAGATGTATGGAGGGGACAGGTTGTGGATGGCTTTGTATATCATGGTTAGTGTTTTAAACCGGGATCTCTGGGAAGCAGGGAGCCAGTGAAGGGCTTGGCAGAGGGGGGAGACAGGGGAGTAGTGGGGAGACAGATTGATTAGGTGGGCAGTGGAGTTCAGGATAGATTGGAGAGGTGCAAGGGAGGTATTGGGGAGACCGGTGAGTAGGAGGTTGCAGTAGTCAAGGTGGGAGATGATGAGAGCATGAATAAGGGTTTTAGCAGTGTCGTGGTCAAGGAAAAAGCGGATCCTATAGATGTTTTTGAGCTGGAGTCGGCAGGAGGTGGCGAGGGCCTGGATGTGGGGCTTGAAGGAGAGGGAAGTGTCAAGGATAACCCCAAGGCACTTGGCGTGGGGGACTGGGGAGAGAGAGCAGTCTATAATGGGTTCTTATGGGAGTGCACACATTATAATACACTCCTATGGAGTTTACTCTCTCAGTGCATCCAGATAATGCATGCTGTGTTTGCATCAGGATTAGTGATGAGCGAGAGCTGAGAATGCATCGGGGTAGGTATCGGGATGCTCTGTCAGAGTATCGAGGGGACAGTTGTGAAGGCTTGTATACTGTGTGTACTCGGCCGAAGCAGGAGCCATGTAAGGTCAATGGAGTGGACAGGTCGCACAGAGATTTAGGTGATATTCAAGAGTAATTGGGAGGAAGGGGATTGGGAGACAGGGTGGGGTTGCAAATCGCCGGAGATATAACACTTAGCGTGTGGCTCAGAGGGATCCTATAATGTTTAAGCTGGTCGCTGTATGGTGCCAGCTGACTGGGGCATGAAGGGAGAGGATGTAAGGATACTCAGATGCTATTGTGGACTGGAGAGTGAGCATCTGGGTTTCTTTGGGCTGCCCCAAACATCCTATGGGGATTACTCTCATACCGAGTGCATCCAGAATACTGCTGTATTAATCAGGATGTATGTGTTCGGCCATGTGTTTGCCTCTGTGTTCAGACATATGCAGAGCGAACACTAACGTGACACCGGCCTTAGAAATATTAGGTCTTCATTTGCTGACAGGTTTATACATTTTATTACCACTGACCGATCGGCCATCTTTTTTCTTTACAGCAGTATTAAGCCGAGTCATCATGTGTCTCCTCACTGTCACTGCAGGCACAAGTTTGTAGTGGTAAAAATCCTCCTTTAACTACAATGGCGTGGAACTACAACTCCCAGCATGCCTCACAATAGGAAAGGCTGTAGAAGCATGATGGGACTTGTAGTGTAACAGTAGCCTGGGTGGAGGTGTATAGTGACGGGGGTTGGGGTACAGTCACACTGAGAGGAGGGGCCGTGGCTCCGGCAGATGACAGTGCGTTCTCCCGGCTGTTCACACTGCTCTTCCCTACGTCCGCGCTTTTCTGCCATTCTTTCCCTTCTCCTCCCCCCGGTACCTGCAGGTCCCAGCCGGCAGACTCCAGAAAGAACCGCGCCCGCTCCTCCTCCGAGCCGGTCACCATCACAAACTCTTCCACCGCTTCCTTCTGCTGAGCCGCCATCTTTACTGTGCAGCCACAATACCGGGCCCCCGGAAACACGGCCCCAGCGCTAAACGTTCCCAGGGCGACGGCCGGCGTCCTCGCGTAACCTGTCCCCCGGAAACTCAGCCTTTTCTGCCATAGACCTGAAAGATGGACAACCACGTGGTGCTGGGCTCCAGGCTGGGGCTCAGAACTACTAGTGTTAGCATGCCAGGCATGCTGGGAGTTGTGGTTAGCTAACAGATAAGGGGGTAGGACTATTGCTGTATAATATTAGTGGTATTACTGGCAGTGACGTAACGTGAAGCTCATGGGCTCCTGATGCGAAAGCTCCAACGGGGCCCCCAATTATTGGAAATCTTTAATAGTATTAGTCTATTTCTATAGGCCAAAGGGACTTTAGGGGCTCCCCCTAGGCTCCAGGGCCCGGGTGCGACTGCAACCCCTGCACCTGTGGTAGTTATGTACTAACGTATAGCACCGTGAAAGACGCCATCTATCAAAGTGCTATGTGTGCTCCATGGATAGCACCCTTACTATTGTTAGTCTATGGGGCTGGGCACATTGCTCAATGAAAAAGCCATGATGTTCACTCTTCATCCAGGTGTCTGATCAAAATCAATAATGTAAATGTATGGGTCAGTGGAAAACATTGAACCACAGATAACATCTGAGTGCGGTCTGATGTTTTCAAAGGGCCCTTAGAAAAAAAGTGTCAAATTGATAACAGCATATCCGAGTACCTCCTTACTATTGTTAAGTCCATAGAGCTTTAGCTACATTTGCAACACACTGTCCCCATCAGGGCTCACAATCTAAACATCCTATCAGTGTCTTTGGATTTTGGTGGAAACCCACATAAACACTGGGTGAGAACATACAAACTCCTTGCAGATGTCGTCCTTAGTGGGAATTAAACTTAATGCAATGCAAATGTAACCCACCCCAGGGCCGTGGGGTAGCCTGTTCAGGGCGTTAATTAACTGGGGATGTCACGGGCAGCCTGTGCCCAGTCCTGTGGCCCTGGCAGTCACTGAACACGGGGTTAAAAATAAATAAAAAGAGTATGTGACGCCACCTACGGTATCCGGTAATGGTACCGGCGCTACTTGCAGACCTCCGGGGTGATGATGAGGCAGCTTTGTTGGTAACGCTCCCGTAGGTGAAGCAGGGTCTCTGGAGTAGTGATGAATGAATAGAGAACTCACACAGGGAGGTAGCTCTGTCACAGTCTTAGCAAGGGATCAAGTGTGCGGCTCCTCATGCTGGCCTGTCAGCACTGCTAGGAAGGAAGGTGACTCTGCAGCTGGAGACGCTGGCACACAGTCTATGTTAAGGGCAGGATCAGGAGCCACAATAACAGACACACTCACGGTGGAAGTTGTTTCCGTAACTTTTACTGGTGATGTTGAAGCAAGGTAACATCCAGGGTACTGTCCAGGTGGTCGGGTGGCAGTTCAGGATTTCCACACCCAATGAGTTGTGAGGCCTCCTTGTTCTGTGTGTGTGTGTGCGCTTAAGTCCTGGCCTGTCTAAAACCTGACCCTGACCTCTCCTGTGTCCCTCACTTGTAAAGCACGTGGGTGAGAACCTTCTGTTGGGCCCCATTTACACCTCTGTGGTCCCTGGCTCTGTTGGTGGCTGTGCTACAAGTGTCTTCCAGGAGACTGAAGTCTCCCTTGTCCTCCGGTCTTCTCTGCTGGGCTGACTGGATCCGTGCAGACTCGGACTCCAGGTTGCTTCTACTGTTTCTCTGGGGTGAACTGGTATGGTTCCTCAGCCCCCACTCTGTCTCTGGTACGCCTTGCCTCCCTCCCTCACTCTTGGGTCCCTTACACTGTCTAGGCTTCCCTCTGGTACGGGCCTAGCATGGCTCTGTTCACCAGGTGTCTTCCTCAGTACTGCTCTGTACTGAACTGCGTAAGGCCCTTTTACACTGGCGTTTTTTTGAAAATGCCGCTGATCCGGCAGATTCACCGCATCTGCCGCCTAACAGCCGCACTTGCAGCACACTTGCGGCAAGCCCCATGCATTGTCTATGGGGCTTGCAGTCGGGTGTGGCAAATGTGGTTCTGCCGTTGTGGCAGATGCAGTACTTGCGGCGGCGAAAAAAAAAACCGCAGCTGACCACAGGGTTTTTTCGCTGCCGCAAGTGCTGCATCTGCCGCAACCATCAAAACCGCACTTGCCACACCTGCTGCTAGCCCCATAGACAATGCATGGGGTTAGCAGCAAGTGCAGCAGTTAGGCGGCAGATTCGGTAAATCTGCCGGATCTGCCGCATTTTCAAAAAAACGCCAGTGTGAAAGGGCCTAACTCCGCCCCCGGGCCTGAATTTATAGGGGACCTTGGCTGAAGTCGGCAAGTAGAGCTCCCCCTTCAGGTCTGGGGTGGAAGGTGTTGCATGTGTAAGTTTACCTGTTGCGGAAATCCCTCCTTGCACCAGGTGTTCCTGTGGCAATCGAACCGTAGGGGTGCCACAAATGTATATGGGTCTTGTGGAGACACGGGAGACAGTGGGTGCTCTCGTCCACTGGCCCAGCCGCCTTTAGGGCCCCGTCACACGGGGCGACGGGGCTGGGGATGACGGCGGCGAATGGCGGGGGCGCGCACGCTCTTGCCGCCCCCGCCAGCATCGCCGTCCCCTGTGTACATGGGGCGACCTGTCAGGCGGCATCGCTGTCATGGCTCCCGTCGCATGTCAGGTCGCCGGTGCTCGGTTACATGGGGCGATATGTGCACATCGCCTCATGATGGTCGCCTGGTTTCAGAGCACTGCTCTGAAACCAGGCACCGGCGACACCGCCCCTTTACATGAGGCGATGTAGGGGCGATGACGCTGGTGATAGGCCACGCCCCCACATCGCCTCTGTTATGGGCGGCGATGTCGCCCCGTGTAACGGGGCCCTTAGAAAGACAGCATGGACCAGGGCTCATCCCAAACTGAACGCCCGAGCTCCTTACCCATGGGCGGAACACTACTCAGACAACACAGGGTGAGGGAATCACAATATTAAGGCTTTATTGGATCCCCAAACAGTTAACAGCATATAACACATAACCAGCAAAACATAACATGTAACAGGCATCAGAGTCTCACCCTTCTGATGGCTCACCAGGGATTAGAATATAGCACAGCAAAGTCTGTAGCCAGGTGACTGGATCGTCCCAACCTGGGTTGCTTCCGTATGCAGTCTTTGTTATCCCAGCCGAATCTGAACATTCGATGCTGAAGTTCTTGTAGAATTATAATCCAAGTATTGATTCCCTTGGTCGGCACCGAAGTGCGTAGGCCTGGGGATATGGCTTGCCAATCGGGTCCGTAGATCCTAAATTAGCTGCATGCAACAAGTCCCGTGCACCTCTAGTCGGGACCGAAATCCCTAGACTGAAGTCACTAGACAGAATCTCCCTGGTTAATGAACAGCTCTGTTTATATCCCCATGACCACTCAATTCAGGATATTGGGGACTTCACAATTGGTGGAATAAGACTGTACTCTCATTGGCTCGATTTAAAGCTGCTTGCACAATGTTCATTTAAATGATGATTGACAGAGAAGGGTCAAGGAGGGTGACATTTAGTATACCATCCTGGCCACAAACAATGGAGGCTGAAGTATTTACATAGAATCAGCAATACACATAGTAATAAAATGGAATGTTAGTAGGATTAGGTTCTCTGAGCCTCCTAAGACAAAGAATTGAGATAATTACATTACACATGTTAGACATCACCAGCATCTACAAGACTCTAGGAACAATGAGTTATTTATCACAATGTAACAAACAAAATACAAATACTGCCTGGCTTACATAAGAAACCATCCTATGTTAGGCTGGCTTCACACTTGCAGATGGATCTGCAGCGTTTTGCAGATGCATCTGCAAGTGTGAGCATGCTGACCGCGGCCCCTATGTTTATAATAGGGCGCACGCGGTGTGAAAGCTCTCATTCACTCCTATATGTGTACTGTCAGCAGGCGTATGCCTGCTGACAGATCACACACTCCCGTCCGCACTGTGGACGCGAGATGTAGCGTCCATGCTGCGGGCGGGAGAGTGTGATCTGTAAGCAGGCATACGCCTGCTGACAGTACACATATAGGAATGAATGAGAGCGTTCAGACCCGGTGCGCCCTATTATAAACATAGGGGCCGCGGTCAGCATGCTCACACTTGCAGATGCATCTGCAAAACGCTGCAGATCCATCTGCAAGTGTGAAGGCAGCCTTATACCCTAAAGGCCCCGTCACACGTGTCAACCAAGGCTGCGATATCGGAAGCGATGTGCGGGTGCGCGGCCACTTCCAACATCGCAGCCTTGGTGTCACACGGCAGGATGTTGCCGGTGATGCAGCAGCGATGTGGGCGGAGCCATCGCTCGCTTCAACCCAGCGAGCGATCCACAGCAATACTGCAGTACAGGCTGGATCGCCGCCAACATCACTATTGCGGTGTCAGACAGTGCGATCCAGCCTAATCGCTGGTTGCAGATTGACAGCTTTACGTTCATCCTCGTAAACCTGTCAACCTGCGACCAGCGATAAATCGCAGTTGCATCGCACTGTCACACAGCACGACGCACTTGCGATATCGCTAGCGACATCGCTGATGCGTCACTTTTCGGAGATGTTGCTAGCGACATTGACACGTGTGACACGGCCTTAATGGAGTCCATGTTATACCTTAATGGAGTCCACTTCGTCACAGGTCTGACCTGATATTACACCTGATATGCCATGTACTGATGGTGGTCCTGGTGATGTACTGTATTCATGTACTGATGGTGATTTTATTCATGTATTTCTATACTAATGAGGGTTGTGATGCTGTGTTTTGGTCCTGTTGATGTATTTCTTTACTTCTGTTTAGTGATGAGCGAGTGTAATAGTTACTATTCATACGAATAGTACAGTATTCCCGAAACCCGTTACTCGGCGAGTATCGCTGGTGCTCGTGACTGATGTGTCGATCAT
This sequence comes from Allobates femoralis, assembly GCA_033576535.1. Lineage (NCBI taxonomy): Eukaryota > Metazoa > Chordata > Amphibia > Anura > Aromobatidae > Allobates > Allobates femoralis. Next base: position 413,992,927 of record JARQOC010000006.1, on the reverse strand, counting down.
TATTGATCTGACACAAGTTGACAGCTGCCTTCACTACATAAAGTGAGCTGGCACTTCAGGGAGAGCAGATTGAATGTTAGGGTCGCTCTTAGGGGGCATAGCAAGGTGCTTTATGCAGTTCAGATGTGAAAAAGCCCACCCTCCCGTCCTGTCCCAGAAAGACTCGTTTTATAGCCGGATGTGAAAACACAGCATCAAAATCTCATTGTAGTTTCTAAGCCTAAAACGTTATTTTCTCTGTGTAGCCATACTTCCTTTCAACGGACTAAACAGGGTTTTAATGCTATATCTGCAGATAAAAGGCGTTTAGGCATTGACATGTTCCCTTTAAACCAGGGGTCTCAAACTCGCGGCCCGCGGGCCGCATGCGGCCCCTGGGGCTTCCCTGTGCGGCCCCCGGCACCTTGGACAATTGACCATGCTGACCACGGTCCAGTGCATGGGGCCGCCGCGGTCTCTGCTATAATATTACTTCCGGCCGCTGCCCGCTTCACTCCGACGCTCTCTCTGCCCCTCTGTAAGTTCAATGCAAGCCGTCAGCCAATGAGAGGCCCGCAGGTGACGTCATACACCGAGGTCACCTGCGGGCCTCTCATTGGCTGACTGCGGCTTGCATTGAACTGGAACATCAGCAGAGCGAGCGGCAGAGTGAAGCAGGCGGAAGTAAGATTATAGCAGAGACCGCGGTCAGCACGGGACCGCGGTCAGCATGGTTAACATAGCAAAAGTGTGTGTGTGTTAATGTGAGTGTTAATGTGTGTTAATGTGTGTGTTAATGTGAGTGTTAATGTGTGTTAATGTGAGTGTTAATGTGAGTATTAATGTGAGTGTTAATGTGTGTGTTAATGTGAGTGTTAATGTGAGTGTTAATGTGTGTTAATGTAAGTGTTAATGTGAGTGTTAATATGTGTGTTAATGTGAGTGTTAATGTGTGTGTTAATGTGAGTGTTAATGTGTGTTAATGAAAGTGTTAATGTGAGTGTTAATGTGTGTGTTAATGTGTGTGTTAATGTGAGTGTTAATGTGAGTGCTTGTGAGCCTGCCTGTGTGCCTGCCTGTGAGCCTGCCTGTGAGAGTGCCTGTGAGCCTGCCTGCCTGCCTGTGTGCCTGCCTTTGTGCCTGCCTGTGAGCCTGCCTGCCTGTGTGTATGCCTGTGAGCCTGCCTGCCTGCCTGTGTGCCTGCCTTTGTGCCTGCCTGTGAGCCTGCCTGCCTGCCTTTGTGCCTGCCTTTGTGCCTGCCTGTGAGCCTGCCTGTGAGCCTGCCTGTGTGCCTGCCTGTGTGCCTGCCTGCCTGTGTGCCTGCCTGTGAGCCTGCCTGTGAGACTGCCTGTGTGCCTGCCTGTTAGCCTGCCTGCCTGTGTGCCTGCCTGTGTGCCTGCCTGTGAGCCTGCCTGCCTGTGTGCCTGCCTGTGAGCCTGCCTGTGAGACTGCCTGTGTGCCTGCCTGTTAGCCTGCCTGCCTGTGTGCCTGCCTGTGTGCCTGCCTGTGAGCCTGCCTGTGAGCCTGCCTGTGTGCCTGCCTGTGAGCGTGCCTGCGAGTTTGTACAGAAGTGGGAGATTATAACAGAAGCACAAGAGCACAGGAGGCACACGTTTAATCATCTTTAATATACCACAACGCGTTTCCTTGGCGGTCCGCCGTCTTCATCAGGTGGATTTACGTGATGAAGACATCGGACCGCCGTGGAAACGCATTGTGGTTTATTAAAGGTAATTAAACGTGGCCTCCTGTGCTCTTGTGCTTCTGTTATAATCTCACACTTCTGTACAAATATCATATCCCCATCCTAGGGTTGCAGCAGGAGCAGCTGTGAACCAGAGTCTCCGCTAACAGAATCCAAAGGACCTGCGGTGACGTAACCGAGAACGTCACAGGGGCAGGTGATCGGCTGCTCGAGTCAACTGACTGGAAGAAGGAGCTGCTCGTGGAGGAAACCCCGACCGCTGGAGTCCGGAGCCATCCACTGCGATACGCCGAGGGTCTGCAGGGTTGCAGAACCTCCAAAGGTGAGATGCGAACCCCCCATATCTGTTATTGTCGCCCCCACTAGACCACCAGGTACCGCTCATCGGTTGTGGTCCCCCCCCTTTTGTTCCACATGAGTGAGTGTGAGTGAGTGTGAGTGTGTGTGATAAGAATCCAGACCAGGTTGGGGACATCAGTAAAAAAGGGGTCCAGCATAGGGGACATTACTGCACTATGGGGGTGAGGATGGTGACATCACTACAAAAGGCACCAGAATGTGGACATTACTACACTGTGGGGGCCAGGATGGTGACATCACTACAAAAGGCACCAGAATGTGGTCATTACTACACTGTGGGGGCCAGGATGGGGGACATTACTACAAAAGGGGACCAGCATGGAGGACATTATTACAAAAGGGGACCAGCATGGGGAACATTACTGCAAAAGGGGACCAGGTTGGGGATATTAGTACAAGAGGGGGACCAGGATGGGGACCAGGATGGGACATTACAACAAGAAAGGGACCAAGATGGGGACATTACTACAAGAGAGGGTCAGGATTTTGACATTACTACATTGAGCAAAAAAATCTGGTATTACTAAAAATGTCACTTAGGCTGCTTTCACATCACGTTTTGCGCTGTTCGCGGCAGTTGCGGTGAAAAAAACGCAACTGCCGTGATTACCGCATAACGGCCGCGATCGTGGCACACTTGCGGCAAGCCCCATACAATGTCTATGGGGCTTGCGGTAAGTGTGCGGCAGGTGCGGTTTCGGCACTTGCGGCAGGTGCGGGGCGCGAAAAAACCGCGGTATGCAGCATTTTTTTTAGCAGCCGCAAGTGCTGAAACCGCACTTGCTGCACACTTACCGCAAGCCCCATAGACATTGTATGGGGCTTGCCGCAAGTGTGCCACGATCGCGGCCGTTATGCTGTAATCGCGGTAGTTGCGTTTATTTCACCGCAACTGCCGCGATCAGCGCAAAACGTGATGTGAAAGCACCCTTAGTCCTACAAGCAATGCGGCCCCCCGATATCAATATTTTTCTATGTGCGGCCCACCAACCCAGCCGAGTTTGAGACCCCTGCTTTAAACCCTTCACGACGTATGTCAAACGTCGTGTCTCTCCTTTTGATGCAGGTTTGCACGCTGAGCCCCGCATCTTTCCCATCAGATGACAGCTGATTTACTCCATCATCATGTGCCTCTAACAGCCGTGGGTGGAGCAGCACTCTGCCTGGAGCTGTTAGGCTACGTTCACACATTGCGCATTTTTTGCGCGGCCGCTATTTGCCGCGGTTTGCACCTGCGAAAAAAAGTGCCGTAAAAAAACATGGTGCATTCACACACCACGTTTGTTTATGGGTTCACTTCTTCCCCAAAAGCGCAGGGGAGAAGTGATGTCACACAGGGGAGGAACAATCCTCCCCTATGTGACATGTGTCACAGCCCTTTTGAGTTTCGTAGTGTATTAACATACACTGTGTAACCTATATTAAACTAATCCAAATGTGTTACAAAAATTTTAAAAATGGAATAGTTACCTCTCCGCCGGGTGAGATCCACAGGTATCAACCTTCCAGGGCCTAGCAAGATCGCTGATTGGCCGCTCGTGGTCATGTGATATGTGACGTGCTATGACGCACACCCGGCGGAGAGGTAACTATTCCATTTTTATTATTTTTCACACATTTGTATTAGTTTAATTTGGGTTTCACAGTGTATATTAATACATTGCTAAACCCAAATGGGCTGTGACAGATGTCACAGAGGGGAGGATTGTTCCTCCCCTGTGTGACATCACATCCTGCAGTGTCGGCATATTCCCGCTGGAATTGCGCATTGTCTGAACGGCGATGTGTAACTCCAGCGGGTATAATGGCTCCTATGGGAGAAAGCGCGGGCGCAGGAGCGTAAAGAATTGGCATGTTAATCCTTTTTACGCCCACGCTTTCTCCCATAAAAGCGCTGAGTATATTTACGCAGCGTCTGAATGGCAAAGTGAATTTCACTTTCACTTTGCCGGCATATTCACACACACTTGTGCTTTTTAGAAAAGCATGCGCAAAAAAGCCCAGTGTGTGAACATAGCCTTAACAGTTAAATTCCATCGTCATTCTCTCTATGATAATTGATGCACCCTAGCAACAACTAGGGGGCGCTTTACTGATGACACTACCCTGATCATTTGAGAAGAGCTGAGCTCTACCTTATAAAGCTGTTATTTTCTGATCCACCACAAGATGGCGATATTCTCATGTAATTTCACCTTCATTGGCTGGGAGAGGGCTTCAAATATTCTTCTGTTTGCATAAAAAATGTAATCAGATCCTGTCATAGGGAAAACAGGGAAATTCTCAGAAATCTGTGCTATAGCACAGGCTTTCATCATGTGTGACACTCTACTGTATCTAATACTGATATATATAGTACTGTCTGCTGAACTGCTGTTTCTAATCATATGTGCAATACTGTCTGCTCAGCTGCTGCATCTAATCATGTCATGTGTGATACTGTCTGCTGAGCTGCTGTATCTAACCATGTCATGTGTAATACTGTCTGCTGAGCTGCTGTATCTAACCATGTCATGTGTAATACTGTCTGCTGAGCTGCTGCATCTAATCATGTCATGTGTGATACTGTCTGCTGAGCTGCTGTATCTAACCATGTCATGTGTAATACTGTCTGCTGAGCTGCTGCATCTAATCATGTCATGTGCAGGGGCGTAACTACAATAGGTGCAGGGGTTGTGATCGCACCCGGGCCCTGCAGCCTAGGGGGGCCCCAAAAGTCCCTTTGGCCTATAGAAAAAGACTTATTATATTAATAATTTGCAATAATTGGGGCCCTGTTGGAGCTTTCGCATCGGGGCCCCTGGGCCTGAAGTTACGCCACTGGTCATGTGTAATACTATCTGCTGAGCTGCTGCATCTAATCATATCATGTGTAATACTATCTAACCATATCATTTGTAACACTGTCTGCTGAGCTGCTGTATCTAATCATGTCATATGTAATACTATCTGCTGAGCTGTTGTATCTAACCATGTCATGTGTAATATTGTCTGCTGAGCTGCTCCATCTAATTATATCATGTGCAATACTGTCTGCTGAGCTGCAGTACCTAACCATACTGTGTGTAATGCTACCTGCTGAGCTGCTGTATCTCATCATATCATGTGTAATTCTGTCTGCTGAGATATGTATCTAATCATATCATGTGTAATAGTGACACACCGTTGCCGGATTCTCACGTCTCAGGCGATGGTTCCCTCGTCACGGTTCCGCGCCTGAGGCTGTGGGGCCCGGTGGTCAGATCAAAAGTGATGAACGGATGGGGATAATTCTTGTTTGTCGTGACGCCACCTGTGGGAGTCCGGTGAACGCATCGGCGCTGCTTGGGCCTCCGGGGGATGTGCGGCAGCTAGATGGGATGCTCCCCACAGGATGAGCAGGAGTCCCCGGGGCCAGGAGCTGCACTTGATGGAATACGGCAGCTCAGGTAGTTACTATACAGAGTTAATAATAGTTCTGAAGAAAGGCACGGACACCAGATTCCTCTGTAACGGGTCTTTTACTGTAACGGTTGGAGTGGTACACGGTGTACAGTCTTAGGTAACGGAACGGGTGGTCTCAGAGGTGACTGGTCTTAGTCCAGAGCTTCAAGGTGTCCCTCCTTTATCTAACCTTCTATTCTGGTTGCCGTTGTCGCCTTAGTGTACCAGTTCAGGGTACTAGGGAGACTTCTTTTGGAATCCTAGTCGGCTGCAACAGCTGGTCCTGTATCCCAGTGGCAGATACTCTGCTGGTAAGATGACTAGGTTGCGGCTGTAGTGAGGTGCTCCTAAGAAGCTGTTCCTTCACTCCGGTTTCTGCAGAACAGTGATAAACATCTGTTCGCCTCTGGCCCGGTGTCCGGTGTGGTTGGGCACGGGTATGTTTTAACCCGCTCAGTAGTTGCCCGTGTTCCGGTCTGGGTCACCGCTTGATGGTGCCCTGCCGGTTAAGTTTTGGTTCCAGGGCTGCACGGCACTGTGCAGGTCCCTGCTCCTTCTTTCCATCTCCTCCGACGACTAAGGGTGCTTTCACACAGCGTTTTTCTGCCATCCGTGGCTGTCGTTGTAAAACTGACAGCCACGGATCAGATTTTGGCCCCATGTTATCCTATGGGCACGGATCACATCGGATTTGGCCTTATTGGCATCCGATTTTTGTCGGATCCGATCCTGGCCGATTTTTTGCTGTGCCCAAAATCGCAGCCTGCTGCGATTTTTGGCACAGCGGGTCAGATCGGACCGAATTGGATCCGACCTGATCCGTGCTAAATAACATGGGGCCTATTGAGCGCGGATCCGAGGAAACAGCTGGTGTCTCCTCGGACCCGATGTTAGTGTACTGAGCATGCTCAGTACACTAACACCGCTCTGTGCCATCTAATATCACTTCTGCAATGTATATACATACATTGCAGAAGTGACATCTCCTGAAAATAAAGGGTTAAAAATAGAAAAAACTTCATTCTCACCTCTCCACGATCCAGCGATGCCTCCTGCGCTCTGTGCTTCTAGGACCTGGCCTGACGTCACAGTTGAGTCACATGGCCGGTTACCGCGGTAACCGGTCATGTGACTGTGACATCAGCCAGGTCTGTGGATCAGAAGAAGAGAGCTGGAAGCAGCGCGGGTTTTCATGCAGAGGTGAATGAAGATTTTTTTTTTATTTTTTAAGGTCTGCAAAGAGGGGAGCAAAGAGGGGGGAGACAGAGGGGAGACACAGGGGGACAAGAGGAGAGACACAGGGGAGACACAGGGGACAAAGAGGGGAGACACAGGGGACAAAAGGGGAGACCAGGGGGACAAAGAGGGGAGACACAGGGGGACAAAGAGGGGAGACACAGGGGACAAAGGTGACAGGAGGGAGAGAGAAGGGAGACTAGATGACAGGAGGAGCAGGGAGAGGAGTTGGGATCCAAACTGATGCTGCAAATATCGGGATCGGATGCTATTTGGCATCCGATTGCAGTCATCAGTTTGGATCCGATGCTGTCCGAGGGAGCAGCAAAAATCTGATCCCTCGGACAGCACAAAAACGCAGTGTGAAAGCAGCCTAATAACTTGCTGTTCTAACTTCCCCCACACACTACACCTTACACTCCTCCCTCCAGGACCTGATTGGCCCTCTACCTCTAGTGTGTTGTGTGGTTTATGGAGCTCTGGGTTTAACCATTTCGTCACTGAGACAGAAGATATTACATCTTCTGTCAGGGATGCAATACCTTCCTATGACGCACTCGTTGCGGGGCGCCAAATAGTATCTACTGAGCTGCTGTATCTTGTCATGTCATGTGTACTACTATCTGCTGAGCTGTTGTATCTAACCATGTCATGTGTAATACTGTCTGCTGAGCTGCTGCATCTAATTATATCATGTGCAATACTGTCGGCTGAGCTACAGAATATAATGATATCATGTGTAGTCAGGGGTGTAACTACAATAGATGCAGGGGTTGCGATCGCATCCGGGCCCTGCAGCCTAGGGGGAGCTCAAACGTCTCTTTGGCCCATAGAAAAAGACTAATACTACTAAAGATTTGCAATAATTGGGGGCCCTGTTGGAGCTTTCGCATTGGGGTCCCGAGGCCTGAAATTATGCCACTGTGTGTAATGCTATCTGCTGAGCTGCTGTATCTAATCATATCGTGTGTAATTCTGTCTGCTGAGATATGTATCTAATCATATCATGTGTAATAGTGTCTGCTGAGCTGCTGTGTCTAATCATGTCATGTGTAATTGTGGCACCCCTGTGCGGGATAGCCACAGGACCCATCGGTGCAGGGAGGGATATACACCTTGGTACACACAGCATGCAAGGTGTTGCAAGCTGTGTGTGGCCTGTTACCGGACAACAGTAAAAAGGTACTGAAACCAAAGACTATTGTGTGTGTGTCTGCTTCCCCGCCACCGCCTGCAGACTTCACTGCCGGACCGCTACTACTCCCCTCATCCACCCCGTTGCCCTGAGGTAAAGCTCCACCTGTGGGGACCTGTACTACCCAACGCTGCCTTCCATCACCTCAGCGGCCGGCCGCAGCGCTGTTAACCCTATTACCTGGTACCACAGGTAGCGTCACGATACCATTCCAACCCCTCATCATCATCACCCCCTATCACATCCCCTATCACTGAGGGTCCAGGGCACGGAACGGGAACCGACCAGCCGTGATTCCCCTATCGAAGCAACCGCCTATCCCGGTATCTAAGTACCCCCTACCCTGTTGACCGTCTCATAATTGTCGCACCCCGGGGCAGGGGTACTCTGAATCGGGCCCTCTCTTCAGTCAGTGACCCGGTTCCGTATGCCCAGGTGCGGCAATGAAAAGGGGTTAAAGAAAAAGGGTAATAAAGTTTATAAAAGTAGTCTGTGATGACAGTGACCCGTGGTTTGTGGCTAGTAACGCCACCGCTGTCGTCCAGGCCTTTGGGAACGATGATGAAGGTAGCTGCCGGGTAGGGCTTGGTGTTCCCCAGAGCAGGTGTAGGGGATGAGTCTATGTGAATGAAGAATGTTGGGGGTGCAAGGTTCAGCGTGTGAAGAATAAACAGACACAGAGGGAACAGTTCTCTTTTACCTTTTACTTAGTAGTAAAGTTGTCCGGGTACTGTCCAAAACTGTTGTCGAGGATCCGGGCTTGGAAGCAAGATAGGGCGACCCACTCCAGGCGAGTTCTGAGGTTTACCGACTGCCTCAGTGTCTATGTGCATTGGCTGTGTGTAGCTGTGCTGAGGCCTCCTGTAGTCTGCTCTGGCTATGTGACAGGCGGCACGAGCCCTCTAATGATTCCCCATCTTAGCTGGATCTCCTGAGCTCTATATTGGGCTGTGTCTCCTAGCCTTCGGTTGGGCAGGCAACGTGAAATCACCCACCCTCTGGGTTTGGTTGCTGGATATAGAATTCCTGATGACCTCTGTCTCTGGTGACTGTACTTCACTAGGTACTGGGGCAAACCAGCACTGGCTCCAATCCCCGGACCTAGACCTCTACTTCCCCAGACTCTCAACACAGGTCTCACACACTGTCCGGTTAGTCTCCTAGGTTGAGCCTGGCGTGGCTGCATCCATAGGGTGTCTTCTACAGTCCTCCTGGGAACTGAACTGCCTGAGCCCTCCCCCTGACCAGAATTTACCGGGATTTAGAGCTCCCCCTACTGACCTGGAGTCAGGAAGGTCTTTGTGTGTGTGTGTGTGTGTGTGTTACATGGTGGATGCCTTCCCTTGCTTCCAAGTGGCAACCGGACCACAGGGCGCCACATAATTCTGTCTGCTGAGCTAATAATAATAATAATAATAATAATTTATTCATTTATATAGCCTATTAATTCCATAGCACTTTACATACATGAGTAATGCTGTCTCTCTTGGAGCTCACAATTTAAACATCCTATCAGTATGTCTTCACAATGTGGGAGGAAACAGAGTGCCCGGAGGAAACCCACACAAACACAGGGAGAACATACAAACTCCTTGCAGATGTTGTCCTTAGTGTCCTTGGTGGGAATTGAACCCAGGACTTCAAGACCCCAGCGCTGCAAAGGCTACAGTGCTAACTACTTGAGCCACGTTGCTTGCCATATATCTAATCATATTATGTGTAATATTGTCTGCTGAGTATGTATCTAATCATATCAAGTGTGCTACTGTCTGCTGAGTTATATATTTAATTCTGTCGGGAGTCATACTGTTTTCCAACAAGCTGCATCTAATCCTACATGTATGAATATGATACAGTTGACTGAGCTACTGTGCCTAACACTGTCATGTATGATACTGTCTGCTGAGCTGTGTATCTAATCCTGTTATTTGTGATAATGTCCACTGAGCTATGTATCTAACCCTGTCTTGTATGATACTGTCTGCTGAGCTGTGTATCTAATCCTGTGATGTGTGATAATGTCCACTGAGCTATGAATCTAACCCTGTCATGTATGATACTGTCTGCTGAGCTGTGTATCTAATCCTGTTATGTGTGATAATGTCCACTGAGCTATGTATCTAACTCTGTTATGTGTGATAATGTCCGCTGAGCTATGTATCTAACTCTGTTATGTGTGATAATGTCCGCTGAGCTATGTATCTAACCCTTTTACAGTCATATACACACACTCAAAAAGTTTGGGCACCCATCTTAATCTTACTCTTTTTTTTTGTTTTAAATAGGGTTTTTGCAACAGCTATTTCAGTGTGATATATGTAATAACTGATGGACACAGTAATATTTCAGGATTGAAATGAGGTTTATTGTACTAACAAAAAATGTGAAATATGCATTATTTCAAAATATGACAGGTGCCAAAGTATGGGCACCCTTCTGATTTTCATGATTTGAATACTCCTAACTACTTTTTACTGACTTACTGAAGCACTAAATTGGTTTGGTAACCTCATTGAGCTTTGTACTTCATAGCCCGGTGTATCCAATAATGAGAAAAGCTATTTCAGGTGTCCACTTGCAAGTTGGTCTCCTATTTGCATCTTCTCTGAGGAGTGGCATCATGGTCTCCTCAAAACAGCTCTCAAATGATATGAAAAAAAATATTGTTCAACATAGTTGTTCAGGGGAAGGATACAAAAAGTTGCCTCAGAGATTTAACCTGTCAGTTTCCACTGTGAGGAACATAGTAAGGAAATGGAAGACCACAGGGACAGTTCTTGTAAAGACCAGAAATGGCAGGCCAACAAAAATATCAGAAAGGCACAGAAGAAGAATGGTGAGAACAGTCAAGAACAATCCACAGACCACCTCCAAAGACCTGCAGCATCATCTTGATGCAGATGGTGTCACTGTGCATCGGTCAACAATACAGCGCACACTGCACAAGGAGAAGCTGTATGGGAGAGTGATGTGAAAGAAGCCGTTTCTGCATGCATGCCACAAACAGTCGCCTGAGGTATGCAAAAGCACATTTGGACAAGCCAGTTTTATTTTGGAAGAAGGTCCTGTGGACTGATGAAACAAAGATTGAGTTGTTTGGTCATACAACAAGGCGTTATGCATGGCGCCACAAAAACACAGCATTCCAAGAAAAACACTTGCTACCCACTGTCAAATTTGGGGGAGGGTCCATCATGCTGTGGGGCTGTGTGGCCAATGACGGCACCGGGAATCTTGTTAAAGTTGAGGGTCACATGGATTCCACTCAGTATCAGCAGATTCTTGAGAATAATGTTCAAGAATCAATGTCAAAGTTGAAGTTACGCCGGGGATGGATCTTTCAGCAAGACAATGATCCAAAACACCGCTCCAAATCTACTCAGGCGGTCATGCAGAGGAACAATTACAATGTTCTGGAATGGCCATCCCAGTCCCCAGACCTGAATATCATTGAACATCTGTGGGATGTTTTGAAGCGGGCTGTCCATGCTCGGCGACCATCAAACTTAACTGAACTGGAATTGTTTTATAAAGAAGAATGGTCAAAAATACCTTCATCCAGGATCCAGGAACTCATTAACAGCTACAAGAAGCGACTAGAGGCTGTTATCTACTAAATATTAATGTCACTTTTCTGTTGAGGTGCCCATACTTCTGCACCTGTCAATTTTGAAATAATGCATATTTCACATTTTTGGTTAGTACAATAAACCTCATTTCAATCCTGAAATATTACTGTGTCCATCAGTTATTACATATATCACACTGAAATAGCTGTTGCAAAAAAAGCAATTTTAAACAAAAAAAAAAAAAAGAGTAAGATTAAGAGGGGTGGCCAAACTTTTTAATATGACTGTATGTGTGATAATAACTCCTGAGCTGTGTATCTAATCCTGTTTTGTGTTATACTGTCTGCTGAGCTATGTATCTAACCTGTTATGTGTGATAATAACTGCTGAGCTATGTATCTAATCCTGTTATGTGTGTATACTGTCTGCTGAGCTATGTATCTATCCTAACATGTGTTATACTGTCTGTTGAGATGTGTATTTAATCCCATAGTGTGGTACTGAGTAACTGATGAAGTGACTTGCTTTGTACAGCAGTTGTAGCAGAGGTGATGCTGCGGGGGTTTGGACAGCATCTAACTGATGTCCTATGATAAAGCTCCTTGGCACGTCGTCCATTAGCTGCTTATATTATCTATCGGATTTTACGTCCCCGGATTCATCACATTCTTTCCCCATTGAGATGAGTTTTCTTGTTTTGTTTCCAGGGAAACGAAGATCAAATAACGCGCGTCAGGTAAGGAATGTATATAGGTGTTCAATATGTTTAACCTTGTTTATAAATGGGCACAGAATAACGAGCGCGGCGTATGAAAAGGCAGAACACGGTGACAGCGGGGGAAGGCGAGCGCTGCACATAGATGGGGTCACTATAGAAGAAGGTCATCCATTAGAATCTGAAAGGAGCGGTACACATGGAATACATTGACACATAGATCTGCCATCATTTCACAGGTTAAACTGACATATGAATATGTTTTATACTCCAGTCACACACAAAGCTGCATTCAGAAGTTTGTTGGGTTCCTGTTGACTTTCTGCTACCCGTGTCAGTGCAGGGCTTATGTAGCTGTAAAGCCTTCTGAAATCGACACTTTTAATTTATCTATACCATAGGAAACACTACATCTCCCGCAATGTAGTGCAACAGGCTGCTGTGGATTATCCATTAAGGATACACTTGGAGGAGTCCTGCAGACTGTTTGTCTTGACAATCAGTGGGGTCTCATCTATGGACCCCCTCCACTACCAATGATATGTCTCAATGTGTGGTCAGATCTCACATTTTACTGCTGCCCCTTTTGGTTCAGTATCAGTACAGAACAAGCTATTAGGAGAAGCTATGCCTGCATTAGTTGTAGGAATCTGATATCTATTGTTCCCTGTTGTCAGCTGGTAAGAATCTATTTGTACTGTCTGCTCGGTTATACATATGATGGCTTTCAGCCAAACAGTGATTTTGTCAATTTTTTTGGGCTGACATCCATCACAGCCGTCTGTCCCATACACAGGAACACTCGCTCAGCCGAGCGCTCCTTTGTTCTCTAAGAGAAAGTTTCCAACTGACAAGTCGACCGGCTAATTATCTCAGGGAGAACAGTGTGATTGGCAGTAAGAAATTGGATATGGTCAGGAGAGATCTCGATAAGGTATCAGTTGGCCGGCGCCCCCATACACATTAAGCAATTGGCTGAACTCATCAGTATTGGCAGATTCAGCCAACAATAGTCAAACATTTGTGGAGGCCTTTAGTAGAATGGAATTATTACATGAAAAGGGTCCCAGTAGGGAGACTCTACATATATGATTTTATTAGGAACATGCTTTGCTTTGATCTTAAAGGGAACCATCCAGCAGGATTCAGGGCTATTAAGTGAAGCAAATGCCTTACAGACTCAGGGATACTGAGTGCAATCATACCTTTACGTCAATGATTTCATGTATGATTGCAGAGAAAACTGTTATAAAAGTTACGGCAAAGAAGTAAGGACTGCGTCACTATATGGGGTTGGGTTTATTTGTATTACTCCCCTGTCTGCTCTAAGCCAAACCCTCCCTCCCTCTGTCCCTTCCCTCCTCCCTCCTTCCCTGTCACTCTTTACCAGGCACAGGACATCTGACATTCATAGCGCAATGCCATTTGTCCTGTGTGCCCAAAGTTATCACCTCCTCTCTACCTCCCTCCCTCGCAGCCAGCTTTTCACTGCTTCTCCTGTGATCCCGCGGTCACAGGAGTACAGGAGAAGACCCACCCCCTCCAGTATCTGTGAATCTCGAGCCCAGTTCTCTCCTCAGAAACCAAGACAGATTGCTGCTAACTTCATCTGTGGCGCCCCTGACTGAAGGTGCATTGTTCTCCGTCTCAGTGGTGAACAGGTTAATCTCAAGGCTCCATGTACCACATGCAACATCTAGAGGCAGGGACCAATTAGATACCCGTTTCCTGGGTGACCGGTCCTGGTGGGAGGAGAGTGAGATGTATAGCAGTGGGGAAGAGAAGAACAGAGTTAGAAAGTTGGAGAGACAGGAACAAGAACCTAAGTCGTGACAGAACAGCTAACAGGGAGGGCACCGAGCAGTGGTGACCCAGAAGTGAAAGGGGCCAAGAGAAGCAGAAATGGGAATCAGACAACCCGAGCCCAGTCCAAACCCGTAGTACCAGCTCCGAGGTGGTACAGATGCTACATCACTGCACCACAGAACCGGAGTGATTGAGAGCTTTATATGAGCGCAATACACAGCTTACCATCACCGCAGCTGTATCAGGAGGGGTACCCACCATTGAGGTTCAGGGACCTATCGGGAGTCGCAGGCCAACGGCTCGGGTGCCCAACAGAAAATCCTCTGTATCCTGACCTGGTATATGAGAAGCAGCGACGAGAGAGGGACAGTTAGTATAAAGAAAGACACTGTGGAGCCTTGGAGGGACAATGTTCATCACAGGGACCACCCGGTCTGTTACCTGGAAGGGGAAACCGTTATACCTGTACATTGTGAAAGAGTTGAGTAAAGACCTGTGCAGAGGAGCAACGTGTCCGAGCTTTATTTCAGGACTGTTACTAACCGCTTCGTCTACAGAATCAACCGAGCTGCCATATTCCTCAACTGCAGCTTCTGACCCCGGGGACTCCCGCTCGTCCTGTAGGGAGCGGATCCATCTAGCTGCTGCCCATCCCCGGAGGTCCAAGCAGCGCCGGTGCCATCACCGGACCCCTACAGCTGGCGTCAAGAAACAGTAACTTTATTCTATTATTTTATTTTCACCCTTTTGCTGACCACCGGGCCCGCAACCTCAGGCACCGGAACCGTGACTGACAGCCAGCGCCTAAGACCTGAGAACCCGGCCCTCGGTGAGTCACATCTGTGATCTGTCCCATTCTCCTCTCCTGGATTTGTAACTGAGAGAAGAGAGCTGAGCTCGGGACGTGCAGAGACTGGAGGGGGCAGGGTCTTCTCCTGTACTCCTGTGACTGCGGGATCACAGGAGAAGCAGTGATAAGCAGGTAGCAAGGGAGGGAGGCCACACAGGTAAAATGGCATTGCGCAGACTTCCGGTTCCGGCCCGGTGCGGATGCCACGAGAGTGACGAGCTCCGTCACCCCGCGGCCGAAAAACCCGCAACACACCGCTTCAACTCGGCGTCGCTACAGTGAGAGTCGTGGGGGAACACCCGCGGGGCTCGGTGGTGCCGACGGCGAGTGTCTAAGAGCCCGGAGAGCGCGAGCGCGCAGTCGGCGCGAAAACGGCCGCGGCCCCGCCACGAGGAGGGCTGTGGTGGCTGGAGAGGTGACGCGGTTACTCCACCGGCGGAGGCCAGGTCAGAGGACAGGTGGCCACGCGACCCGGTGTGGACGCTACACCCGCTCGGGATCCTTGTGCCCTGGGAGTCCTGTTGAGGTGACGGCGACCCCCCGAGCTGACGACATTCCCGCGCCGCCATCTTGTAAGCGGTGAGCGAGAAGAACGAACGAGGCTGAATACATTGCACTCTGACGGCGAGGCCAGCGACTGAGCATTTACTCCACGGGGGCTCTGGAGGGGTCTGCAGGTCGGGAGACAGCGGGATTGGCATCCACAAACCTTTATTACTGACCCTTGGTCCCGGATCGCAATTTCTGGAGCTGCGGGTAACCTGAAGGAACAACCTGGAAGAGAGAGTGCACATGATCTGTCGCCATCACTCCAGCTCAAGGCAAGTACCTCAGATTTGATCATATCTACTGCTGAGGGTGTTAGCTGGATTAAAGTGCAGAGACACTCCTGGAACCCAGCACAGTTTGCAGGAAGCATACCTAGCTACAGGGAGAAATGTAAAGGGGGGCTGGTGAACTCCAATGTACCGCTGGCTGAGAAGCCATAAGTCACAACAGGACCCAGAATCAGACGATTCTAACACTATTACAATGGCAGGAGTGACCAAAAAAGAGACAAACCAGCGCTACAGCAGGGTCAGCTGCGCTTAACGGGGAGCAGTCAGGGCCCCCAGGGAGAATCCCAGACCCCATCACATAACAGGGGAGATAAGGCAAGTCCTGGAACGAAAGACGGAGGATCTCTAAGACAAAGTGACCTGGGAAAGGCGTTTGCGGACATGGCGGCAGATCTCAGGAAACACCTAACTGACAGCCTCCAGGTGACAGTAAAGGAGGCAATATCTTCGGCTATGGCAGACCTAAAAGCTGAAGTCATTCAACATACTACCAGGCTCTCCGAGACAGAACAGCGCTTGTCTGACGCGGAGGATAGGATTGAGAGACTCGAGTTTGAACTATTGGAGGCGGCAAAGGTCTCACGGTGGATGAGGGAAAAGATGGACGATTTGGAGAACAGGTCTCGCCGAAACAATCTGCGGGTGGTCGGCTTGCCTGAAAGCGTCTCCTACGCACATCTTCATGACATTTTTGAGCGAGAAATACCTGAGGCCCTTGGTATAGACTTAACATGTAGGGTCGAGAGGGCCCACAGATTAGGCGCCCCCCTGGCACCTCACAGCACCCTGGCTCCAACTCAGGGAACAACCTGGGATCTCGAGATTCCTCCAAGTCACGACAATCTATTGCACGTTACTTAGACTTTAAAGAAAAAGAACGGATCTTGCAGTCCTTCCGTAAGAGACGTTCACCATTGCTTATAAGAGGACACAAAATTATTATTTTCAATGATTTCTCCCCTGAAGTCTCTAGAAAACGAAAACTCTTTAACCCAGTCTGCAGCATTCTGTACAAAAGAAATGTCCCATTTCAACTGATATATCCTGCCACGTTGAAAGTCACTGACGGTAAAGGTCCGCCGGTATACTTCCGGGACGCTCAGGAGGCTTTGAGAAAATTCACCACTAGTTCCAGAGACTCTCGCAGATCATCTTCACCAGCACGATCAGATGGGGCGGCACCCCGCTCTCCAGCTTCTACCAGAGATTCCCGAGAAGAACCACTAACACCGAACCAGTTCATAACATGGACCAGGGCTCTCCGCGAGATAGGAGAGAATCGGTGGTACAAAACATTGGAGACTCTTGAAGCTTTCTCTTGCACATTTTCGGTCGGATTGTTTTTTCCTTTCTCTCCTCAGATTTAGTCTTTCATCCCGAACCGCCGGTTGAATGACATCTTCGTAATCTTAACAACTGGCCGCGGGTGGAAGCAAAGGAGGGTGGAGAGGCACCGGAAAAAAGGAAGCACATTGACTTCACTTGTTGTCGAGGGTGATCTAGTCCCCTTCGTTGGACTTCATATGGAAGACCAATGTACATTTCATTTGAATTTATTGGATTGGGGGGTGGGGGAGGGGGCAGGGAAAACTGTTACTTGTTTTTACATTTGTTGGTTTATTATGTTGGGGGAACACTTATTTGCCATTTATGCCATTTGTCTACTTGCAACTGCTGAGCTAGGGTTAGGTCACTCACAAAACAAGACGCACAAACAATGGTTAACATTCTAACTTGGAATGTGAAGGGCTTAAAGTCACCGAGCAAAAGGAATAGGGTACTACGCCATCTCAAGAAACTGAAGGGGGACATTGTCCTATTACAGGAAACACACCTTGGCCAGAATGAATTACACCGTATGCATAAAATGTGGGTGGGGGCGGTATTTGGCTCTGGCGCCAAGGGACGTAAGGCAGGAGTGATTATTCTACTACACAAATCCCTAACTTATAGACTGATTTCAAACGACCATGATGACGAGGGGAGACACGCCAGTGTGACCTTAGACATCTCAGGCACAACTTATCACATTCATAACATATATGCCCCCAACTCTGACAGGAAACCGTTCTTTCTAACTATTCAGGAGAAACTACTCACACAAGACCACCGTTCTCTCATCGTGGGGGGAGACTTTAACACCACCATGACCAGGAGGGAGGATAGATCGGCAGAACTAGTTGGGACCCCTTTGATAGCGACGAGGGGTAGGGAGAGACCGGACGACTTCACCTTGCAGACCTTCGCTAGGGCCACGGGGTTGAGAGACGTCTGGAGACTCAGAAATCCTCTAGAGAGGGAGTTTACGCACTTCTCTCACCCTCATGGGACCTGGTCCAGAATAGATCTTTTTCTGGTGGGTGAGGGGATCGTTCACAAGACGAAACACGTTAACATCGAAAACTTGGTGATTTCAGACCACAGTCCGGTTGGTCTGGAACTCCTTGACAGGTACCCAAGAGGCACAGACTACTTGTGGCGGTTCCCCACCTTTCTACAGAGGGATTCAGACTTCAACAAACTTTTAAGTGAATGGTGGTCAGTCTACGCTTCAGACAACATGGCTCACAAGGATGACGCAGTACTATTTTGGGAGACTGCCAAGGCGGTTTTAAGGGGAAGGATACTAGCGTACACCTCCACCTTGAAAAAGACGATATCTAAAATGTACACAAAATACAGTGACGAAGTCAGAGAGGCCTACTCAACGTTTAAAGACCAACCGACCCAGACCAACAAAACACATTGGACCCAAACAAAAGACAATTTTGACAAATGGACAAAGATGAAAGACGACATGTACAGGACAAATGGGAATCCAAATTATATCGTCATGGAGACAAGGCGGGGAGGTTGCTGGCAAATCTGGCCAGGGGTAGACGCTCTAGGACAAACATAGCCGCTCTATCAGACACTGATGGGACATTAACTTCAGACCCAAAAAAATAACAGATATACTTCAAAAATATTACGCCAAGTTATACAAGGCCCCGGGGGAGGAAGGGAGGGATGGGCGACAATGGTTAAACGAGACAAAGATGCCTAAGATTTCAGATGGTGACTTGGAAATGTTAAACGCGAAATTTGAAATCAATGAGGTGTTGGACACCATCAAAAACCTTAACCCTAACAAAGCGCCAGGCCCAGATGGCTTTGGCGGCGGTTTCTATGGGGCTCTGAAAGACCAGGTGGCTCCGTGCCTGTTGGGAGTTTTCAATGGAGTAAGAGACGGTACCCCATTGGCAGACCAAATGAATTTGGCCCATATCATATTATTGCCGAAAGGGGACAAAAATATGGAAAATCCGTCTAACTACAGACCGATTTCTCTCATCAATACTGATTTGAAAATTGCCTCCAAAATTTTAGCAAACCGCCTGGCCAGGATCTTGCCAGATATCATAGGGGAACATCAGTCTGGCTTTGTCAAGGGTCGCTCAGCAACTGGCAATGTCAGAAGGGCGTTGTTAGCGGTAGATGTCGCTGGAAAAATGAGGAGAGGGGGGGGATCGGGTCCGGCCATGGTCACCCTAGATCAGGGGTGGGGAACCTTTTCTCTGCAAAGGGCCATTTGGAAATTTAGAATATCATTCGCGGGCCGTATAAATTCGCGCACCGGTACATGGGGGCCAGAGGCGCACGACACACGGGTACACGGGGGCCTGAGGCACACGACACACGTGTACACGATGGGCCAGCCTCCCTGTCTCCCCCACAGCCTCCCTGTCTCCCCCACACGCCTCCCCCACAGCCTCCCTCACAGCCTCCCTCACAGCCTCCCTCACAGCCTCCCCCACAGCCTCCCCCACAGCCTCCCTGCCTCCCCCACAGCCTTCCTGTCTCCCCCACAGCCTCCCTCACAGCCTCCCTCACAGCCTCCCTGTCTCCCCCACAGCCTCCCTGTCTCCCCCACAGCCTCCCCCACAGCCTCCCTGCCTCCCCCACAGCCTTCCTGTCTCCCCCACAGCCTCCCTCACAGCCTCCCTGCCTCCCCCACAGCCTCCCTCACAGCCTCCCTGTCTCCCCCACAGCCTCCCTGTCTCCCCCACAGCCTCTCCCACAGCCTCCCTCATAGCCTCCTTCACAGCCTCCCTCACAGCCTCCTTCACAGCCTCCCCCACAGCCTCCTTCACAGCCTCCCTCACAGCCTCCTTCACAGCCTCCCCCACAGCCTCCTTCACAGCCTCCCTCACAGCCTCCCCCACAGCCTCCCAGCCTCCCCCACAGCCTCCCTCCCAGCCTCCCCCACAGCCTCCCCCACAGCCTCCCCCACAGCCTCCCTGTCTCCCCCACAGCCTCCCCCACAGCCTCCCTCATAGCCTCCTTCACAGCCTCCCCCACAGCCTCCTTCATAGCCTCCCTCACAGCCTCCTTCACAGCCTCCTTCACAGCCTCCCTCACAGCCTCCCTGTCTCCCCCACAGCCTCCCTCATAGCCTCCCTCACAGCCTCCTTCACAGCCTCCCTCACAGCCTCCTTCACAGCCTCCCCCACAGCCTCCTTCACAGCCTCCCTCACAGCCTCCCCCACAGCCTCCCTCACAGCCTCCTTCATAGCCTCCTTCACAGCCTCCCCCACAGCCTCCCCCACAGCCTCCCTCATAGCCTCCTTCACAGCCTCCCTCACAGCCTCCCTCACAGCCTCCCCCACAGCCTCCTTCATAGCCTCCCTCACAGCCTCCTTCGCAGCCTCCTTCACAGCCTCCCCCACAGCCTCCCTGTCTCCCCCACAGCCTCCCCCACAGCCTCCTTCATAGCCTCCCTCACAGCCTCCTTCACAGCCTCCTTCACAGCCTCCCTCACAGCCTCCTTCACAGCCTCCCCCACAGCCTCCTTCACAGCCTCCCTCATAGCCTCCCTCACAGCCTCCCCCACAGCCTCCCAGCCTCCCCCACAGCCTCCTTCATAGCCTCCCTCACAGCCTCCTTCACAGCCTCCCTCACAGCCTCCTTCACAGCCTCCCCACAGCCTCCCTCACAGCCTCCCTCACAGCCTCCCCCACAGCCTCCCTCACAGCCTCCCTCACAGCCTCCCCCACAGCCTCCCCCACAGCCTCCAGCAAAACTTACCATTGAGCTGTGGATGTGGAGCAGGGGTGCCGGAGCCCGGAGGGCACATCTGCAGGACGCTGCCTGCGGGGAGTAGCTGCGGGCCTGCGGCAGCTAACGGTGGGCGCCGCCATGTTCTTTGTGGCCGGCGCCCACTAACAGTACAGCCGCTCGGTGGAAGCTGAGACTTCAACAAAATGGCCGCGGCTAATTGGAGACCGCGGCCATTGTGTAGAGGTCTCAACCTCTATTGACCGGCTGTACTGTTAGTGGGCGCCAGCCACAAAGAACATGGCGGCGCCCACCGCTAGCTAGCTGCCGCAGCTTCTCGCCAGGGCCGGGCGGCGGTCGATCGCCTAGCTGTCGTCCCGGCCCTGGCGGGCCGGATGAGATAACGTGGCGGGCCGGATCCGGCCCGGGGGCCGGACGTTCCCCACCACTGCCCTAGATGCTGAAAAAGCTTTTGACAATGTCAGGTGGCCATGGCTGGATCTGGTCTTAGATAACATTGGTCTGATTGGTCCGACGCGAACATTTTTGAGATGCCTTTATTCCAACCCTGGAGCAAGGATCAGTACTCCGGGTTTCTTGTCGGAGGTCTTTCCCTTGGGCAAGGGCACACGTCAGGGATGCCCGTTATCTCCACTGCTCTTTAACCTGGCAATAGAACCTTTAGCAAGAAAATTATCCTCAGGCTCGGTTTTTGAGGGCATCAAGATGGGGCGCAAGATGTTGCGAGCAAGCCTATTTGCGGACGACATAGCATTATATTTTGGAAATGTGCAGAGGGACCTACCGGAAGTCCTGAGGTGCCTGGAGGACTTTGGCACTTTCTCAGGGTTCAAATTAAATAAGTCCAAATCTGAGATCTTGTTTCTGCGGGAGGGAGATGGTGCCCGACACACTGGAGGCTCAGACTCTCCCCGGACACTTCACGACATCCCAATAGCTAAAACATTTGTGAAGTACTTGGGGATCAAAATAGCTAGGTCAGGCGGTATCACTTACCAACTTAATTACAACCCCTTAATAACCAAAATTGAAACCGAGCTAAAAAGATGGGAGGGACTCCCTTTATCTCTGCTTGGACGGTGCCACCTGGTCAAAATGATCCCTTTTGCTAGATTGCTGTACCCCCTCCAAACCCTCCCTATACTACTGAAACATCTCGACATCAAGAGACTCAACTCTCTTTTCACCAGATTTATTTGGAGGGGTAGGAAGCCGAGGATTAGATTGAGTACACTCATGCTACCAGTGGGAGGAGGGGGCCTCAACTTTCCCAATATTCGGGGTTACAATCTAATGTGTTTGACCAGACATATTCTAGACTGGACGAGGGGGACCAGTAGATATTCTGACTTTCCCTTGGAAAGTGAAGTGTGCAGCCCCTGGAGCTTGGTGTCAGCACTTCATACTCCGATCCGTCACTACCGCCCATTCTGAAGTCAGCCTTAATTTTTAGAGATACCATAGCCTCTTGGAAGGCAGTCCGGAAAAAATTTAACCTATCTTGGAGAACTTCCAAACACATTGAACTATGGGCCTACCCGGCCTTCCCTCAGGGCAGGGAAAATAAACTGTTCAGAGTGTGGGAGGAGAGAGGAGTGGTGAGACTAAAAGATCTATTTCATGATACTGAACCAAGGTGGGCAACATGGGAAGAAATACAGAACAAATTTGGGTTGCCGGGGTCACACACTCTACAATACCTGCAGATCCGCGATCATATCATGACTAACCTGACATCTATTAATGCGGAATACATTACCAATGAATGGGACAACCTGCTGTCTCTAGAACCATCCACCACTAATATTTCTTCCCTGTATGCCACTACAAGAGACAGACTGCTCCCCTCGACTAAAGACATGTTATTCCACAGATGGTCGGAACAACTCCACGACCCAGACATAAAATCTAAACTTCTATCAGGATGGAAACAATTGAGAGACCATATTGTAGACGAGAGGTGGAGGGACACTTTTTTCCGCATCCTTCACGGGGCTATAATGGGCTTCAACCTTAAGGTCACGAAAGACAGACCGAACAGGCTTACACATTGCCCCAAATGCGGTGCTCACAACACTGATATGATCCATGGTCTTTGGTATTGCTCGGCCGTCTTGAAACTCTGGGAGACAACTGCACGACTGGTGAGGGACATAACAACCAAGACTATTCCTCTAGAATTAGTGACATGGATCTTGCATGACGCAAGGGGTACGGGCCTGGGCAACGAGGAGTTGGGTATATTCCACATGGCAGCAATGGCGACCAAACGTTTAATTCTGGGGAGATGGATTACAGACTCTCTACCTGGGCAACAAGACATAATAACAACGTTAAAAACATTGCTGACATGGGAAAAACTGGAGGCTCAGAGAGATGTGGACAGATTGTCTCCCAGATTCTTCAGACGCTGGAGAAAATTTATTTCTACCCAGTTAGCCCCGGAAGAAATCAGACAGATCATGTCTCCATTCTCCCATTCTTCCTGGTACAATATGGAGGATCTGAAAGATACACTGGGTAATCTGAAACTATGAGATAGAGGGGGAGGAGACCTGAGGAGATTCCGAGAAGGTACGCCAGGGTGCTTAGTTAGTCTCTACAGTTTCGCCAACATCACTAGAAGGCTAATTAGAGCCCTAAATCCTCCAGCGGTCCACTTCATGGCATCCTAACTGCTTTAACGACTCAACCCAGTAGATTCATAGATTTCAATGGCAAAAGGGGGAGGGGAGGGAGGGAGGGTAATGGGGTTCAGTCTGTATTATGCTGTTTTATAGTCCAGCTCTATAGTTCTTGTTGTTTAATATTTGTACATGTTTGACGGATGTCATAATATGGAAAGCTGACTGTTATGACTTTATGACTTGTTGTACAACAACCTCAAAACTTGAATAAAAATTATATGTTAAAAAAAAAAAATGGCATTGCGCTATGAATGTCAAATGTCCTGTACCTGGTAAAGAGTGACAACGAGGGAGAGAGGAGGTATGAGTGGGGAGAGTTTGGCTTAGAGCCCACAGGTGAGTAAGAAAATAAACCCAACCCCACATAGTGATGCAGTGCTGCACACTTGGTTTGTGTCCTCCCCTCTTTGCCATAACTTTTTTTTTTTTCCAACTATAAATTTTTATTGAAAATTTTTCAAAAATATATACACTAAAAGAAAGGCAGAAAAGTGCACATAGGGTCTTATCTGGGTGTAAACGAGGTGTGTGTGTGTGATTACACTGCCCTTATGTTGTTGTGAGAGTCACAACAACTAGTAAGCAGAAACCGGCTTGCAGCACTCCGCCCAGGATAACGATTAAAGCAATGATAGGAAGGGGTGGTTAAACGTGCGCTGCCGTCTATTCAGTTGGTCCAGGGAATCCAAAGAATCGCAAGAATGTTGGAAGCAATACCTTTATTGTCTTGTCTTACGCGTTTCATGGTACTGCAGACCACTTCATCAGAGACCCATAAAAGGTTTTCTTTTTTTTTCAGGGAAACCTTTTATGAGTCTCTGATGAAGTGATCTGCAATACCACGAAACGCGTAAGACAAGACAATAAAGGTATTGCTACCAACATTCTTGCGATTCCTTGGATTCCCTACATCAACTGAATAGACGGCAGTGCACGTTTAACCACCCCATCCTATCACTGCTTTAATCAAAAATATATAAACAACAATGGTTCATGCAAGAACCTAATACACCTTCAATCGCAGAGACCATACAGTCCTGGAAACAGTCAATTCTATTCCTCACGGTGGGAAGCGTCCCATGGTCCATGCTTATCCCCCCTTCGACTCCTGAGGATCCAGGAGGATTGCATAGGTTGCCATAACTTTTATAACAGTTTTTTCTGCAATCAAACCTTGAGTTAGGTATGTAAAGTAAAGGTATGATTGCACTAAGTATCCCTGTAATACACGGCACTGGCTTCACTTTATAGCCCTAAATCCTGCTGGTTGGTTCCCTTTAACAGTCTTTAGCTCGATCTCGAGTCATGGTGACTTGATGTATGAACGATCTGTGTTACGATTGATCTTGTACAAGCCTAGATAGGTCCACCAGGGTCTTCTACGCCATTTTTTTGATAATATCAAGGGTTACTAGTCTTCCTCTTCACCTTGTACCTTCTATTCGTCCTACCATAATGTCCTTCTCTATTGATTTTTCTCTTTGTATAATGTATCCAAAGTAGGCAAGTTGTAGCTTGGTGATCCTTGCTTTGAGTGACATGTCTGGGTTGATTTGTTCCAAACTGTATTTGCTTGCTCTTCTTGCCATCCATGATATTGATAACATCTTTCTCCAGCACCACATTTCAAAGACGTGAATACTTCTTTTCTCTTTTTTTTTTCTATCTTCCAGGTTTCATTTCCATATGTCACCACAAAATGCAGCTGTACGCTTCTCTCTGGAGAGCGGACTGCCATGTCGGATGATGCCAATGTTTGGGACCGCGGCCTACTGTCTCTGCTCACTACAATGTGGGAGAGTTTCTTTGAAGGACATCGTGCTGTGGATTACCATTGGAGGGTATGTTTAAGGTTAATAAATAGATAGAAGAGGGTCGCATGTGTGTTTAATTTTATATAAAGGATTTTTCTCTGTGTTTTTTAAACTATTTACACACCGGATTAATAATGGGCGGGTCTCATAGAGGCATGACATTACCAATCTATTGCTTGAAAATAGCTGTCAATTCTCAGCTGTCATTAACCCCTTCTATCACCCCGATTGCCATTGCAGACAAATGTGGAGATTCATGGTCGAAAGGAACGTGGCAAAACTCAAGATCTGACTAAAGTCAAGTCATCATAGAGTATTCAATATCCAAATTCATTTGGATTCACACAGAGCAAGACATTGCATGTTATCACCCTCCCATATGCCCTCAAGGATGTGATCAACATTTCTCACTTTTACAAATTTGGAGTATGCAAGTGATGTAAATTATAATGATAAGCAATTGGTTTAAGAGAATCAGTATTGTTGTCCAATTTGGCCACTATAATGTCCCTTACATGTTCTGAAACACGGAAATCTAAACAAAGATCAAAACGTGCACCAGGTAAGGAATGTATATACGGTAGGTGTTCAATGTATTTAACCTTGTTTATGAATGGGCACAAAATAACGAGTGCGATGTTTGAAAGGCAGAACACGTTGGCAGTGGGGGAAGGCGAGCGCTGCACATAAATGGGGTCACATAAACCAAAGTCATCCATTATTAGCTGAAAGAAGTGGTAAACATACAGTACATTAACACATAGATCTGCCATTATTTTACAGGTTAAACCTACATATGTTTGGGATATTTTATACTCCTGTCACACACAAAACTGCATTCAGAATTTTGTTAGGTTCCTGCTGACTTTCTGTTACCTCGTGTCAGTGCAGGGCATACGTACAGCGGGTGAAAAACATTTTGAACACGTCAGCAATTTTCTAAGTAAATATATTTCTAAAGGTGCTATTGACATGAATTTCTCACCCAATATCGTTAGCAATCCATCCAATCCACACAGGGAACATATGGTAAATCAAACCACAGATGTCTATAAATTAAGTGATGTGTAATAATGAGAAATGACACAGAGAAAAAGTATAGAGCACATGAAGAAAGCCATGCTTAGTCATGACAAGAGGTGAAATCGATCAGTAATTACAAAGCAATCCTGCCACTAAGTGAAAATTAATATCAGCTTGTTCAAGTGAAGGCTTATAAAAAGGTGTCTCATTACCAAGGTGCCACATAGGAAACATCTCATGATGGGTGAAACCAAGGAGCTGTCTCAAGACCTATTGATGGCATTGGTTACAGAACAATTTCTAATCTACTGAAAGTTCCATTGACCACTGTTGGGGCAAAATCCAAAAGTGGAAAGAATATCGTTTCACCATAAACTGGCCACAACCATGTGTACCCTGGACGATTTCAGATACAGGAGTAAGAAAAATTATCAGAAGAGTTGTCCAAGAGCTGAGGACCATCTGTGGAGAGCTACTAAAATTAGCAGGTACAATTGTTTCAAAGAAAACACCCTCCATGACTTGTATGTACTCTCACCACACAAGGCTCCATTGTTGAACAAATAGCATGATCAAGTGTGTTTAAAGTTTGCTCAACAACATTTAGTCTGTAAAATACTGGGAGAATATAGTCTGGTCAGATGAGATCAAAATTGAACTCTTTCTGCCATAAAACACACCATGTTTGAAGGCCAAAGGCACTGCCTGTCCCCTCAAAAACACCATACCAACAGGGAAGCTTGGAGGTGAGAACACCCTAAATATACAGACAAGGAATCACTCAATTGGTTTCAGAGAAAGAAAATGCTGAGAAATGTCAGATATGGTGAAGGGATATACTTTGAGGTCTACAGACTCTTTGTCTTGGCAATCAGTGGGGATCTCATCTGTGGATCCCTTCACCACCAATGGACATGTCTCAATGTGTCGTCAGATCTTACTTTTTTCTAGTGCCCCCTCCTGAATCAGTACAGAACAAGCTATAATGTGAAGCTACAACTGTATTAGTTGTAGTTGAATGATTTCTGTTGTTCCCTGTTGTCCTCTGGTTTAGGATGGTGAGAATCTGATTGTACAGTCTGTTAATGGTATGGATAACATGGAATAATAGATTATATCTAACATCCATCACAGCTAAGTAGAGACCTGCTTTCTTGGAAATGCCCACTATATAGATTTGGGGTGTCAAGGTGTGATCTCCCACTATTTACCCATAGTTTTTAATTGCAGCAGATCTGTGTTAGAACAGCTCCCGAAGGTCTATTAATTAACGTAGAATTTGCAATACAGCGCATTAGTGATCAATATCCTGGATCAGCAGAATCATAATGAATATCATTAAACAGTCAACTGGGTATTTAATATGGCGAGCTGACAAGCTGAAGGATCCTTCCAGAGCCAAAGTACAACAAAGCTCCTTAAAGGTACAGGCCAAGTTGTATTTTGCCTCTTGGCTGTTGTCTGTTCTCATCATTGCTACACAGTTTCATTTTGAATTAGAAACTAAAAAATCTTCACTATACCTATCTTCATATCTTATACTAAAGTCACAGCCAGAGCTACATACAACATTTGTACACATAAGTTCAAACAGTATATCCCCCACATGGTCCAGTGTCTTGTCTAGCTTGGGAGGTGAGAGAATCAGGTAACTTGATGGTGTCATGGGCAAAGGGGGTCAGGAGAGCCTAATCTCACCCTGATGCTGGGGTCCCTGGCTTTCCCTGATCTCGGAGGTACCTCTGATGGTGAGGAGTTCCGAGCCGCCACTCTGTACCTTAAACTCCTGATTAGCCCTAGGATGAGGGTCCCTACCTCCACCCACGAGTCAGGGATCGCAGCTTCTCCCACGGCAATAGAACTCCAGGAGAGA
This sequence comes from Allobates femoralis, assembly GCA_033576535.1. Taxonomy (NCBI): domain Eukaryota; kingdom Metazoa; phylum Chordata; class Amphibia; order Anura; family Aromobatidae; genus Allobates; species Allobates femoralis. Next base: position 413,964,795 of record JARQOC010000006.1, on the reverse strand, counting down.
TTTCAGCACAGCAGCAAGACTTCTTCTCAGCTCAATGACCAAGAGCCAACTAAATCTATAAACGGTGTCTGACAGAGGAGAGGGAAAGCTATTTCAAGCCAGGGGAGGGGATTCCAGGTGAGTGACACTTCAACTACTCAATCAGCAGCTGAAATAATAGTGAATGCAACTCTGGAGCACAACACAGGTGTCAGGACCTTCACACCAATCCCTTATGCAGCCCATAAAGGAAAACAACACATACAGCAGCATCCTTCAATGTCAGCGCAAACTAAGCGCCTGACATGCCTACTCGGTGCATACTTTCCTCCAGCAGATTATCTATTATATATATACTCACCTAGTGGTGTATGTCATCGACTTCCACGAATCCCAAAAATTCATTGCGCTGCCCCGGAAGCACGCCGGAAGCCATATTAACACACCCAAGTGATAGGTGTGCTAATATGGCCCCCGCTGGTGGTACCAGCATATTCTGCAGTACCACCAGCAGGCCTGCCAATACCCGACACCGACGTGCCCCAAATGCCATGACCCAAATGCCGTAGCCACTCGCCACCTGCAGCCCACTGTGGACACCGATGGAACTCAGACAATACTACAAGACCTTTGGTGACGTCACGGTCATGTGATCAGTCACATGCTTGTGACTGATCATATTATCATATTACTCTGACATCACTAAAGGTCCTGTGTGCAGTGCGAGCCACACAAATGCTCTGGGAGGCTCACTAAGGTGGAGGGGGGACCATAGACAGCACAGTGAGAGTGGGGGGGGCCACAGTGAGGGTGGGTGGGGCAACCACAGACAACACAAGTGAGGTGAGGGGGACCACAATGGGGTGGGGGGAAGCACAGAAACACAGGTGGGGTTGCTACAGTGAGTGAGGGGGAAGCACAGACAACACTGAGGTGGGGGGAGCACAGACAACACAGTAAGGTAGGGAGGCCACAGTGGGTGTGGATGAAAGCACAGACAACACAGTGAAAGGGGCCACAGTGAAAGGGGGGGCCACAGTGAGTTTGGGGAGAAAGCACAGAAAACACAGTGAGGTGGGGGGCCACAGTGAGGTGGGAGGAAAGCACAGACAACACAGTGAGGTGGGGGCCACAATGGTGTAGGGAGGGAAGCACAGACAAACACAGGTGGGGGGGCCACAGTGACGTGAGGGGGAAACACAGACAACACTGAGGTGGGGGGAGCACAGACAACACAGTAAGGTAGGGAGGCCATAGTGAGGTGGGGGGAAAGCACAGACAACACAGTGAGGTGGGGGGCCACAGTGAGGTGGGAAAAGCACAGACTACACAGTGAGGCGGGGGGCACAGACATAACAGGGAGGTGGGGCCACTGACAGCACAGGGAGGTGGGGGCCCACAGGCAGCACAGGGATGCGGAGGGCCACAGACAGTACAGGGAGGCGGGGGCCACAAACAGCACAGGGAGGCTGAGGGGTGGTGTGGGGAAAGCTCAGACAAACTCAGGGAGGTGGGGGGCTACAGACAGGCACAGGGAGTCGGGGAGGCCACAGGGAAGCTAGGGGGCACAGGGAGGCCATGGGGGGGCATGGACAGGCACAGGGAGACATTGGGGGCCAGGCAGAGAACACACAGTAGGGAGGGAGGGGCAGAAAGTGAGCACACAGGGGGGCAGAGACAATGCAAGCACATTTGCGTGACCGGCGTCTTCTTAGGTATACAAAGATGGTAGTGGTGTGACACATCACATCACCCCACTGCTTCCACTGCAAGATTACAGTAATTACAGGATTACATCAGAGGGGATCTTGATGGGAGCTAATAAAGTGGATAATAAATTGTCTGTCTATTTTGTATGCAATAAAGGATTTCTCTGTGTGTGGGTTTTTTTTTTCTCTTCACTGAAAGTATTGCTAATGGCCGGCTGTTACACTTATGGCTTACACATTAGAATTAGGGCTTCATAGCTGTCAAAAAAAGCTGACATCAACCCTTTCATTACCCAGTCTGCCACTGCCACCAGGCTAGCTGGAAGAGCTGGATAACTGCCATATTTGGCGTCTCTCTGGAGCGGATACTGGCTGCAATTTTCAGCGTGGGAAGCCCATGACGCTTGGGCCTTACCACGCTGAGAAACACAGTCCCCAGCTGCCTGGGTTACCTTGGCTGGCAATAGAAAATCCAGTGAAGCCCACGCCAATTATTTAAATATTTGAAAAAATAAGGGCTCCCCTGTATTCTTCATTGCCAGCGAAGGTAACACCAGGGAGCGAGGTTTGGCAGCCAGTAGCTGCTTGCTTTACCTGCACTGGCAATAGAAAATAAAGTGAAGCCCTACACATTTTTTACCAGAAAATTAAATACTTTATTGGTAAAAATAAAACAGAAACAGATTTTTAAGGAAAAATTCATTTACTTACATATATTGGAAGAGAGCACGGGGGGTGGGGGGAGAGAGACTGGGAGTGGGGGAAAGAGACAGTGGTCAAGAGGAAGAGACGGCCGCTGCTCCATTACCGCAGAGCACGGCTACATCGTGATGTCACCGCCCACCCGATGCGATAACATCGGGCCCACATCTAGTTTTACATAATGTGGCTGCTTTGCATTTGTGAGAGATATACATTTTCTCCATCAGTGGCTGACAAGTACTAAAATAAAGTTTCCATATCGATTTCTGTACAGACAGCAAACCAGCAAAACGACGTAGGAAAACTCGGGGTCCTGCATCCTGAGAGCTAACAGAAAAGCAGCAGAATTCTAAATGCAGCTCTAGATGTCCTAGAGGTGTTAAGAGTATTGCAATATTTTTCTTTTACATGAATTTATCTTCTCTCTTCTGTCCGTCATCCATACACAACCAGAACTAATGAGAGCTGTCAGTATATTCCATCTGGGTGCACATAGTTTTGCAAAATGATACATAAACAAACACAATCAGTATAAGTATATGAAAGCATTTAAAGGGGAGTTCTCACTTTATATTCACTGGGGCATGTAATGGCTTAAAGGTGTTATCTGGGATTAATATAAAAAAGTTGCTGCACCTACCTGGCTGCTGTGCCCGCAACCGTTCACCACCCGTTCCTACCGGGGACAACATGGCGGGGTAAACGGAGCAGAGCGGAAGAGCAGAAGCTTCTATTCCACTCTGCTCTATGGAAGTGGATGGGACAGCTGACGTCACACTGATTGACAGCCAGCTCCCGCCACCTGATTGGGGAGCCAATCACTGAGGGGCGGGGAAGCGGGCTTGTAACATGTCGGCTGATGGAAAATCCGACCCAACCGCTGATGACAAGAAAGTAGAAAATGATTCAAAATAAAAACAAGAAAGGTAAAAACCCATAGGAAGACAACGATCAAAATAAAACCCACCATCAAAATAAAAGCCCAACGAATTAAAACCGACTGGATGTACCGGCAAAAGCCAAAAAGCAGACTGGACATCTGATTTCGCTAACAAACAATTCTTGCCGAACCGACACACCAAATCAACCGTGGCTTCAAAACGCATATACTTTACCGCAGCAGCTGTAGGATCAACCTGATCGTTAAGGGATCCCCCTTTCGGAGACGACAAATGTATAATACGGAAAGAACCAGGTTCCTTTTTTGGGACAACCCCTAAAGGGGAAATCCTAAAATCCTCGAATGGTGGCTCGGAAAAAGGGCCGGCTATACGCCCCAACAAAAGTTCCTTCTCAATAAGCCGAACCACCGCAGAAGGATGATGAAGAGCTGAAACCAAGTTCTTCCCAATCACACAACCTTTCCCTTGGAAAGGGGGTACAAAAAACCCATTGCGAAACCCATCAATTAACAAAGCTGCCGTCGCCCTGTCTGGAAAATTGTTTAGCCACGGCAACATGTTTTCCAGAATCACCGGGGTCAACGTTTTTAACCGCAGAATTCCTGCCAGGGGCAGTGGCTTGGGCAGACATATTCTGCTTACTAAAACACTTGACGGCAGGGTGACTACCAACACAAATAGAGCATTCGTGTTTGAAACATCATGAATTAGCCTATTTGCAAGTAGAATCATTGAATGCAAAACACACTCCCTTGCGCGAAGGCGGGACCAAAGCAGGCCCAGCAGACTGGTTGCGCTGCGGCAGCATTAAATTGAGCCACAGCCCCAGATCCTTAATACCCCAAGAAATGGTGGGATGGACGGCAAGCTTCTGGCGAAACGACTCATCGTAGTGCAACCATGCCGTCTCCCCAAAATTCCTATAGCCTTCCAATAAAATGTCAAGGTGCTGGAAGAGGCTCATACAACATGAAGGGGACGTCTCGCCCAACACCGCGGAAAAAATTGCAAACGCCTGCACCCAATGATGGAAAGATTTATATGGCTTGCGCTTGTCCGAGTCGTGCTCAGATTTATCATCTTTTCTCTCACCCCCTATGCGGATGTTCCCTAGACACTGGGGAGGAGAAAAGATATCAACGTATTCGCGGTTCCAAATTTGGAACCCAAGGGGAGAAACCTCACAAACGAGAGCTTCCTTAAAAGCACGATCGGACACAGCCACAGACCGTACATCAGAATGCTCAGACACCACCCCTGCCCTCTTCTCAGTAGTCTTGTCTGGCAACCCAAGAGCCTCAGCGACAGCTCTGGCCAACAAGGATTTCACCGAGTCAATATTAACCTGTGGAACTGAATAAGAAACGGTCTCACCATGACGAACTTGTAGCTGTTGAGGCCGAGATGAGGCTGCTCCAGATGCCTGTTGGAATTCAGGAGCAGTAGAAGGTAGAACATGAAGAGGTGCTGTTCCGCAGGCGAGCTCCTCCTCAGACGACAGGCCGAAGATGACCATACCTGTTCATTCCTGGAAAGGGAAGGAAGGGGCAGTGCGACTACCCCCGGAAAAGTCATTGCTGGAACAGCGCGACCAGAAGAGACTGGTCCGGTAGTAAAAGAAGAAGCAGGAACAGAAGCACTTGTTGCACCTGGCAGTGCACTGTGACACAAGCTCCTGTCCCAAGCAGACAAGTCCAATTGGGCTGACTGCGCAGGGTTAACCAGGAACGTCTCCGACGTGGAGGCTCCGGTGGCTGGCTCCTACTTTGCCCAGCAGCCACCCCTAACAATTCAAAGTCCCCGGGGCCGCCGGCTGCAGGATCATGGGGACACTCACGTGACCGCTCTCTAGACGGCCGGGAGGCGGCGCCTTCACAACATACTGGCCTCTTCTCGCGAGAAGCCGGGGGCCCGCGCGATGCCGGCTTCTTCTTCCTGGATTTGGCCGGACGAGTAGAAGGCGCAGCCCCCCGCTGCTAAGGAGGTGAAGGAGAATAGCGCGTGCTGGCTCTCAGGTGAGTGTGGAGGCTGCACCCGTCAGATGGCTGCAGCTCCTCGCTGTGTGAAGAAGGAGGCTGCTCCCATAGATGCCTGGACGTCGCAGGTACTAGGAGGCAATAACGATAGACACAACCGCAACCAGCCTTCTCCACCTGGCTGGCCAGCCCTGGACATAAGCTCCGCCACTAATCTGTCCATCTTCAATTCTGTCAGAGGTCTGACTGACCCGCTGACAGAAAAAGACCTATTTATAAAATCTCTCTGCCCGCCAACCCTGTTAGCCAATGAACACACACTGACCCCCAGTGATGACCATTGGCTGAAATCCAGCCAACCAACACCTGTTGCCATACACTATCCCTAAGTGCATGGCAACAATTAACTCTTAAAATAACTGAACAACCAATATGTTATAGAAGCCTGTGTTACCATGTTGTCCCCCGCTATCTGTTCAGGGGACATTACATACCACTCCTGGCTTTCGTCTACCATCTTCCATCTCACTCCATACACACACTGTCCCTTTGCATATCTCCCCTCTCCCCATACACACATACACACACAGTCATTCTGTATATCTCCCCTCTCTCCATACATACAGTCTCTCTGCATATGTGGCATCCCAGTGGTCTTTATTGGCAAGACCAAAATACATTTAGGCTGCGTTCACACTATGCGCATTTCCAGTGTCTTTTTACGTGCTCTCTTTCCCGGAATGTATTAAAAATAAAAAATAAAAATGCTCACCTCTCCGTCGGCAGTCCGGGACCCGAGGGGAAGACTTTTGCCCGCTGCCAGGACCTTAAAATGTGATTGGCCAGTAGCGATCAGGTGATATGTCATGTGACACATCAGCTGATTTCTGCCGGCCAATCACATTTTAAGGTCCTGGCAGCGATTGGACATCTTCTCGGGTCCCGGACAGCCGGCAGAGAGGTGAGCATTTATTTTTAATACATTTTTTCTCTATTATTTTGCTTTCCAGAGTATGTAGATAGTGTATGTAGATACAGTGGAAAAGCAAAACTTCAGCCCCGACATGTCACACGGGGGAGGAACACAGGACTCTTCCTCCCCCCGTGTGACATCACATCCTCCTGCCCCTCCTGGGGGGAAAATGTGTCCGTACAAAAATGCAGTGTGTGAATGCAGTGTGATGCAAAATAGAGCTGCAAAAAATGCGGCAAAAAGCACGCCTGATACAAAACACGGAAATTATGCCGCCTTTAAACGCAGCCTTATGGTACCTTTACACGCTGCTACTGGATGGTGGCAACAACCGGGTACTTCACGTGCACGAGCACGCACAAACGGTTGCAAACGGTAATCGCACCACCTTTACACGCCGCAACAAGGTGCGCTACAGTAGGTTACATCTATCTCTAGATACACCGCCGGGTGTCTCAAGTTACCTTCTGCCGAGCACCTTACCTCATTTACACACCGCTACAACAAGGTAATATGGGCGGACCTGGTGCAGCAGGGACAACACATACCAGGTACATAGCATGGTGTAGTAACAACCCTTCGGTTCCTTCTTTACACGCCGATACTGGTTGCTACAATCGCCTGGGTAGCCACCTGTTTCAGGGCAGTGCTCGGAAACAGGTGCGGCTACTGACGGGTGGCTACAACCGTCTTCACACGCCGCTACCACGGGTTGAATTGGTGCAAGATACATTTCTCTCATGTACCGGTTGTTGCCACCATCTAGTAGCGGCGTGTAAAGGTACCATTAATGTTGCCAAAGCAAGAAAAATAAATGTGACGGGAGGGATGGGGGATTGTGGGAATGGGGTGTTGGGGGCTCAATTTGGGGAATAATTGTCCATTTGGGGGTTTTAGGTTCCTCTCAGCTTATGACATATGGTGACGTATTGGGCAGCAATCTCCACTGTGGATTCCTCTTCCCCGATAGGATGGAAAGTTTCATCTCTTTGTCTTTGGATGGGAAGTCCGGGTTGTGAGTGGAAAGTCTCTGGAAGTGGGAAACCCTCATGGTACCTTTACACGCCGCAACAGGATGGTGGCAACAACCGGGTGCTTCACGTGCACGAGTGACTCACTGTGGCCGGGACTCCGGTTTAGACAGGCAGTAGCTCCTTCCTCCTTGTCACGGGTGGACCGCGCCTGCCGGTAGTGGGGCCCGGTTGAGTGCAGATCAAAAAGTTGCAGACGTCTTGTGGGAACAGATTAAGGGGTTAATTGTTTCGTGACGCCACCTATGAGTGTTTCGGTAACTTTACCGACGCTGCGGGGCCTCCGGGGGATGGAATGCAGCAAGATGGAACGCTCCCCACAGGCTAAGCGGTGATCCCCGGAGGCTGGAGCTGCTTAAGATGTTGTGCGGCAGCTGCGGATACCTTGTGTGCAGACAGACGTAGTCATAAGGAAGCACGGACACTGTAAGTCTCTATAACGGGTAATTTACTGTAACCAGCAAGCAGTACATGGCATACAGTTAACGGGTAGTGGACCGGGTGGACTCAGCAGTGATAGGTGTCCCTCAGAGATCCGCTGTGTTCCTCCATTCTATCTAATTGTTGCCGTTGTCGCCCAGGTATACCAGATCGGGTACAGGGAGGCTGCTTGAATGCCCTATCCGGGGTATACGTTCCGGATGCTTTGGGGAGCCTTGGGTCCCTTAGTGGGTACACCGCTGGTTAGACGACTGGAATTGGCGGGTGGTGGGGTGCTCCTGTAAAGCTGCTGCTCCACGGCTCTGGTTCGCATAGCAGAGCTGAACTGCTGCTAGCTTCGGTACCAGCAAACCGGCTGTAAGTTGGGCACGGGAGTTTTTGGGGACCCGTATGTTGCTGCCCGTAGTTTGGTTGGTAATGCACCGGGAGTAATGGTGATCAACCGTGGTGATAGTAGGGAGATGGCCAGTAGAAGATGGCCAGGGGCCGCACAGACTGTGCAACCCCCTCTCCTAGGTTGCAGAGCTGGGAATCTGCAGAGGGTCTTCTAGGTTGCTGTTACACCTTCAGCCCTCGAACTCCAACTCCTTCAGTTGGACTAAACTTCCACTACACACTACCCTTGCACTCCGCCCACTAGGACCCTGATTGGCCCTCTATGCTAGGTGATGTATGCAGAGTATGGATCTCTAAGTTAACCAGATGACTGCTGGGTCAGAGGATATTGCTGCTGCATTTGTGGCTGCAATACCCTCCTGTGACGCACTCGTTGCGGGGCGCCACACGAGCACGCACAAACGGTTACAAACGGTACCCGCACCGCCTTTACACGCCGCAACAAGGTGCGCTACAGTAGGTTACATCTATCTATGGATACACCGCCGGGTGCCACAAGTTACCTTCTGTAGCTCACCTTACCTCATTTACACGCCGTAACAGAAGGTAATATGGGCGGTCCTGGTGCAGCATGGACAACACATAGGCGTGCCACAATTGTGGATTACGAGACGTTCGTACGCTGATAGGACAAAGCAATAGCATCATGATTGGCCAGCCAGTGCAGGAAGGCTGACTAATACATGACGCTCGAGCAATTGTGTAGTGTGACTGGTCAGCTCCTTAAATATGCCGCCCTATGCAGCGACTACCAATCGTAACGCAGGAGCTTCCTCCAATAATCGCTGAAGGGGGGTGGTTTCGCGGAGCCTGTGTCACGCCCCGGGGAGTTATCTAGGTGACGAAAAAACCTTACCCTACCGTATTTATACGCCGATACAGGCCGCTACCATCGCCTTGAAATCAACCTGTTTTAGGGCACTGCTCTGAAACAGGTGCCTCAAGTGGCGGGTGGCAACAACCGTCTTCACACGCCGCGACCGCGGGTTGATTTGGCGGTGCAAGATACATTTCTCTCATCTACCTGGTTGTTGCCACCATCCTGTTGCGGCGTGTAAGGCTATGTGCACACGGTGGGCGGGTTTGTGTCGGCGGCGGCTGGGTGGACCCGCCAGGAAGCTCCGGAGCCGTCCACCGGCTTCCTGGCGGCTATGTGCCGCGGGTGGCCGGGCGGGTGACGGGCGGGTGACGGGCGGGTTAGCGCCGGCGGTTCTGCAGCGGCTGGAAGCAGTACATGATTCTGCTTGCAGCCGCTGCAGAACCGGCCGGATTATAGAACATGCTCATTCTTTGCTAACCCGCTGGGAACCCAGCGGGTTAGCAACGGATGAGCATGTGTAAACCGCCGCTGTGTGCACAGCGGGTGTCGGTTTACATAGGTTTCTATGTTAATCCAAACGCCGGTTTGGATTAGCATAAATTTGCATAAAACTTATGTAAACCGACCGGCGGTTTACACATCTAAACCGGCCCTAACCCGGCCAGTGGATTAACATAGAAACCTATGTAAACCGACACCCGCTGTGCACACAGCGGCGGTTTACACATGCTCATCCGTTGCTAACCCGCTGGGGAACATTCAGTTGGAACCAGATGTTTACATTCACTATATTAATAGACACATATGCATATTTTTCTCACTATAGACATGAAATCAGAATAAACCTTTCCCATTTTAGGTCATTTAGGATTACCATAATTATTAATATTATCAAAATACATCATACCATGAAAGAGGGAGTACTCCCCTCCTTGTGCGAATTGAATTCACACGACCCTCCCCAAAATCTCTCATGGTTAGAATATGAACAATTGAAATCCTTCATTAAGGCCGGTTTACACACACAGATAATTGTGCAGAGATTGTTCGCAGATCTCTGGTTGCAGTGAAATCATGGACACATTGTTTCATTTTGTTGCTGTGTACAAATGTAACAATGTGTCCATGATTTCACTGCAACCAGAGATCTGCGAACAATCTCTACACAATTATCTGTGTGGGTAAACCGGCCTTTAATGGGAGGATGACTAGGGGACATCGGTCGCCCCCAAATATTCTTACTTCTTTCAAGAGGCTGTTTCTCCAGGAATTCTCCCCCCCACATGCCATCTCCAATATTTATAGTCTCATTAACAACTTAGCGAAGGGTCCCGGCCCCTACTTCCTAAAGGCCTGGGAGACAGAGTTGAATGTTTCTTTTTCAGAAGAAGATAAACTAAAAGCATACCTATTTACTCACAAAATGTCTCTTGCAGGATATGCCCAAGAGAAAAACTACAAAATGTTAGCAAAGTGGTATTTGCACCCAACAAAACGGCATAAAATGTTCCCACAGGTGTCGGATCGGTGTTGGCGCTGTAGAACAGAACAAGGCATACTGGCCCACATATGGTGGGACTGCTTCCTTATTAGACCCTTTGGGAAGGAGTGTTCTCCACGTACGACAAAATGCTTCCCTTGCACTTGCACTTTCCTGTTTCCTCTGTCCTGCCTGGCTTTGTCCCCACCTTTACATCCCCTATTCCAACCTTTACCCTTTCCTTTATATGGTTATATGCCAGTATTCAGTGTGAGAAGCTTGAAGATGGATCTGACTGAGAATGAACATATGTCTGCTTCACACACAGTCTAGTGAGGACACCTTGTGGATGGTTCATGAATGGTTTTCAACTAAATTTCATATATCAAGTATATTTGAAAGTTTATTAAAATCACTTGCTCTACGTTATTATGAAATAAAAATGTAAATGACGGTTATGCTTTTAAGGTAGAATTTGTATTCGGTAAAAACAGACTTTTTACATTACTGAGATCAGATCTGACAATCAGTTCTCATTAAGTTCTATAGAGAACTGTCACTTGCAGTACAATATCTGTGTCTGCTCCTCCCTTCTTCTTCCTCCATAACATTTTAGCAGCTCCACTGCTGAACACATGTTTTACCCATGAACTTTAGTGAAAGATCAGTCCAGACCAGGAGGAGGAAGAAGATTTCTTTGATAAGATATATATATATATATATATATATATATATATATATATATATATATATTTGCTTATTTTCATGTGTGCTATTAAAGTATGAAATAAAAAATATAATAAAACAATGGCTACTCTTTAAATATGTTAACAAATAAATGAATTTTTCTGTTATTAAAATAATTTTGCGTTCAGTAATTCATTCTAAGGGTATGGACACTCTGGCGTGAAAGTCGGACGAGTGATTTTATCGCATTGCAGTCGGACCAATGTTAATCAATGTCCGAGTGCACATTGGCGAGTGCCGGACGCTTTTTTCTCATCCATATTCCGGATGAGAAAAAGGTCGCAACATACTGCGACAGTATACGATTCACGAACGAGACTCGCCAATGCAAGTCTATGGGCTCCGACAAAATCACGGTCTGCACACGGACCATCCAAGTCTGAAAAGTTTGTTTCCACAACTGAAACCCTCTGAAGCTTGTAATTAATAAGCACTGGTAAGGAGGCGTCACAAGACTGCTCAGGAAGTAACAGGCTGCAGAAAGCACACAACTCCTGGAAGCAAGTGTGGCACCCCTGCTGGGGATTGCCACAGGACCCACCGGTGCAAAAGAGACTTACACCGTGGCACACACTGCATGCAACACCTTCCACCCCAGACCTGGAGGGGAGCTCTACTGGCTGCCTTAAGCTAGTTCCCCTATAAAGATCCAGGCCTGAGGGGAGGAGTCAGTTAGTAGTTAGTTCCAGAGAGTCTGCTCTGAGCAGTGAAGAGAGCAGCAGTGAAGGAGCTGGTTGCTTGGATCAAGCCAGGACCAGGGAACACTGACCCAGCTATGCTGCACCCTAGGGAGAGGATCGGAGGCCAGTGGAGGAAGTAGGAGAAAGGAAGAAGGGAACATACCAGGTTTCCCTTTAGCCCACCCAGACACCGGAGTCCGATTCTGCTAACAATCTAAAGTGCAGCAGAGAAAGCCCGGACAGACCAGGAGGATCTAACCCCCCTGAGGTAGAGATTAGAAGACACTCAAACCTGACTAAGTACAGGACCAGGGCCCTAAGAAGGGAATAGGGATCCCACAGAAAGGTCCTCAATGTTGGTTATGAAGTAGTACCCCGAGAGGGAGAAGGAGCGGTAAGTTCAGTTTCAGGCAGGACTTACACCAATCACTGCACATAATAACAGAGGAGGCATCGCAACTTTCCAAGGTGAATGTCGCAAATTGCACTGACAACCCGGTTACTCTTCTGGACTGTACCTGTTACCGGACATCAGTAAAAAGGTACCGAAACAGAGACAATTGTGTGTGTGTGCCTGCTTCCCCGCCACTGCCTGCAGCGTTCACAGTGGAACCACTACTACTACTCCCCTCATCCACCCCACTGCCCAGAGGTAAAGCTCCACCTGTGGGGAGCTGTTCTACTTTGAGCTGCACCTCCATCACCTCAGCGGCCGGCCGCAGTGCTGGTATCCACGATACTAGGTACCACAGGTGGCGTCACATAACCATTTCCCCATCCATCATCATCATTCCCCCCACGATCACCACCATTGAGGGTCCAGAGCACGAAACCAGAAACCGACCAGCCGTGATCCCCCATCTGTCCCGGTATATGAGTACCCCCTACCCTGTCGACCGACTCGCAAGCCTACATGGATCCAACACAGCATGGCCTACAATATCAATGTTGAGATGCTGATCGTCCTGGTCCAGAAGAGGCCACAGTTGTAGGACCCTAGAGACCAAGGGTATGCGGACAGGAGGAAGAAGGATTCATCCTGGACTTGCATCACCAGGCAACTTTTCCCCTGTTTTGACAACAGTTCGCGGGACGTCCAGAGAAACCTTGGTAATGTATCATTCTTCAAAATTTGCAAATCAACATTAATGGGTCTAGATGTGTCAGTGTTTAATTGGTGTGGTTTTGAAAGATATTAATCAATGTTTTTTAAATTATGCAGTGGACATGGTAGCTAAGCGGTGCCGAAGTTGCTGTGATCAATACCGCCGGGAGTTGAAAAACATGCCACCCAGTGGCTCTGCAGCGCCAATGAAGAGGGCCTATACATATTTTCAGCGTCTATCTTTCCTAGCACCTGTGATGGACCTGAGACCATATGTATTGTTCGTTCTAATCTGTGTTCATGATATCTTGGGATTTGTGAACACAAGTGTAGTCATTGTTGTTATTTGTTCAAACATACAACTGACAGCAACTTGAGGAACCCTTCGGCCTTAGAGTCTGAGCACTACGTTGAAGACCCTGCGGAGGCTGGTGACGAGGGCTTGGGCCCTTCAGTGTTCCAAGAAGATACCGTGGCCTCATCTAGTGCTGCTGCCCTGGGAGTCGCAGTCTTCTGAAGAGCCTTCACAGGGGCCACCATTGACGTCTGCCCAACCCCAGCCACCAGGGGAGCAAGGACAAAGTGCCAGACCCACCTTGGCCAGAGCAAGGTCTCCCATTTCCTCACCGGTGACATGTCGGTCAAGGCATCGTAGGCAATTGTTATCCACCAACCTACAGCATGACGCGGACACGGGGGTCTTGCAGTACCTTGTGAGGACTGTAAGTGATGATGGTGATGAAGCCTTTGCACGCAGCCTCACCAGTTATTTGCGGGAGGTACTGCGGCTGCTGAGACTGCATGCAAGGGCTGCTATACAAATAGTGCTGGATGCATGTGTGCCACCAAATCATCCACGTTTGGTATTCAACATGCTGGAGCAGTGGCAAAACTCGCCCGATACTTACTTGACAGCACCCAGCAGTAACATCAGCCTCAGCATCCTCACATGCCTCGCATAGTATTGCCAGACCTCCAAATCCTTGTCCACTTTGGTCACCATTTTGAGAAATGCTGCATTTGCAACATGCACCTCAAGTAGGCCTCATGGCACCCACACAACAGGACAACCCTGAACATCCCAGGTCCACACACAACAACTAATTTGGTTCGTGGTCGTCCATGACACAATCACTGGACCAACAAGGTCATCAAACCACGTCAGACAACACTGATTGGTACAGTCTACCACAGTAGGGGGCAGCATGTCATCAACCAAGGCAGCTGAACCAGGGTGGACATATTCCTCAGCAGAGGGGTGATTTTGTGAGGATGCCACAAAGTGGGAGACAGGCCACAGAACTACCTGTAGGCAGAAACAGCAGGATACCATAGGGCACACATTGCCACAAAATAGGCAAACGCATGCAGCAATTAGGGGATTATGAGAAGACCTTCACCAGGCTTTAGAAATGGTAAATGTGCATGGTAGCCAGGGACGTGCACAAACAACCACCAAACAACCTACACCAACATGTAGAGGTGTTCTTTGTTAGTTTTGTTTTGTTTTCAGGTTCATAAAGATTTACTGTGGCTGTAATTATGATTTTAATTTTATGAAAACAACATAAAATGGAGACATATGAGCCAAATATGTTCCTGTTGTGATGTTTTATGTTTCTTCATCAACATAAGTAAAAAAAACAAAGAAAATGGTTCTCAGTTGTTTCTTTTAACGTAACAGATAACTAACGAACAATAATTTTAACAGTGTAAATTAAATGTTACGAGTCACACAATGCATTCTGTACCATTTACAGAGCCAAGATCATTCAAGCTATATTGATGATGTGGTAACAAAACTAACATTCACGGCCCAGTGACAAATTCCTCCTACCACGGGACTGACCCTTCGTTGAAAACAAAATAATCTGCAAATTGTTCACACACGCGGAGGGTACGAATTGGTTGACTGAGGGACACATGTGGATTCGTCATTAGGCCGATCATGCAAGTTAGTGAAATTATGCAAGATGACACAGGCTTTAATGACCGAATCAACATGGGTCTCACTCAGTTGAATGGGTGATATCAGTATGCGCCATTTGGCAGATAGAATCCCAAATGTGCACTCCACCATTCGTCTTGCACCTGTTAACCGAATGTTAAACACACTGCGCCGGTAGTCTAATGCACATCTGGGGTATGGGCACATAACTTCCCGTCTCAATTAGAACACCTTATCACCTACTAGCACAAAGGGGAGAGGGTCTCACGAAGAGCCTGACAGCTGTGTAGATGGTAGTACATTCAGATTTTTAGTAATAAGGCGTCTACCCAAAACGGATTTACGGAAGATATTGCCATCACCATACGAACCAACATCCACCGCATTGAACTGATAGTCGCTGTCAACTAAAGCCAGAAGCATAATCAAAAAATAATGTTTATAATTAAACAAAAGGTCCCAGAATTGGGTGGCTTATTGATCCGTATAGGTTTTGCATCAAGCGCACCAATGCAGTTGGGGAAATTACAGGTTAGATGGAAGCCATTTGCTATCCTGTACCAATCTGCTTCTGTGGGTTCAGGAAGGACAAATGGCTGCAAACGATGCCACATCTCTGCGCAGGTGTTGTGCACAATTTGGCCAATCGTAGACTTGCCCAGTAGAAACTCCACATGTATGCCCCCAAACGAAACACCGATTGACAGGAACCTAAAAACATGCAGATAGAATTAACAACTAATACAAACTTAACTGTCCAAACCCAAAATTAAACCGAATACATTAACAACCTATTGTAACCCAAGTCAATATTAGCCCACATAAGGGACACAGTCTGTAACTCACTACATGGTTAAGGTCTATGGGAGTATGTATTACCACACATGTATGTATATACAACTGACATGACACAACATAACCTTCAAATAAAAGTAATACCAACCTCAGTGTCAAGAGAAGCCGTTCCTCCGGTGTAATACTTGGCTGCATTTGTGTATTTTGAAATGTGATGCCAGGCCGCAGAATCTCTAAGAGTCAGTGAAATGTGGGTATGGTCATCCTGGTATAGGCATAGAATTCATCCGGATGACAGAGTAACTGACTGGCCTCTGAAAATGGCCACGAAAACTACGCTGCAGGAGGAGCGGATGGACCCACATTTGCCGCTGCCTCCTCGGATCTGACACAATTGGGTAGGGAGTCCCATACCGCTGGGAAATGACCCAATGAAATAACACCCGCTCAGGCTGGCTTCACACTACGGCAAGATTCAATCCGGGGCTGTCAGGGATGAACCTGACAGCCCCAGACCGCATCAGCACACAGAACCGGAGGGCAAATATGCCCTCCGGGCCGGTGTGCAGCCGGACTCGGCTGCCGCTGATGATGATTCTGGATCGTGGGGAGCTAACCGCGGTCCTGAAATAACAAATGTGTTTCCACCCTAAAAGACATTTGATATACCAGGACATCTACATGAGGTCTTATTAAATATATCAGAGGATCTGTCGGCTCAAATGAGCTGCGATGCTGAATGAAAATGGAAACATTAAGGCTATGTGCACATCAGTCGGTTCTGCATTTCTGCAGACCGACCGGGAACCGGAGGACACTGGCAGAAACTGAGTTTTCTGTGCTCAGCAGTGTCCCTCGTTTTTTGCTCGTTTTTTGCTCGTTTTTTGCTCGTTTTCCGCCCGGTTTTACAGCGTTTTGTCGGCGGTTTTTCTGAGCGGTTTTAAAACTGAGTTTTTAGTGCACTTGTTCAGCTGAAACCGGTGGAAAAACGGAGGAAAGAAGTCACTTGCTCTATTTTTGGAAACCGGTGAAAAAACTCAGTTTTGACTGAAAACGACCAGAAGAAAAACGTTGTAATGTAGACAGAGTTTTCTAAAATCCATTGACTAGCATGTTAATCCAACCGAGGGTAGGATTAACATAAATTAACATAAAATTGAGCCGAAAACGCCGACGGAAAACGTCCAAAAGCAGCCCACAAAACGACTGATGTGCACATACCCTTAGCATCTTCATCTGTCTAGTCATTTACAACCTGTTGCCAATCTACAAATTTCAACAAATGGGGACAAATTACAGATAACCAGTGCAAGCAACTAAATTGCAAAAAATATTGCAGCAATTGAGTTCCTGCAGTGTCAGATTTTAGTCATTGCAGCGCTATCTAGTGGCCTTTGAAGTTAGTACAGTCTCACAATATAGGGCATCGATTTAGCCTCTATTTAATGTAGATTTATCCAGTTCTGGAAAAGATTTGTGACATCAAATATAACCATTATTACAGCATATATCATTAAACAATTATAATGTGCCCCTTTGTATCTCCCCTACAATAATAATAATGTCCTCACAACGTGGTCCCAATATACAGTGGCAAACAAAAGTTTTGCATTTTTTTTAAGAGTGTGATGACTTTGTCTGGTTGTTGCCATTTTCCCAGTGATGGATTGAAAGTGCATGAAGTTGTCATCATGAAAGACTTTAATTTTATCCAAAAGGCTTTTGAATATACGGATGGTCATAAATAAATATACCATTAATTGATCACAACATAGAGAGTACCGTAATTCATTGATTACAATGCCATAACTTAGTATTTTGTAGCATAACTAGGGATGAGCGAGTATACTCACTACTATTCGGAACTCGCCGTATAGTAGCGGTATTTGGCTACTCGCTACTCTCCGAGTATTTTATGTGTACTCGGGAGTAGTGAGTAGTCCTAATACTTTCGCAATGTATCTATAGATACATTGCGAAAGTACCCTAAAAGTGAATAAAAGTTGTTAAAAATAATAAAATCACATACTCACATGTCCGACGCCTGTACCGGGACTGTCCCAGAAGACCTGCAATCCCCAGACAAGGACCTGTGACTACCAGTCGATCAGATGGCCAGTAGCGATCTGGCCAATCAGATGGCGCCATGTCACAACCACGTGATCGCTAGCGGCCACCTGATTGGCCAGATTGCAAGGTCCTAGGTGTACTGTCAGGACCTTGCAATCTGGTCAATCAGGTGGTCGCTAGCGATCACGTGGTTGTGACGTGTCGCCATCTTATTGGCTAGATCGCTACCGGCCATCTGATTGGCTTCTGGGACGGTCCCGGTGCAGGCGTCGGACAGGTGAGTATGTAATTTTATTATTTTTAACAACTTTTATTCACTTTTAGGCTACTTTTGCAGTGTATCTATAGATACACTGCAAAAGTATTCGGACTTGCTATACTCGCAACGAGTACCGAGTGCCAGTACCTACTCATTGCGAGTATAGTGAGTCCGAATATTACGGTACTCGCTCATCCCTAAGCATAACCTCTTGCTTTAATTACTACATTGTTCTGATGGGGTATTGAAGTAGGGTACTCAAGACATCTTGAGGGATCTTGCTCCATTCCATCTGCAAATCTGTAAACAATTCATATTTCTTGCTATGGGTACGGGCCTCAACTCATCGCCCTAAAGGTGGGTTTACACGCTTCAATATTGTTGCGATATCGCAATTCAATGGCGCGGGAGCGCGCAATTAGTGCACATTTCTCCCGCATCGCATTGGATGTTTACACGCTGCGATATCGGAATACAACGTCCGTGCGATGTCTACGCCCCCCAAACCCAGGAACGATCCTTTAACATGGGAGTGAATGGGTGACGTTTCAAATCGCATCGTAGTTGTGCGTTTACACAGCTCGATCCGACTCCAATCTCCCTTCAATATCGGGGCATTGAATAGCACGCTCATTCAATTCCCGACATCGCATTGACATCGTTCCTGCATCGTATTGGACGTTCACACCATACAACGCAGGAACGATCTCGGGTCCAACGATCGAACCACGTGACTTTTCATTGAAATTGGACGCCGATATCGCAACGTGTAAACCCACCTTAAGGCTGGTTTCATACTGCTTTGGTTTGTGTGTCAAAGCCAGGATGTCTCCAAAACTCAGAACAGGTGTCAGTCTTTCAATTATACTTTTTCTCTGCAAGTTCCTCTCCTGTTTCCTCTCCTGGTTTTGGCACACAAACCTGATCGAACCTGATCAGGGAAAAAAACTGCAGTGTGAAACCAGCCTAACTCATCCCAAAGGTGCTGTATAGGGTTTAAATAATTTTTTAGCTTGGCCATTGCAACAGATGAACATTTTTCTTTGCTAACCAGTTTTTGACTAAATTGTATGTGTGGTTAGGATCACTGACTTGCTGGAATTTCCAGCCCCTGCCTATTTTGGTTTTACCATGTGGTAGAGCGACGCCTACCAGACCCGGGGGGTACTTGGTAACCGGGCCGGTGGATGCTTGGGGGGTCATGGTGGCAGTGACCCGGCTCTGTGGCCCTGGACGTTCAGTAAAGGGGATATTTGCAAGGGGAATGTTTCGTGATGCCACTTGTGGTTATACTGGTCAGGGTGACCAGCCCTGCTGTGGGACCTATGGGGCCAGTGGAATAGCAGCCTGAATGGTATCGGTCCCCACAGGTAGAGCATGGCCCCAGGGTTAGTGGGAAAGTCTATGGAGACAGTGATGATGTCTGTTCAGTGGAGCAAGAGGATGCGGAGACCAGGGTTGTAATTCTTTACCTTTACTTGGTGATAAATCAAGTCCGCCCAGGCGGGTGCTGTACTCCTCCATGGCGCAGCCTGGCCAGCTTTCAGATGATACAGGGTCACTTCACCAAGACACCTATCATGAGCCTTCCCTGGCTGTCTTTCCATGTTGGCTACACTCCTCTCCTGCCCTGCGTCTTTGTGCTCAGTGTCCCGAGCCAGTGACCGCAAGCCCTGTTGGGCGACGATCCCCATGTCCCCTGGTCCTAAATGGCCACCTTTTCAACGAATGAGCACGGTATTGGCAACTGTCAATGCAGGCCCAGCCTCCTCCAGTTTACTAGTTAAGGCTTGCAGTCCTTCGGCTAGATTGGGGCCGGTAACCTCTGTGGCCTGGTCCCTCCAAGCACGTCCCCCCACAGCCGTGTCCTCTAGGACCCTTTCGTCCTTCTCACCAGGGCCGGACTGGGACCAAAAAGCAGCCCTGGAAACCAAGTCCAGCAGCCCACATACTATATCACCCATCAGCCGCGATCAGTGAATTTAGCTTTTACATTGTCGTGGCCTCATCACTTTCTTAGGGTACTTTCACATCAGCGTTTTTTTTAAATCGCGGCAGTTGCCGTGGAAAAAAACGCAACTGCCGTGATTAAAGCATAACGGCTGCACTTGCGGCACACTTGCTGCAATCCCCATACAATGTATATGCGGGCTTGCGGCAGGTGCGGTTTTGGCACTTGCGGCAGGTGCGGCCGCGAAAAAAAACGCGGTCAGCCGAAACCGCACTTGCCGCATCTGCTGCACACTTACCGCAAGCCCCATAGACATTGCATGGGGCTTGCCGCAACTGTGCCGCAAGTGCAGCCGTTATGCGGTAATCGCAGCAGTTGCGATTTTTTCACCGCAACTGCCGCGATTTAAAAAAAACACTGATGTGAAAGTACCCTTAAAGGAGTTTTCTGAAGAGCCACATGTGAATGGTGCAGCAAAGGGAAATCAACCGCAGCTCCATTTACATGGTGATCTACAAAGCCACGTTTCTCGGGATTGTTGGGTCCCAGCGGTCAGATCCAGAGCGAAAGGAAAGTCCTGTACAGAAGAGAAGTGATGACTTCCATATTGGAGATAATTAATTTAAACACCATTTAAATGCTGAAAATCACAAAGTCCAATACTGCCTCTCTGACAACAGGACAGGAGAAGTGGTACTGTGCAGAGTATATATACAGCATAATACAGATACTGAGGATTACACCCAGTATACAGGACAGGAGAAGTGGCACTGTGCAGTGTATATATACAGAATAATACAGATAGTGAGGATTACACCCAGTATACAGGACAGGAGAAGTGGTACTGTGCAGTGTATATATACAGAATAATACAGATACTGAGGATTACACCCAGTATACAGGACAGGAGAAGTGGTACTGTGCAGTGTATATATACAAAATAATACAGATACTGAGGATTACACCCAGTATACAGGACAGGAGAAGTGGTACTCTGCAGTGTATATATACAGAATAATACAGACACTGAGGATTACACCCAGTATACAGGACAGGAGAAGTGATACTGTGCAGTGTATATATACAGAATAATACAGATACTGAGGATTACACCCAGTATACAGGACAGGAGAAGTGATATTGTGCAGTGTATATATACAGAATAATACAGATACTGAGGATTACACCCAGTATACAAGACAGTAGAAGTGGCACTGTGCAGTGTATATATACAGAATAATACAGATACTGAGGATCACACCCAGTATATAGGACAGGAGAAGTGGCACTGTGCAGTGTATATATACAGAATAATACAGATACTGAGGATCACACCCAGTATACAGGACAGGAGAAGTGGTACTGTGCAGTGTCCACCACACACATCCAGATGTACACACATACAGTATGGGCCTTTTCATATCTGCGTTTTGGCTGTGTTTGGCTTCATTTGCGTTTGTATGTGTTTTTACCCCTAAAAACACATTCCAAAACGCACCCACAGGGTTTAATGCAAAAGCAATGCAAAACGCAAAGCACATGTGCTTTTGCAAGTGCAGCCAAAAGCGTGGGCTGCAACGCTTTGGGCTGCAGTTGCAAAAACACATGCGTTTTGCATTAAATGAAGCCAAACACAGCCAAAACGCAGATGTGAACTGGGCCTATAATATATATATATATATATGCACATACATTCATATGACACACACGCACATCCATATGTACACACACATTATATATACGCACACATCCGTATGTACACACACAGTATATGTGTATATGCAGACACATCCATTTGTGCACACATATACATTATATATATTTTTATATATACATATACACATCCATATGTAAACACACATCCATGTATACACACACATCCATGTATACACACACACATCCATATGCACACACACAGACACATGTACACACACACAGACACATGTACTCACACAGACACATGTACACACACAGACACATGTACACACACAGACACGTACACACACAGACACACGCACACACAGACACACAGACACACGTACACACACACACGTACACACGTACACACACACACACATGTACACACACACATCCATGTATACACACACATCCATATGCACACACACAGACACATGCACACACACAGACACATGTACACACACTGACACATGTACACACACTGACACATGTACACACAGACACATGTACACACAGACACACGTACACACAGACACACGTACACACACACATCCATGTATACACACACATCCATATGCACACACAGACACATGCACACACACAGACACATGCACACACACAGACACATGCACACACACAGACACACGTACACACACAGACACACGTACACACACAGACACACGTAGTATGTACACACAGACACACGTACACACAGACACACGTACACACACACGTACACACAGACACGTACACACACGCACACACACACACGTACACACACATACACACACACGTACACACACACGTACACACACAAACACACACACATCCATGTATACACATACATCCATATGCACACACACAGACACATGCACACACACAGACACAGGCACACACACAGACACATGCACACACACAGACACATGTACACACACTGACACATGTACACACAGACACAAGTACACACACACGTACACACACACACACGTACACACACGTACACACACACACGTACACACACACATATACACACACATCCATATGCACACACAGACACATGCACACACACAGACACATGCACACACAGACACATGCACACACACACGTACACACACACGTACACACACACGTACACACACACACGTACACACACTCATCCATGTATACACACACAGACACATGCACACACACAGACATATGCACACACACAGACACATGTACACACACAGACATGTGTACACACACATCCATATGTACACACACATCCATGTATACACACATACATCCATATGTACACACAGACACACATCCATGTATACAGATACACATCCATATGTACACACAGACACATCCATGTATACACACATCCACATGTACACAGACAGACACATGTATACATACAGACACATGTACACACACACACACATCCAAATGTACACACACATCCATGTATACACATATACATCCATATGTACACACACAGACACACATCCATGTATACAGACACACATCCATATGTACACAATCATACAGTACATACATACACACGTTTACAGTACACACACATACACATGGAGAGGGAGGGATATACATGGTCTTACAGTGCTGCTCTGCTGAGTCACAATTACCATCCAGGACAGGACTCTGCTCTCGGTCCGTCGCTCTGTCTCTGGGATTGATGGCATTTGTTTGACAGGTCACAGATCTGGGGGGGGGAGGGGGGCAGTGAAAGTTCAAACAAATAAATCCCCTGTGCCTCAGATGGAGACGCAGCCACCAGACAGAGTCCAGACACACTGCAGAAACCTCCAGGCTGGAGGCATAATACTCCTTCTTACCGCCCAGGAAGAAGGAGCTCGCTCAGCCCACGCAGGAGATGAAGCCAGAGGACGTGCCCGGTACCAGCCGACAGTGCAGGTACAGGTACTGCATGGCCCCAGGCCCCTGGTCAGCAGGGTGTACAGAAGCTTCAAGGAGGCTGGAGCCGCTGAGGCGTGGAGGAGCAGTCATCATACTCCTCCTCCAAGAACCGGCTGCAGGAACACAGCCGGAAGCTCCACACCGGAAACGCGGCTGCGGCTACTGTGTAGCTCCCCAGCTGTGCCCGGCCGGCGGCCGCAGACAGACAGAAAGGGGCCGCAGGCGAAGCTCTTAAAGGTAAAGAGCGGCCGCAACGGTGCAATTCCACTTCAGCCCACCGGGAGAACTCCCGGTATGCCCTATGGCCAGTCCGGGCCTGCTTCTCACTCTCCCTCTGTCCCGACTTGGAAGGAGCCTCTCAGCAGCTCCATCTTCCAGGTCCTAGTCCTACCACCTCCGTCTCTCGACTCTCTCGACCTACTAACCTTTGTACCCACCCCCTCTACCTACTCCCTCCTCCAGCCTGCAGATGGGTCCCTCCCTCAATAGGGTCCGCCCAGATCCCCAGGCCTGGAGTTGGATGGTGTTGGGTGCAAGTGAATGTGTCTTGGCTCGGCAACCCCTCTCACCTGAGAACGGTAACACCACACTTGTGAAGTAGGTGTAATGTTACTGTGGCGACCAGTCCTCAGGGGTGCCACAGTAGCATTACATTTTCCAGCATATCCTTGTTCATGGTAGCATTCATATTTCCATCAATTCTATGCAGAGGGCCAATGGTCGAAGCAGCCCAAGCCATGACATTGCCTCCACCATGTTTCACTGTAGGTGTTTGCAACCTTACATCACTACGTTTTCCTATTGGGCGGTATATATAGTGCTTGTCATCACTACCAGATTGACCTTGGATTCTTCTGACCACAGCACCTTAGACCAATCTGTCCATTGTTCTTTGACAAACTCAAGTTGGACCTTCTGGTTCTTTACAGAGAGGAAAAGCTTCTTGACTGGAACTCATATATTCAACCCTATTGCTTTTAGCCATCGCACCACAGTTTGGTGACTCACTTTGACCCCATAGTCTTCATTCATTTGACATTTAACTCTGAGAACAGTTGAAATCCATAGCTCATCTATTTGGCTTTTGCCTGACTTCACTCTCAGAACAATAAGCTTCCTGTCATCTGGTGATAAATGTAACTTTGTGTTTGCCATGATTCAATAAAAAAAAACACACAAACAAAAGAAGTTAAAAAAATGTAGGCAAAATTAGACTACTCAAGACAAAATATGCAAAATATGTGGCAAATGAGGAAAACTAAGAATGGTAACAACCTATGTAAGATTCTTGCATGAGTCTCGCATGACTCACCTGCCTCTCTGAACAGGAACACGTCAGCTTCTTGTGTTTCTATGCAGCTCCATGCTCCTGTTCAGAGAGGCAGGGGCTGCTCCGGGTGAGTCATGCGAGACCAGGGCCGCCGCTAGGGCCTGACAGTCTGCCTAGACTCAGGGGCCCTCCCATCAATGGAGGGGGGCATGGCCATTGGAACAGGGGCAGGGGGAGCTTGGCCGTGTCGCAGGGGGCCGTTTGGAGCAAGGAGTCCCGCCGCCCCCTCCCCAGCACAAGCTGAGAAGGCTGGAGGTGTCATACACAGGTCCTGTAAAAGCAGTGCACATGTAGATAGGAGTCCTATCTATATGTGCACTGGTTTTACAGGACCTGTGATGATGTCAGATTGAGGGGAGGATTCAGGGATCACATGATCAGCTCCTCAGTGAATGCAGGACTCTGCTGTGCTGGTTGTTTTGGTGCTGGATGAGGTGAAGTTAATGTGTGGGGTTAGGAGGGATTTACAATGTGGATGTAGCAGAGCCGCATGTGTACGGGGCGGAGGCGTGTGTGTACGGAGCAGAGCCGCGTGTGTATGAGGTGTACGGAGTGAGCTGTGGGAGTACGAGGTGTACGGATCGGAGACGCTTGTGTACGAGATGTACGGAGCAGAGCCGAGTGTGTATGAGGTGTACAGAGCGGAGCCGCGTGTGTACGAGGTGTACATGTGGTGCCCCGCCAAGCAGGCGTCACAGAGGGGTACTGCACCCATAAAAGAGGTGCAGATACTCCAGCTGCAGGTGGATCATAGGATGGTGGGTGGTACCCATTAACCAACACCCCACACTAGATCACACAGCGGGAGGTTACCCGGGAGGGAATAAAACCACCTCTAGGGGGAACAAGAAGGTCTTTGAGTAGAATGGCAAACTAGGAACAAGGAGCAGGTCTCTCGACTGAGGGACCAGAGAGAGAGAGACTAAAGAAAGATCCCAGGAGCAGACAGCTTGAAGGGAAGAGGAACTCGAGAGGGTTCAGCCCAGTCAGCTTACCGGGTACCGGAGCCCGCACCTGTGGGATCTATAGGACCACAGAAAATCCGGAGACCCATGGAGTCTACACTTCTCCCGGGCGCCTGAGCAACCGAAAGAGGGTACCGGCACCGCTTGATGGTTCAGTGGTCAGCCAGCAGAGGGTTATCCGACAGGAGCAAAGGAGAGAGGACGCAGGAGGTCAGGTTAGCTTTATGAAACCAGACTTCACCACCACTGGGAAGCAGGAAAAGAACAGACGAGGTAGAGCACACCGGCACACCCCAAGGGTCCACCATACCACCTAAGATCTACCTGCAGCCACCCGTTCAGCTACCTGTCCTCACATCATCAGGAATACTGTACTGTAACTTTTGTATGCAACTAATACAATTGCCAGTAAAGTACCCAGAGGAACAGTGACTTTGGACTCAGTTTGCTTTCTTTTCACAAACTTGTTTCCTTGCAGGAACACTGCCTCGGAGGTCCCAGTCCTACCTGTGGAGGACTACACCATACTAGCCGCGATACCATCTACCTCGAGCGGACTGTGGCGGCGCTGGTGCAAATCACCAGAAACTACAGGTGGCGTCACAACAACAAACTGTATAGAATTCTCTCTAAATATCACCCCTTTTCAAAAGATACCCCAGGACACGGGGTCAGGCGCGGCCATCATTCCCCGTGACACAGTTAACCCTTGCCGCCTGATACCCGAGTACCCCAAAGCCTGGGCGCTACATACACACCGGAGCCGCGTGTGTACGAGGTGTACAGAGCAGAGCCACGTGTGTATGAGGTGTAAAGAGCGGAGCCGCGTGTGTATGAGTTGTAAAGAGCGGAGCCGCGTGTGTATGAGTTGTAAAGTGCGGAGCCTCATGTGTACGAGGTGTACGGAGCAGAGCTGCGTCTGTACGAGTTGTACAGAGCGGAGCCGAATGTGTACGAGGTGAACGGAGCAGAGCCGAGTGAGTATGAGGTGTACGGAGCGGAGCCGCATGTGTATGAGGTGTATGGAGTGGAGCCACATGTGTATGGGGTGTACGGAGCGGAGCCAAGTATGTACGAGGTGTATGTGTAGTGCCCCACTAGTTAGCGGGCTACAAAAGGGTACTGCACCCCTAACAGAAGGTGCAGTATGCTTTGTTCTGGTAAGGAGTAGTAGAAGCCTGAAGCTCCAGCACCACACACATACACCTAGTGATAGCGGACCAATCAGACGCCCGTTACTAGGGTAACTGGCCCTGGTGGGTGGAGAAGCTAGGTTATAAAGTGAGTGGGGAGTGAGGGAAAGAGCAGTGAAGAAAACAAGAAGAAGAAGTGCAGTGCAGAGCTGTGAAGTGAGGAGAAGCTGTAGAGAACAGCAGAGGAGAAGCTAAAAGGGAGGGCACCTCAACCTGGTGACCCAGAAGAGAAAGGAGCAGATAGAGGGTAACCAAATACCCTGGCCCAGTCCGAAGCAGGGTACTGGCTCCGACGTGGATCAGAGGTACATTCATAGGAGCACAATCCAACCGCCAAAACCAAGTACGGTCTCCACCAGAAGCGCTAAACAGAGTTTGGTTCCTTTTGGAGAGATAAAGGGTGCCTATATCACTCGACGGGCCTGGTTCCACAAGTGAGATCTGTGTTGGGCAGCACAGACTAAGGACAGAGAAAGTGATAGAGAAGGAACACCAGTGGAGCTTCAGAGGGACACTGCTCACTGCCAGAACCACCCGGTCCACTACCCTGACTGAAAGAACTGTTTACCCTGTAAACCTGCATATTACCGGGGTAAAGTATCCATTCAGAGTGAGCAATGTGTCTGTGCTTCTTCTCAGAGAACTGTGATTCACCTGCTTTGCTCCACAGTGAATACGCTGCCCTATTCCACTATTGCTACTTCCAACATCCCGAGGACTCAGCTCTGCCTGTAGAGGGCTACGGCATCTTGTTGCCGCCCATTCCCCGGAGGTTCCAGCAGCATCGGTGCCATCACTGGACCTACAGGTGGCGTCACGAACAACTTTATTTTTATTATTTTCCCCCTTTTCATTGTCTGCACCCGACCTCCCGAGACCTGAGTACACAGTCCCTTGTGGCCCCAGACATATAGAGCGGAGCTGAGTGTGTACAAGGTGTACGGAGCGGAGCAGCGTGTGTACGAGGTGTACGGAGCGGAGCCACGTGTGTACGAGGTGTGCGTATCAGTGTTAGCCCCCCGAGAATGCCGCTGCTATAGTCCCGGCTGCCTCTGCTGGCAGCATTCTTCTCCAGAATCCTGGCCATCGCTGTCTGCTATCTGCAACTCAGCAGATACTGATGAGACCGGACCAGTAAGAAAGGAGGTGAGTATTTACTTTTTTTTTTAATCAATGAGTACACTGGTGGGAAACTATGTAATGTGCAATATGATATAGGAGGACTATGGGGGTGCAATATACTATAAGGAAGGCTATGGGGGATGCATTATACTATATGACGTGGCCACGCATTGGGCAATAAAGTCCACTTTTTTCTATTTTTTTGTGCTATTTTTCCTTTTTTTACTCTGTTGTAAGAAACCATCTGGATTGCTGGTTGGGAAAGCTTTGCACAAAAATTGAAATAATTTTTGGTACTGTTCCAATTTTTCACTATAAATATGATGTATGTTTGGGTGGAAGTGGAGCATGGGTGGAGGCGGAGCATGGGTGGAGGTGGAGCCAGGTGGAGGCTAGGCGGAGTCTCAGGGGGCCCCCAAAATGTTGGCAGTCAGGGGCCCCGAAATTCCTAGTGGCAGCCCTGTGCGAGACTCAAGCGAGTATCTTGCATAGAGTGTTTCCATCCTATCACATTAGGTGATAAAACAATGTCAAACACGATTGTCATGTCATCCTCAGACCTGACAACTATTTGCTTCCGGTTTACTAAAATCACCAGGAAAATGGCATCACAACAACCAGACAGAAGGAATCACATGTTAAAAAAAATGCTAAACTTTTGGTCAATCCTGGAGTAATAATATCCCCCTTGTTTGATCTTCATTTAGTGTTAACATCACTCTTGGTGGCTCCGATATTGTAATAATGTGCTCCCATGTGGCTCTTCAAAGAATAACAATGTCCTCCTATGTGTTTCCCATATAATAATAATGTCCACTTATGTGTCTCCTCTATAAGAATAATGTGCCCCTATGTGGCCCCCATATAGTAATAATATCCCCTTGTACATCCCACACACAGTGTCAATTCTAATCTTATATATCCCCAAATAGTAATAATTTCCTCCATTTCTGATCCTTATAAGTTAATGTCGCTCAATTCTTGACTGCATAAAGTACTGCTGTCTCTCTATGTGGCCCACAGTGGGACCCTACGGTCTACCCTCACAATACTCCACTACTAATAAAAATATAAAACAACCGAACCTCTCACCTGTCCCTGCTTCCATGCCGAACAACTTGGTCCTCTTGCTTGTTCTTCCAGCTGGTTCCTTGCCCCACACACTCTACAGCCAGAGACCTCTCAGAGGTTATCAGATCAGAAGCAGAGCACGTCTTTGACATTTACATTACGCTGTGAGTAAGTGCGAGGCAGGTATTCAGTGCCTGTTCGCTTTACAAAAGTTTTCAACTGGAGGTGCGTCGAGAACACACCTCCAGTTCAAAATGATGCCACACTTTCCTTAGGCCAGTTTCAAACGTCCATGTTTCATCATGTGTGCTCAGTCTGTGTAAAGGGACATTCACTCATAAATTACATTTCCATTTCACAAATAATCACAACCACTTTCTGCAAGTATTAGTTTTATTGTTTTATTATAATTTTCAGCTGATCGGTTGCTTGTGATATTTTGGTAGCTCTTGTACTCCACACGCTTCTCTATGGAGATTTAGTTGTATAACATTTTAATGTAAAGCGCTATATACATCTGTGCACAGTACAAACATGAACATACTATACATTCAGCGTAATGTGACAAAACAAATCTTAGCTTGCGTGCAGCACCTCCAGATGGCTTACAGAGGGCGGTGTGGGTAAATTTCCCATTTCTAAAGAGCTACAGGATCCCTTAAGTGTAATTACCGGACTATGGGATGGTTGAAATAAAGTTGAACCAAACAGAATGAAAAGTGTTTTTATAGATTTTTGGAGCATTAACTATTCCTCCGCCATTTTGCCATCTAGACACTAATGCTTCTTAAAGGTTGGACAACTCCCCGGAAAAGGTGCTGGGATCTTCCTCTGACCTTGTAGTGACCTTAAACTGACGCCGAAGGAATCCCCCATATCTTTTCTGATTGTCCCACTTTAACTTAGGCCGGATTCTGCGCATAAATCCCCCATAGCGCTTCTGAAGATCCGCCACCCCGTGTTCTGTCTCCACCCCCTGTTCTGTCTCCACTTCCTCCAACCCCTGCTCTGATCCCAGCTCTGGGTTCAGTACCATCCTCCTGTCTAATTCCACCCCTTGTAAATCATCCAGGCTTCTCTTAGGGTATTTGCGCAGGAACCCTCCGTAGCGCTTCCTCTCATCTCTTGCCTGGTTTTGCTCCTCTGATTCATTATTGACCTCCGTCTCCTGCTCAGAGACAGGAATTTCCAGGAGGTCCCTCTCTCCATATTTGTGTTCAGGACACTACTATAGGGCTTAATGGCTTCTCCCATGTAGATGCCACTCTTTCGTTTGGGGGAGTTAAAGAAGAATTTGTTTTTATCCAGTTTTTTTATAAATCCTCCATAACGCTTGACTGGCATCTCCAGGAGTTCAGAGGCTGTGGGCACTCGCTCTTGTTCCTTTTGGATATTTCAAGTACAGCTCCAACAGGAGTCAAGATCTGTTCACATCGCTCCCACTCTGTCACAGAAGCCATGGATCCTTCACATTGTAAAGAACAAACCTGTGGAATGAAAAAGAAGTAGCTAATGCTAGTGCCATATGATGCCTGAATTTACCTGGTCACTTTCTCCAAGCTTTGGTTGGCAAAATGGCAATTTACTGATACTATATGCTCAGGGCCAAGTATACGGCCTAGTGGAGATCTTCATTGTCAGAACTTACCTACCATACAGCAATCCCATGCAGTGGCTCTGGAACCCCTCACAGAAGGTGCTGAAGACCCAAAGGCACTGCTTTAAGTTCACATGTGCCCACTACTTAATGGTGCACATATAGTTAAGAGTGGGGCCAATTCTTATACTAGCTTGTTACTTTGAGCTCATCATCCATAGAAAACCTACCAGAGGGTTGAAGCGGGTGTTGGTGGCTTGGATCTGTAGGGCACAGGAGAAGCACCAGGACACACAGTCTGCACAGGTTGCATGTGGAGCGGACAGACTCAGCAGCATTATCAAAACCAGCAAACCCATTGCCAAGATTTTCTGCATGGACAAAAATAAAAAAAATAAAAAATCACAGTTACAAAAATTCTCCATTAAAACTCGTCTGCTTAACCCCGCAGGAAGTACGGCGCCATCGAAAAATCACTAAACTTGACAAATCACCGGGCCCGGATAGGATACACCCCCCGAGTACTGCTGGAATTAAGTACCATCATAGATAGGCCATTATTTTTAATCTTTAAAGATTCCATGATAACAGGGTCTGTACCACAGGATTGGCACATAGTAAATATGGTGCCAATATTCAAAAAGGGGACAAAAACTGATCTTGGAAATTATAGGCCAGTAAGTGTAACGTCTACTGTGGGAAACATCCTTGAGGGTTTCCTAAAGGTACCTTTACACGCCGCAACCACGGCTGGGAATCCTAAAGGCGATATGTCGCCCTGGAACAATCGCCGTGTAATTGCCTCACATTTGTGGCGTGTAATTAGGGTAATCAGTGCTCTGAAATCAGGCGATAGGCGAGAGGCGATTTATCGCAGCGAAATTCCCCAATTACACGCCACAAATGTGAGGCAATTACACGGCGATTGTTCCAGGGCGACATATCTCCTTTAGGATTCCCAGCCGCGGTTGCGTCATGTAAAGGTACCTTAAGAGATGGTATACTGGAGTATCTGAAGAATAACAACCTCATGACCCAATATCAACATGGGTTTACAAGGGACCGTTCCTGTCAAACTAATCTGTAAGGTAAGTTCTGGACTGGACCAAGGAAATGTAGTGGATGATGTTGTGCATATGTACTTTTCAAAAGCTTTTGATACAGTGCCACACAAAAGTGTTGACAGTTTGTAATATACATCCTGTCAACATTTTGCATAGTTACCTAGATATCACATATTTGCGGCAGCCAGGGAACATCCAGGGGGCGTGTTTGTATTGGAGCCTGCATGGAAATGGAAACTGGTCATTTCCTCCCAGTCTCCTACAAACATGCCCCTTCCCCAGTCTACACTATGCCCGGCCACCCCAGGACCCTACACGCCCTCCCCAGCCCCTAATGTCACCACCCACCCCCATTGTAGACAGCGGTCCCCACTACACTGACACACTATGCCGAATCAGCTGCTGTGAAGGTGTGGACTGCTGTGTGTAGAGCGGGCGGGCACAGAGCCGATGGAGTAACATTTAACATAAGTAACATTTTTAGTAATACCAGACTTTTTTGCTCAATGTAATACTGTCCAAATCCTTATCCCCTACTTGTAGTAATGTCCGCATCTTGGTCCCTTTCTTGTACTAATATCACCATCCTGATCCCCTTTTGTACTGATGTCCCCAACCTAGTCTACATTCTTTTTACACGCACACATTCACTCACTCACAGGCACAGGCTCAGACTCACTCACAGGCACAGGCTCAGACTCACTCACAGCCACAGGCTCAGACGCACTCACAGGCACAGGCTCAGACGCACTCACAGGCACAGGCTCAGACGCACTCACAGGCACAGGCTCAGATGCACTCACAGGCACAGGCTCAGACGCACTCACAGGCTCAGGCGCACTCACAGGCTCAGACGCACTCACAGGCTCAGACGCACTCACAGGCACAGACGCACTCATAGGCACAGACGCACTCACAAGCTCAGACGCTGACGCACTCACAGGCTCAGGCTCAGACGCAGACGCACTCACAGGCTCAGGCACAGACGCAGACGCACTCACAGGCACAGGCTCAGACGCACGCACAGGCACAGGCTCAGATGCACTCATAGGCACAGGCTCAGACGCAGACGCACTCACAGGCTCAGACGCAGACACGCTCAGACGCACTCACACTCAGGCTCAGATGCACTCTCGCTCAGGCTCAGATGCAGAAGCACTCACAGGCTCAGACGCAGATGCACTCACAGGCTCAGACGCACTCACGCTCAGGCTCAGACGCACTCACGCTCAGACGCATTCTCGCTAAGGCTCAGATGCAGAAGCTCTCACAGGCTCAGATGCAGACGCACTCATGCTCAGACGCACTCACGCTCAGGCTCAGACGCACTCTCGCTCAGGCTCAGATGCAGAAGCACTCACAGGCTCAGACGCAGACGCACTCACAGGCTCAGACGCAGACGCACTCACGCTCAGGCTCAGACGCAATCACGCTCAGACGCACTCACGCTCAGGCTCAGACGCACTCTCGCTCAGGCTTAGACGCAGAAGCACTCACAGGCTCAGACCCAGACGCACTCACAGGCTCAGACGCACTCACAGGCTCAGACACAGACGCACTCACAGGCTCAGACGCACTCACAGGCTCAGACACAGACGCACTCACAGGCTCAGACGCAGACGCGCTCACAGGCTCAGACGCAGACGCACTCACAGGCTCAGACGCAGACGCGCTCACAGGCTCAGACGCAGATGCGCTCACAGGCTCAGACGCGCTCAGGCTCACTCACACACAGGCTCACACACACACTCAGGCTCACACACACACTCAGGCTCACACACACACTCAGGCTCAGACACTCAGGCTCACACACTCAGGCTCAGGCACTCAGGCTCAGGCACTCAGGCTCACACACTCAGGCTCACACACTCAGGCTCACACACTCACACACTCTCAGACACTCACTCTCACACACATACACACACTCACATTAACTCACAGACACAGACTCTTTTGTAAAACTAACCTAGCCGGCGATCCTATGCAGGGGGCCGCCGCGATACTGCTGTATTACTACTTCCGGCCCCTTCACTGACACTTCACTGCTCGCTCGCTCTGCGCCCTATGCAAGTAACCTAGCCGGCGGTCCTGTGCGGGGGCCACTGCGATACTGCTTTATTACCACTTCCGGCCCCTTCATTGACACTTTACTGCCGCTCGCTCTGCAGCTTGCTCTGTGCCCTGCAAGTTCAATACAAGCCGCCAACCAATGAGAGGCCCGCAGGTGACGTCATACGCCTCTCATTGGCTGGCGGCTTGTATTGAACTTGCAGGGCACAGAGCAAGCTGCAGAGCGAGTGGCAGTAAAGTGTCAATGAAGGGGCCTGAAGTAGTAATAGAGCAGTATCGCGGCGGACCCCGCACAGGACCGCCGACATGATTCAATCTCCACTGTGTCGGAGGCCGCACTGAGGGGCCCCAGGGGCCACATGCGGCCCGCGGGCCGCGAGTTTGAGACCCCTGATGTAGAGCATAATACTGCAGCAGCCACTGCTGGTAGCCATACCTCCCTCATTCTATTCCTAGCACCTTTTCTACATTCTTCCCCCTAAGGGCCGCTTTACACACACCAACTTCTGTGACCTACTTCTGAACAGATCTCTGGTTGCAGTGAAATCATGGACACATTGTTCCATTTTGTGGCTGTGTACAAATGGAACAATGTGTCCATGATTTCACTGCAACCAGAGATCTGTTCAGAAGTTGGTCACAGAAGTTGGTGTGTGTAAAGTGGCCCTTAGTCTTGTCAGATGAGATGGTCATGGACACAGTAAGGTATAATTTATATGACTCTATGGGACTGGGAGTGCTGTGGTTTGTAGCGGTGGCCAGAGACTGCCTCTGGAATATTGTGGTCACTATTTGTGGCAAAGTGCATGACTGAGTACATGCTGTTTAACAGTGGTGGTACTGTGGATGAGTCTGGAGCACTGTAGTTTACAAGCAGCTGACTGAGGGCACAGTGGTTAACTTTGGGGGTGCGGCAAGAAAGCAGCGTAGGTACATGATTTTGTGCACAGTAACAGACTCCAAATACAGTGGTTAACACTGTGGCTAATACTTGAAGGATTGGGACTGAGTCAGCGGTACTGTGGTTCGGTCTCTATCCCAGTAGCTAATTTTGAAAGCTAATTTTGACATCACTATGGTTCATTCTACCTTGAATATTGTGAATGGCATTGAGATTACTGTGGATGATGCTGGGAGCGGATTACTATGCAGCATTGGAGCTAATTTTGGAGCACAATTGCTGGTAGACTGTGTCGGCGCTATGAATTTAGTCATTTAGGATGCCTATGTAGTGTAAACATGTTTATTGTAGCTGTTTTTTTGTGCAGAATTTAGGCTGCATTAGGCCATGTGCACCCTGTGAGTATTTGGTGAGTTTTTTACCTCAGGATTTCCAAGCCAATACTAGGAGTGGAAAAGTATAAGGCCACGTGCACACCTTGAATATGTAGTGAATTTTTTACCTCAGTATTTGTAAGGGTGGAAGCACACTGGCATGAGAATCGCACAAATGCAATGCGAGAAAAACTCGTATTACACTTGGACCAGTATTATTAAATGTTTCTGGTCATATTTGTGTGTTTTTAACACACTGTACTCGCATTGCGAGTCAAATGCAAGTTTAATCGCAGCATGCTGCCATTGAACACGATTTTCTCGTGCGAGTGGCCAGTGAAAGTATATGGATGAGAGAAAATCTCACACCCATACAGCACACTGTGCGATTTAGTAGCATGGTTTTTGCCATGCTGCTGTAAGGCACTCTATATAGTAATGACAGATAGCTATATAGATGTATAGGGCGTCCAGTAGTTTTAATACCAAGAACGGCTTCACCGCTGCTGGTGTTTGAATTTGTCGGGTTGCCGGCAGATTAGCCAATACAGCCGCATTGGCTAATCTACCAGTATGGCTGGCTTCACACCATGGTTTTTTACTGATTCGTTTGGTGCTACTGTCCTAGGTGCTGAAGTTGGCCTGTGCTAGATAGTGCTGCTGTTCTAGGTGCTGAAGTTTGCTAGCCTGGATTTCTGAACATGCTGTTATTCAAATCTGCTCCGGGAAATGTTTCGATTTTTTTCCCCGGATCTGGCGCCCATAACTTGGGAGACTATGGGCGCCAGATCCGGGAAAAAAACGGATAGTTTTCCCAGATCCGATTTGAATAACAAAGCATGCTCAGAAATCCAGGCGAGCAAACTTCAGCACCTAGGACAGCAGCACCATCCAGCACAGGCTGACATCAGCACCTAGGACACCATCACCATCCAGCACAGGCCAACATCAGCACCTAGGACAGCAGCACCATCCAGCACAGGCCGAGTTCAGCATCTAGGACAGCAGCACCATCCAGCACAGGCCAACATCAGCACCTAGGACAGCAGCACCATCCAGTACAGGCCGATTTCAGCTTAGGACAGCAGCACCATCCAGCAGAGGCCAACATCAGCACCTAGGACAGTAGCACCATCCAGCACTGGCCGAGTTCAGCATCTAGGACAGCAGCACCATCCAGCACAGGCCGACTTCAGCACCTAGGACAGCAGCACCAAATTAATCAGCAAAAAAATGTGGTGTGAAGCCAGCCATACCAGCAGATTAGCCAATGTGGCTGCATTGGCTACTCTGCCGGCAACCCAGCAAATTCAAACACCACTGCTGTCACAGCAGTGCGACTATCGCACAATGTGCTGTATGGGTGCGAGATTTTCTCGCATCCATATACTTACAATGGGCACTCGCGCGAGGAAATCGCATTTAATCGCAGCATGCTGCGATTCAACTCACATTTCACTCGCAATGCAAGTTTAGTGTGTGGAAAACACACTGATATGACCAGAATCATTTAATGATACTGGTCCGAGGGCAATGCGACTCTCACGCCCGTGTGCCTCCACCCTTGCAAATACTGAGGTAAAATGCTTGCCAAATACTCAATGTGTGCATGTGTCTTATGTGGGATCCAATTTAGTATAGCCATGTGGACATGTTGAACATTTGGTGAGTTTTTTACCTCAGGATTTGTAGCCAAAACCAGCAGTGGAAAAGTATAATAGAAATACATCATCACTTCTGTATTTATCACCCACTCCTGGTTTTGGCTACAAATACTGAGGTAAAAAAATCACTACATATGCAAGGTGTGGACTTGGCCTTATACATTTGCACTCCTGGTATTGGCTTAGAAATAGTGAGGTAAAAACTAACCAAATACTCAACGTGTGCATGTAGCCTTAATGTGTTGTCATGAATATTCATGCTGACTGTGGATTTAAAGTTGCTGTTAAACTTTGCTGTTTTTTGTGCCTTTTTTTCCTCTACAGACCTCTATGGGGAGAAATTAAAAAAACACATAAAAACTCAATTTTGTGTTAAAGTGCAGAATCCCATTTTTGCTGCACTTTAAAAGAATGGTTAAAAAAGATGTTTCAAATGTGAAGGAAAACTGCTTTTAAAAAAGGGAAAAATGCATTAAAAAAGCAATAACCAAAGGAGGTTGCTATTGTGTATTTATGTGCGAATACCAGCAAAACAAAATACAGCAGTAAAAAAAACATTGTTTTTGCGCATGAGAACATGGCCTTAAATACCTTGGGAAGCTCAAAGCACTTTGTAGATATGATGCACACATGGATAAATTCACATATAAATTGCGGGGGATGGGTATGTTAGAACTTTCCGGAGTGATGATGGACTAGTCGGTGAGGCAAGGTTGTCATGCCAATATTAAAGAAGAACCTCAGTGTCAATTGTATTAGGCAATATGAATGATAAGAATCTCCATGGATACAGTGAGTCGTACAAAACAATGTCATAGGGGATCATGCTCAGTTTCGATCACATGGTTGTCACTTTATTTAATTGCTGTAATAAAAAATGTTTGCAGATGAAAATGGACAAATAAAATCTTATGATGTAGCTCATCACCACGACTGAATATTACAGATTGCCTGATAACTTTGAACTAGATGGCGCTGTTGAGTCTGGTAAATGGTCAACAGAAAGGGACAACTAAAGGCTGGCTTCACACTACGGTTTTGTGCATCAGGTTCTGTCCGGTTTGCATCCGACAGAACCTGATCCGGTTTTGCCTCCCATGTTTCCCTATGGTGCCGGATTGGTCCTATTTGGCCATCCGATTTTGTGTTTTTTGTGCCTGATCCAACTTTGTCTGGTATTTCACCATGCACAAAATCGGAGACTGCTGCGGTCTTTGGTTCCGGTGAAAAAAATCAGACAAAATTGGGCAGTCCCGTATCCGGAGCGATCCGGCGCCTATAAAATAGGAGTATATGGGTGCTGCATCTGTGAAAAATTTGGATCGTTTCCCGGATCCAATTTTTTACACAGAGCATGCTCAGAAATCCTGCCATCCACAGTTCAGCACCATGGACAGCAGTATATCATGCACAGTCTGTAAATTCAGTACCATGGACAGCAGCAGAGCACACACAGGCAGACTTCAGCACCATGGACAGCGGCAGAAAACAGGATCCGAGACCATATTTGGCCACACTTTTCTGCACATCCCGTCCTGTCTGTTTCTGACTGGGTGGTCCTGCAAAAAACAGGATCCACCCGGACAGACAATAACTGTGGTGTGAAGGGGGCCTAAGGAGTGTGAATAACAGGTTATTATTATTATTTTATTATTTATTTATATAGCGCCATTGGTTCCATGGCGCTTTACATGAGGATGAGGAGACAAGAACAAGTACACTAAATCTAGGCGATCAGGACGTACAGGTACAGGAGGGGCAGGGACCCTGTCCACGAGGGCTCACAGTCTATGAAGTTCATGCAAATGTTTTGCCTCTTTCTGGAGCTACCAATCCACCTGGAAAAAGTAACTCAATCCATAACAGTCTAGTCTGATGGATGTCAGATTCTACCACCTCTACTGGATACAAGTCAGGCCATGAAAGTTCCTACTCTTAGGCTAGCTTCACACCATGTTATTTGTCTGTCCGGGTGGATCCTGTTTTTTGCAGGACCACCTGTACAGAAACAGACAGGACAGGATGTGCAGAAAGGTGTGGCCAAATTGGCCAAATATGCCCTCCGATCCTGTTTTTTGTTGGATTCAATTTCTGACGCTGTCCATGGTGCTGAAGTTTGCCGGTGTCTGCTCTGCCGCTGTCCTTGGTGCTGAATTCACAGACTGTGCATGAAATACTGCTGTCCATGGTGCTGAACTGTGGACGGCAGAATTTCTGAGCATGCTCTGTGTAAAAAATAGGATCCAGGAAACAACCCAATTTTTTCA
Source organism: Allobates femoralis (assembly GCA_033576535.1). Lineage (NCBI taxonomy): Eukaryota > Metazoa > Chordata > Amphibia > Anura > Aromobatidae > Allobates > Allobates femoralis. Next base: position 413,925,595 of record JARQOC010000006.1, on the reverse strand, counting down.
ACGGATCCGGCGCCCATAGACTCCCATGTTATAGGCGCCAGATCGCCCCGGATCTGGGACTGTCTGATTTTTGTCCAATTTTTTCACCGGAGCCCAAAACCGCAGGAGTCTTTGATTTTGTGCATGGTGAACAACAAGACAAAATCGGATCAGACACAGAAAACACAAAATCGGATGGTCAAATAGGACCAATCCAGCACCATAGGGAAACATGGGAGGCAAAACTGGATCAGGTTCTGTCCGGAGCAAACTGGACAGAACCTAATGCACAAAACCGTGGTGTGAAGTCAGCCTTACTTGGAATTTGGGGCAGTAATAGTACCGAGGCAGGGGCAGACATATCATTGGTGTAGCCTGTGCAGTCACACAGAGGCCCAAGGGGTTAGGGGGCCATGTCAACCTCCAAAGTAGGTGGAATGGTGCATTTTGATGAGCTCTTGGGCTGCACAGGGACCATATATTGTTTTTGCACTGGGGCCCTTTTCTGTATGACTTGAGGTATAATTCCAGGTGTATATTGCAGGCCAATTTAGCACTGGAGAAAATGGTTAATTGACCTGCTTCAGGTACTACAGTTACATTGCTGAAATCATTTATTTCTGCCATATTGGAAATTAAATCTGATGATGATACCTAAGTAGTTTGGAAAACTTGCTATGTGTTATCATCTTACAGTCCGCCATTAAAAGGTATCAGACACCGAGGACCCTAAATTTTGACTAATTTGCCAGATTGGATAAAGCACAACATTTTCTTACTGCCTTTAGTGGTCATAAGAGGTATTGCAGCTTTATACAACTATTATTATTGAGAGCAGATAATTATACTGCCCCTACTGGACACAAGTGATACTGTACATACATTTAATCCAATAGAAAAAAAATGCCTTTTCCTCCAAAAAATACATTCTTTATTGCAATCTGCAGATTTACAGTGCAATTGAAGAATGCTGTGATTTGTAGTCCCATCAGAGACTACTTTGACTATACCTGTATACTTGGTTATAAAACACAGAACTAGACGAGCAAACATGTAGTAAGGTCAATGTGCTCCAGAACCAGCTATGTATCACACAAAGGTATGAGCTCACATGTGTCCTTGAGAGAGAGAAAAATAAAAAATACCAGACAGAGACGAAGGGAGGGGGATACATAAGAGTGCAATACAACACCGCGGAAGTCGAGCAGGAGACCTGAGTCTATTGTACTTGAGATCCCAAATATTACAAATGTTGGAGCAGCCCAATGCTTAGAGCAAGACTTTGGTATTATAATGGCTTCATCCATCCCTTTGTTAACCCGTGTCCCCCCTAGTATGAACCCATTATATTCAGCCTGTAGCATTGACACTATGCGTATACTCTTATTTAACCCTTGTTTTGCTTATAAAAGGATGTGATTCTTTCGCACAATATTTTCCAACTTAGTTATCCATAGAGAAAAAGGGCCCCTGAGCATAAACAGTATATGGGCCCTTGTGCCTGCCCAAGGTCCCATCAAAATGCACAATATCATCTACTTTGGAGGTAGAAATGGGCCTCATTACCTTTGGGGTAATGCACCAATGATATGTCTGCACCTGGTCAACCATGTTACATGCATGGTTACCCATCATTCCTACATTTTTATCCAAACCTCCAGCTCTATGATCCCCATGCAGGAAATAAACTAGAGGTATCTGTTGGTCTAATGCAAAAAAAATGTCAAAATGTACATGATCCCATTATATAAAGCCATTGGGCAGAGCCTATATTCATTGTATTGGTAGGAGATTCCACCATTGAGTGACAAGTCTATAATCCAGCACTAATGGAACCTGGATTAAGAAATATTCTGTTTATAAAGCAGAGCCATAATCCGGCTATGTGAATGAATCCTAAGGATTTATGAAAGCTGGAAATTAGTGATGAATGAGCACTACCATCCTCGGGTGCTTGGTACTCTTGGACGAGGGTGACTCGAGTACCGAAAGCTTCTAGAAAAATGCTCGTTTCCCATTGACTTCCATTATACACGGTACACGAGTCGCGCCCGTTTAAGCTTCCAACTCATTTTGAGTACTGAGCACCCGAGAATGGTAGTGCTCCCTCATCACAATTAGGAATGTGCATAAATACGTCATGTGTGGATATAGAGTAATAGTGGAAGATGTATTTTGAACCCTTAAAAGGGTTGTGCCATGCACAATTGTACATTTTACCCAGTAGATCTTACAATAAAAATAACGTCCACAATTAGATGTGTTAGAAAAAATGTTCCTGTCCTGAGATAATCTTATAAATGTGTCCCTGTTTAATGTATGTGTTCTGCAGGAACAGGTGGGATATACCACAGCTCCTGGGCAGGGGAGGAAGTAAGGGTATACAGACATTACATCACGGGAGAAAATGAGAGAGTATGCATACATTACAGCAGGGGAGGAAGTAAGAGAGTATACATACATTACAGCAGGGGAGGAAGTAAGAGAGTATACATACATTATAGCCGGGGTTCACAGCTGATTCTTTCTGTAATGAAAAACATTCCATTCCTTATTTAAAAGCTTGTCTTATATCACAGAAAGAATCAGCTGTGATCCTGGGCTGTAATGTCTGTATGCTCTTATATTCTCTGATCCCTGGCTGTAATGTCTGTATACTCTTATATTCTGTGATCCCAGGCTGTAATGTCTGTATACTCTTATATTCTCTGATCCCTGTCTGTAGTGTCTGTATACTCTTATATTCTCTGATCCCTGGCTGTAATGTCTGTATAATCTTATATTCTGTAATCCCCGGCTGTAATGTCTGTATACTCTTATACTATAATTGCAAAAACCTGGCACACCCAATAATAGTAAAAGAGTCCAGTCATGAATATTGTTGCTTTTTAGTGCTCAATTTTTTATTTAATTTTGTCCACAAGTCAAAAGGATTTCTTCAACAAAAACGTTTTCGGCCGTATAAGGCCTGATACGGCCGAAAACGTTTTTGTTGAAGAAATCCTTTTGACTTGTGCACAAAATTAAATAAAAAAATGAGCACTAAAAATCAACAATATTCATGACTGGACTCTTTTACTATTATTGGGTGTGCCAGGTTTTTGCAATTATAGTATTTAGGGTTTTTTACCTGAGCACCCTTCAGCAAGTGTGTAGAGCCAAGCCTAATAGATAAATAATGTATACTCTTATATTCTGTGATCCCCGGCTGTAGTGTTTGCATACTCTTATATTTTATTGTCCCCGGCTGTAATGTCTGTATACTCTTATATTCTGTGATCCGGCTGTAATTCTGTATACTCTTATATTCTGTGATCCCGCTGTAATGTCTGTATACTCTTATATTCTGTGATCCCGGCTGTAATGTCTGTATATTCTTCTATTCTATGATCCCAGGCTGTAATGTCTGTATACTCTTATATTCTGTGATCCCTGGCTGTAATGTCTGTATACTCTTATATTCTGTGATCCCTGGCTGTAATGTCTGTATACTCTTATATTCTGTGATCCCAGCTGTAATGTCTGTATACTCTTATATTCTGTGATCCCCGGCTGTATTGTCTGAATACTCTTATATTCTGTGATCCTCGACTGTAGTGTCTGTATATTCTTCTATTCTATGATCCCAGGCTGTAATGTCTGTATACTCTTATATTCTGTGATCCTCGACTGTAGTGTCTGATATTCTTCTATCTATGATCCAGGCTGTAATGTCTGTATACTCTTTACTTCTCCACTGCCATAGCTGTGTATATCCAACTGTTCCTGCATGGTCGGACACACATTACACAGGGGCACATTTATAAGATTATCTCGGAACAGGAACTTTTTTTTACCACATACAATTGCAAAACGTATTTTTATTCTAATTCTTATTCTTATTAATTGAAATGTACAATTCTACATTGCACAACCCTTTTAAGTAGTCTTTCCTCACTTTGAATGATGGTCTGAAAATCCTGAATATTTCATAATCCAGACCAGCAGCTATCACAACCAATTGGTGGCAGGTTATTTTTTATATATTTATTCTTTCCTGTATATAGACCCTTGGTATCATACACACCCTGTGTTCCCCCTCCTTGGCCTTTATCTGCCCCTTGCACAGTCATTAGAGACAGTCTGTCCCATAATGTCTTTCTATTATGTTCTATTTGTCTTTATTGATGAAAACAAATGAATCAGAAAATGGAAAAGACTCGAAGAGAAGGTCAGGGTCAGTGGGAGGGATGTGACCTGGAAATTGCCCTTTGACTTTAATGGTGACTGTACTGATCGAAAACCAGAAATGGATCATGAGTGGGATACGGGATAATGCCGCTGTGTAGGGGCGTGTTCCATGTGGAGGATACGCTGTGACATTTCCTTCTGGATTTACATGCAGAAAATCCTCAATGTATAACATTGGATGACATATGGCAGCCCTCATTACTGATACTAACCGGATAGTGGCTGTGGAGCCCAGGCGATAAGATGATGTAAAGGGAACCATGTACTCTTGATTTTGGGAATTTAAATATAACCTTATCTAAAGGGTCCCATTTTACATATTCATCATAATAAACTTTGCTGCTTACTTTTGCCTATAGTCTTCTAAATCTAGTTTACCTCAATTTGATGTGTAAATGAATTCAAACTTTTGCTCTCTGTTATCAGCTATTTAAAATTAGGATTAATCTGACTGAAGGAGAATATAAATAACGGATCTAAGAAATCTGCGACTGCACAAAATAGATCCATCCATAGGTGTAGTGCATAACTCCCGACTTTGAAAGTATAGAAAGAGGGAAAAGTAATGCAAGGCATATAGCGCCCAGCAGCACACCTTGTCACTCCCAAGATACTCCCATTTGCCATTTCTATATATCCTGGCAGGAGGAGATGACAGAGGGGCGCTGGCAGTGAGGGACTTTCAGCAGACACCCAAGACTGCAAGACGAAGACCAAAATCCAGGATGGTCTGCTGTATTCAGGATGGTTGGGACTAGAGATGAGCGGATCGATTCACAGGACTCCTATCGAGGTCAGTAGTGTCCTGCCGCTGGACCGGAAGCTAAGAACCTCTTACCTTCTGGCATCCCCTCCATGGTATTTGATATTGCAGGCTTATACAACGTCATCTGTGCATCCTGCTCATCTCTAGTTGGGATCTATGATTTTATCTTTTGTTTGTTCATTCATTCATAGTTGAAGTCACCAGAACTTTCTCATCTTTATGTAGCTCCACTATATGACATGCTGCTTTTCGTGTCTCTTCATCCGTGTTCACACGTTGTATAAATAAGGACATCCCCAGAGCACTGAGCAAAGGGGGACATGATGTTGGGAGGGGTGGAGCAAAAATGCCTGTAGCTTTGTTATATAGCTTATTTGATACGTTTTTGGTGCAGATGTGAAGCAGTGAAACAGTAAGTCTCCTCTCACACCAGTGTTTCTGTCCGGATCCGGCAGATCCGGACAGAAAGCCGCATCAGCCACATTTGCCGCCTGACGGCGGCACTTGCGGTGCATTTGTGGCAAGCCCCATGCACTCTCTATGGGGCTTGCGGCAAGTACAGTATAGCCGTGATCCGGCACATGCGGCAGTTACAGCCATGAAAAAAAACGCAGCTGACCGCGTTTTTTTTTTTCACAGCCGCAACTGCCACATGTGCTGCACTTTAAAAAGTATCTGCAGCTTTTTACAAGCTTTTTATTAGGCTCCACATCACCCAAACCGCACAGTTCAGCAGTGTCTTTGGACACACAGAGGGGAACTTTTAATTAAATCACATCCACTTTGCTTGTTTAGTTAAACACACCAGAATTTCTGTGAAAAAAACTGCATAAAAAATGCAGCATTTACACTACATATAAACACGGACTAAATCTCCACCTACTGTGAGTCTAAAGATGCCGCTGAACTGTGCAGTTTTGGTGCTTTTTCTTTCTCTATAGGCTCCTCTATGGGCATGTGCCCATGGCCGGGTGCATCACACGGGTTATCAGCACAGGTCTCTGTACACATTAGCCGGTTTTCCTGTGTGTGAATGCTGTAAACCTGTTCAGTACACAGTGGGTTAACATCTAGAAGGGGTAGATGAGCCTAATGAGCGGCTGAACCTGTGTGTGTGAGTGCTTTGCTGGGCTAAACTTGAATGGTGCACAGGGGGTTAATCACATCTCAGGTCTGTGTGTGAGTGAGATGTACAGATTGACTCACTGTGTTGCAGCTGTGGGTGAGGCAGCCTGGATAAGAACCTGGCAGGTGTCTGAGTGAGAGAGAGGACGATGGGAGTCAGAGCAGTCCAGACCACTGCCATGTGAGGACGTGCTGGAAGTGATCCGTCCCCGGTGGGGGAAGTGAAGGGAGCCTGCCAGCTCCATGCCAGTGGCACGTGATGTGTGCATGCCAGCCAATGTCCAGGACTGAGGACAGCTGAAGGGCCAGGCGTTCATATGAATGATGAGGACCGAGGACGGCTCAAGGGCCAGGCGGTCAGATGTGCAGTGTGAGAGTCCAAGTTCGGCTCAAGGGCCAGGCGGTCACAGCCGACTTTGGGACTGACTGAGTGAGTCATGATATGGTCCTGTTGATCCAGATGTAAGTGTCCCGGATCCCGGTGGATCTGTGGAGGTCTCGTGTGTACTGAGTGACATGGTTCCTAGTACTATGGTGGGCCCTGAGTATGTAGCATATTGGTTTATGTAAAAATGCCATGAATGCTGTTTTCATGCGTGAGTCATAATGGTTCATGAAAAAGTGCCATATGTGATGACTCATTTGCAATAGGATGGGGAATGATCCCTGTCAGGGTGTTAGGCAGAGGCAACCGCCATTGGGACCGATAATAAGTTATGATATGGTCCCGGTGATTCTCATGTGAATGTCCTGTAATGTAATGCCATGTGATGTACTAATGTGGAAGTTATGTCATATGAAAATGTAAATACGGTGTTATGTTTGATGTGATGAAAGCGGTTTATGACAGAAAAACAATAAATCTGCTGGTTATGCTCCGTTAAAATGTAGTCGCTGAGGTCATTTCCCCGTGCCAAGCGAGTACCCCAGGGACGCTACCTCACTATAATATATATATATATATATATATATATATAATAATATATATATATATATATATATATATACAGGTGCATCTCAATGAATTAAAATATCATCCAAGTGTTAATTTATTTTCAGTGATTCAATACAAAAAGTGAAACGCATATGTTTTATGGAGTCATTACAGAGTGATCTATTTGATGTGATTATTTCTGTAAATGTTGATGATTGTGGCTTACAACCAATGAAAACCCAAAGGTCAATATCTTAGAAAATTAAAGCAGGGAGGATGAAGGGTTAAAAGCTGCACTGCTGTATTCCACGAGACATGAAAGGACGAATATAATTTTGATTTAGTAGTCAAAGCGTTTCAGGTCTCCCTGAAACATGGTAATATGATATTGATTTGTCCTGAGGAAGGGGCCAGGAAGCCCTGAAACATGTTGACTAATAAATCAATGTTATATTCATTCTTTGATGTCTCGTGGAATACGGCAGTGCGGTTTTTAACCCTTCATCCTCCCTACTTTATATGCATCACGCTGGGGATTGCAGCAGCCGTGGTATGCTGATTTATAGTGGTTGTGACTCTCACAACCACACAAGGTGAAGCCTCTTATACCTATTTAGGTAATATTTTATCTCTCAGACCCTTCATCCTCCCTACTTTAATTTTCTGAGATAATGACCTTTGGGTTTTTATTGGCTGAAAGACATAATCATCAATATTAACATAAATAAAACTTTAAATAGATCGTTCTGTCTGTAATGACTCTATATAAATGTGTTTCACTTTATGTATTAAATTACTGAAATAAATTAACTTTTTGATGGTATTCTAATTCATTGAGATGCATGTACTGTATATATATTGTACTAGAGGGATGCTGGCACTTTATATCACTACTATGAAGCTGCAGAGGGCACTAACCCTATACGCAGCCTATGATGGGGTAGATTTCGGTGGCAGTGTAGCGTTGCGGTGTAGTACGCAGCTCTTTCTTCACCGTTTACGTTGTGTTTTTTATTATCATTATCCTTTCTCATTATTCAGTTTCTATGTGACTGAATGAAGATTCAGGTCATTAACTGCGTCCCTTCTGGGAATTGTAATGGGGTGAAAAATTGCTTTAAATGAAGTTAATAATGCACATCTCCCTGTCCTCTCTGACTCGGTGTCACTCACGTCATGACCGGGCAGGGGGAGCCGCATGTTATGAAGCCTACAGTAACGGGTGCAACTATGAGGAGGGTTGAGGTGCCAGGATGTGGCGCCTATGATGGTGGCATATAATGGGTATATGAAATACTACAGCACCCCTCATTCACTTGCTGTTAAAATGGCACACATCTGCGGGATCTCAGGACAATCATGTGATAAATTTGGCTGCTCCAGTTATCAGGGGAATTGATTCTGGCACGGGTACAGAATTGGATATTTTCAATTCCAGTTTGTTAAGGAACCCTAACCATAAATATAATAATTCTGGATCATTATAGGTTCTTAGCACTGGAGATATGTGATCTAAAGCAGTTGTCATTGGGGCAGGCAGATTTATGCACCTCCTATTAGTACAGTCACTAACTCTATCTGGCCCCAATTGGCTGATAACAGCGAGCAGTAGGCTGTATTTACCTGTTCTACAGTGTGCCTCACCTGAGGCTGGAATGACTGATAACAGGGAGCAATAGATTGTATTAACCTGCATAGCAAATAATACTACAATAGATGTCACATAGTGCCATCCTCGACCCCTCCTTATAAAACAGTAGCACTCTACAGTATATGTCAGCTAGATCCTAAAACAATTCAGTAAAGGAAAATGAACCTCTGAAATGGGAGTGTTGTCCGCTCAGGTCCTGTTTGCTTGCCGCAGGTTTTGGGGAGCAGAGTCGTCCTCCAGGATATTGATTGTCCTGTGTCTCTTTTTGGGGATCCAGCCCTTAAATCAGAAATTAAGTGGGAGTCAGCCAACTATATACTGATCATGGTGTAAGAATACATTGGGATTTACAGGGTTATAAACTGCCAGACATGATTTTGAGGCTGTGTCATGTGGATTTTAAGGATATTAGCTCGGTCCTGATTCTGTAAGGTTCTGTGACCCCGTATTCTATTGCAACGGTGTCTGGGAAATTTGGGTTTTATATGGAATGGGTTTGTGAGATATTGGGGTGATCAATTCTTCAAAGTGCAGATTACGTGATAAACCATTGTGCCATGTACTATAGACAGCATCTGATACAATTAGGGGCAATAAAGTCATGTTATATATAGTAGTGGGGTGTAGAATACCCTGTTGCCCCTAAAATAAGACAATCTCTTAGAGTATATTAATTTTTGCTCTAGGGGATGTCTTATTTTTCTATCATCCCCTTGCAGCCCCCAATATTCTCATTCAATATTCCATCCCCCCCATCTTATTTTAGGGGAAACAGGGAATGTGTGACTGGCTACAGATTGTGTAATGAGCATAATATAGGGGGGCTATCGCCTGCACTGGACTATATCCAATAAACGTAAGGTACAATTGTAAAATAAAGCATGGGGCTGAATATCAGGGTGTGTTACATATTATGATTGCTCATTCTCTACAGAATCATATATACATCTGGGGTCCCCTGCAGTATAAAGTATTTTCCAAGGTGCTAAATGGTGCATTTAGGTATATCCATTCCATGTTCTAGAATTTGGGATATGGAATCCTCTGTGATAGATGATTGCTGCTTTGTGCTGTAAATGTGGGACTAGAATGATGTTCTGCATCTTTGGAGTGCGTTCTTATAGGGTGTCAGACTACGTGATGTGTTAGGGGACCTTCCTAGTATTTGTGTGGATTTATAGGTGTAGTGTCCTCCAGGTTACCTGTTTATAAGACGATGCAGCCTATCAGGAGTTGGGCAGCAGCTGCCCCTCTGTGGTCCAGGCAGGTGATGTTAACTCCACAAGTCAGGTCCAGGTTCTCCTGCCGTCCCTATGAGAGCATGAGACTCTTCACAACTACTTATGTGAGGGGAGGTGCGCAGGGAGGGACTGCCATCATGTGCCCCCCACTCCTCCTACCATTAGGATTCATTGTAAACCTGCGATCCATGTGCTGGGAATGTCACAGCTCCTTCTTATCATCATCATCCTGTCTGGAGAGAAAAAAAATGATTTCATTGTAACTAGTCGTGTTGTATTAACGAACCCTGTGCCATTGAGCTGACACTCTAAATATTGGAAAGAGAGTTCTGAGTCCCCAGACTCTTCTTCTTTATATACAGTATAAAGACAATATACATAATTTACTATACATGATATACTATACACAGTGTACATTATATAGTATACAATATACAGCGTATACTACGGAACATATGATGTTCACTATACAGTCTCTACACAGCATATAATACACAATGTCTGTGTACACAGTGTAAACTACATATACTATACACAACATGTACTATATACAGTAAATCTTATATAGACTATACATATATCTATATACAGCATGTGCTATACACAGTATATGTTATATAAACAATGTCATATACTATATACAGTATAAACCATATATACTATATGCAGCATGCACTATATACAGTTTATCTTATATAGACAATACATGTCATATACTATATACAGTATACACTATATATACTATACACAACATGTACTATATACAGTAAATCTTATGGACTATACATATATCCTATATACAGTATAAACTATATATACACTATATGCAGCATGTACTATATACAGTATATCTTATATAGACAATACATATCATATACTATATACAGTATAAACTATATATACTATACACAATATGTACTATATACAGTAAATCTTTTATAGACTATACATACAGTATATCCTATTTACTGTATAAACTATATCTACTATATGCAGCATGTACAATATACACCATTTACCGTACACACTATATTGTGTATAGAAGATATTGTGTATACATAGAGTATACAATATACACAGCATGTACCATATATACAGACTATGGCTATGTTCTTACCTTCACTCTCCAGTATCCACATTATCCAGTGCTCTTCTCCCTGGTGTTGTCACCCAGATGTAATAATGAGGGAGCTGTGGCTGCCATGTGATTGTCTATAGAAGTAATGAGAAATACATATCAGTAATTCCAGAGGACGACTGGTGATGATGACTATTGGACACAGGTCAGATCAAAGAATCAAATGGACTGAGAACTTTTTGTCTAAACGTGCACCCAGATTCTTATAGAAACAAATGATCCCAAATGGCTGAATCAGGGCAGATGTACGCCTGGCTGATGCCGGTGTTCTCAATGGTGGGGAAGTCAGGGCCCCATGCACATTAGATGGTTGGCCAGGCTTTAATGCCTTTCTTGCAGTATATAGGTGCACTCAGGAAGAGGCATTCTCTACTTAATTTTGTACAGTCAGGCACAGGTGTCTAATTGAGGCCAACCAATATCAAGGAGATTGAGAAGCTTTAGTTATCCTATGAATCATTTTAAAGAATGTGAATGAAAATACCTTTCATGTATGGCTATGTAAATGACTACAAGACTTGTTTGGAGGCTTCATCAATGCCAAAAGGTGTGCAATCAAGTATTCATTAGGGACCTTTTATTATTATTATTATTATTTATTTATTTATTTATAGAGCACCATTGATTCCATGGTGCTGTACATGAGAAAAGGTTACATACAAACAAGTTAAAAATACAATGAACAAATCAACAGTGACAGGCCGATACAGAGGGGAGAGGACCCTGCCATTGTGGGCTTACATTCTACAGGGCAGTGGGAAGGGAGACAGCAGGTTGGGTATGCTCTGGTGGTGGTTAAGCGCTGGGACCAATGGTGGTGGAGCCCTGGGTCCAATGGTGGTGGAGCACTGGGTCCAATGGTGGTGGAGCGCTGGGCCAATGGTGGTGGAGTGGTGAGTCCAATGGTGGTGGAGTGGCGGGTCCAATGGTGGTGGAGCGCCGGGTCCAATGGTGGTGGAGCGCCATTGGACCAGCGGTAGTGAGGTGGCACTGTGGTTATTGCAGGTTGTAGGCTGTTCTGAAGAGATGGGTTTTTCAGGTTTCGCTTGAAGGTTCCGAGTGTAGGGGACAGTCGGACGTGTTGCGGTGCAGAGTTCCACAGAATAGGGGATGCTCGGGCGAAGTCTTGTAGGCGGTTAGATGAGGAACGTACAAGTGTGGAGGAAAGGAGGTGGTCTTGAGAGGATCGAAGATTAAGAGTTGGATGATATCGGGAGATTAGTTCAGAGATATATGGGGGGGAAGCAGATTGTGGATGGCTTTGCAAGTCAATGTTTGAAATGGATATGCTGGTGAATTGGGAGCCAGTGGAGGGATTTGCAGAGGGGAGAAGTGGAGGAATAGAGAGGAGAGAGGTGGATTAGTCGGGCAGCAGAGTCAAGGATAGATTGGAGAGGTGCAAGAGTGTTAGCAGGGAAGTCACAGAGGAGGAGGTTGCAGTAGTCGAGACGGGAGATGATGAGGGCATGCACTAATAGTTTAACAGATTGAGGGTTGAGGAAGTGATGGATTCTGGAAATATTTTTGAGTTGGAGGCAGGAGGAGGTGGCAAGGGCTTGGATGTGCGGTTTGAAGGACAAGGCAGAGTAAAGGGTTACTCCGAGGCAGCGGACTTCAGGTACAGGGCAAAGTGTGATGTCATCTATTGTGATAGATAGGTCTGGTAAGGTGTGAGATGGAGGAAAGATGATGGGTTCGGTTTTGTCTACATTGAGCTTTAGGAAGTGAGAGGAGAAGACGGAGGATATAGCTGATAGATACTCTGGGATTCTGGACAGCAGAGAGGTGATGTCTGAGCCAGAGAGGTAGATCTGAGTGTCATCAGCGTACAGGTGACACTGGAAGCCATGGGACTTTACGAGTTGTCCCAGACCAAGAATATAGATTGAAAAAGGGAGAGGCCCCAGGACAGAGCCTTGAGGAACCCCAACAGAGAGGGGATGGGGAGAGGAGGTCGTGTGGGAGTGGGAGACACTAAATGTGCAGTTGGAAAGGTAGGGGGAGATCCAGGAGAGGGCAAGGTCAGTGATACCAATGGAAGAGAGGATCTGTAATAGGAGGCAGTGGTCGAATGCAGGAGGACAGGTCTAGAAGGAGGAGGAAGGAGAACTGTCTGTTAGCTTTGGCCATAAGTCGTTCGTAATTTTGGACAGGGCCGTTTCAGTGGAATGGTGGGGGCGGAAGCCGGATTGAAAGTCGTCAAAGAGAGAGATGGATGAGAGGTGGGATGAGAGTACAGTGTGGACATGCTTTTCGAGAAGTTTGGAAGCGAATGGGAGCATTGATATGGGCCGGTAGCTGGATGTGGAAGTGGGGTCAAGGGATGGCTTCTTTAAGATGGGTGTAATTGTTGCATGTTTGAAAGCAGAAGGAAAGGTACCAGATGTTAGGGATAGGTTGAAGAGGTGGGTTAGGGCTGGGATAAGTGTTGTGGTGAGGTTGGGGAGGAGGTGGGATGGGATTGGGTCCAGTGCACAAGTGGTGAGGTGCGATCTGGAGAGGAAGTGTGCAAGTTCTCCTTCAGTGATGGAGGGGAGGGGAGTGGTCTGGTTAACATGTGGGTTGTGGTGGTTGGGTAGCAAAGACTTGTCTGATCTGGTTGATCTGGTTGGTGAAGTATGTTGCAAAGTCTTCTGCAGAAAAAACGAGAAATAGGAGGGGGCAGTGAGGGGCAGAGGAGGGAGTTAAATGTGTTGAATAACTGCTTGAGGTTGTGGGACAAAAATATGAGGGTAATAAAGTAATTCTGTTTAGTGGTGGTGAGTGCAGACTTGAATTTGAGAAGTGCTTGTTTGAATGCTGTGTAGTCTTCCTGTGAGTGTGTTTTCTTCCAGCACCGCTCTGCAACTCTAGACGTCCGCCACAGATTTTTAGTTGTGTCTTTGTGCTAAAGTTGTCTGTTGGTTTGTCGAGTTTGGAGAGTGTGTTAGTGTCAAGATGTGTGAGGTTTCTGCGAGGGTGTGCGAGTTGGTGAACATGGGTGGCGGATGAGAAGGTAAGTAGATGGTGGTCAGAAAGGGGAGGTTGTGGGTTTAGATAGGGAGCAGAGGCGGGTAAAGATGACGTCTAGTGTGTGTCCATCTGTGTGGGTGGCTGTGGGGGACCATTGAGTGAGGCCAAAGGATGAGGCAAGTGACAGAAGTTTGGAGGCTGTTGACTGGCGGTGTCAATGGGGATGTTGAAGTCGCCCATTATGATGGTGAGAATGTCAACGGTTAGAAAGTATAGGAGCGAGATGGAGAATTGGTCAAAGAAGGTAGTAGTTGGACTTTGTGCTCGATAAATGATGGCCTCTTGTAGGTTGGAAGGAGAGTAGATATGGACAGAGTGCGCTTCAAAAGATGAAAGGATGAGGGAAGGAAGAGGAGGAATTGGGTTGAAGATGCAGTTGCTAGAGAGAAGACACACTCCTCCACCGTGTTTGTTGCCAGTGCAGGGTGTGTGGGAGAAATGAAGACCAGCCTAACACAGCGCAGCAGGGGAGGCCGTGTCGTAGGGTTTCAGCCATGTTTCTGTGAGGCCCAGGAAGGAGAGTCTGCAAGAGGTAAAGAGGTTGTGAATGAAGTGGAGTTTATTACAAATGGAACGGGAATTCAGCGCTCCAGAGAGAGGGGGCGGCGGAGAGGGGTTAGGGAAATAGGTTTTATATTTAGGAGATTGCGGCTGTTTCTTGCAGGTGTGGGGTGATAGGAAGGAGGAAGAGTGGGGAAAGTTGGCTGTGGAGGTCCTGGGTTGGGAGATATGTCTCCAGCGGATAGGATAGAGGCTGTCGACAGGGTATGGGTACTCTGGTACTGGGGCTGATGGCGGTTGTGATGCTGGTCGATCCCCGATCCCGTGCCCTGGACCCTCAATGGTGGGGAATAGTGGAGGGGATAAGGGAATTATTAACGTGACACCACCTATGGTACCTGGTAACGGTTATACCAGCGCTGAGGCCAGCCGCTGAGATGATGGTGGGTGCAGCAGAGTGTGGAACAGCTCCCCACAGGTGGAGCTTGACCTCGGGCAGCGGGGATGGATGAGGGCAGTAGTCAAGTCCTTTCTGACACAGTGGTGAATTGCGATGGTTAACAGGCATACAGACACACTGGGATTGTCGTTTCAGTACCTTTTACTGGTGGAAACGTAACAGGTACAGTCCAGAGTAGTAACCAGGTTCCCGGTGCAATTCGGGACTTCCACCTTAGAAGGTTATGAGGCCTCCTTTGTGTTTGTGCTTTGCGGTATGGGCTGAGTCCTGCCTGAGCCTGAACCCACCACTTCTTCTTCTCTGATCTTAGTCCTAAGCTGACAATGAGGTCCTTCTGCGGGGTCCCTGTTTCCTTGTGGCCCGTGGTCCTATGCTTGGTCAGTTTAGTGTCTCTTACTTTGTCTCCTCAGGGCTGCACTCCTTCTGAGTCTCCTGGGCTTTCTGCTGCAGCTCCGAAGGCTGGCAGTGTCGGACTCCAGTGTCCGTGTGTACTAAAGGGCTGCGCAACCGATCCCCTTTTCTCAGTTCCCTGTTTCCTCCACTTGCCGTCCGGCCCCTTCCCTGGGGTGTGCACAGCGGTCAGTCGTCCCTGGTCCTGGGCCTGAATCTCTCTCCAGCGACCAGCAGCTCTGTCTCCTCTCTCTTCCTCACAGGAACTCAACTGATACTAATTCCTTTGGACTAACTGCCTCCTCCCCTCCAGCCTGAGTGTTCTTAAAGGGGAACTGACTTAATGCAGCCAGTAGAGCTCCCCCTTCATGTCTGGGATGGAAGGTGGTGTGGGCTGCGTTAACCAAGATGTAAGTCCTTCCTTGCACCGGTGGAACCTGTGGCAATCCCCGCAGGGGTGCCACAGCAGCAGCAAAGAGAGAGCAAGCAGGTTGGAGAATGAGAGGGGCTGGCTTATTTTGTGTTTACTGCTGCACATGCTGTTTATTCTGTTTCTTCTTTGAAATTGCAACATGTAAGTTGACAAACAATGTTTTTTTGTTGTATTATTTGGACACTAATTAAAAATATTGGGAGACATAACTTTGATACATATCCATATATTTCTGAAGATATTGTACAGTCAATGAAAAAAATGAAGGGAGGGTGCCAATAATGGTGGCAAGACCTGTATCCACTTTCAGGTTACTTTTACACTAATGATCCTTATGTCTACATGGCCAAAACATTGCTTAATATTGTTGTGTTATATCTGACCATCTGAGGTGAATCTTTAACTATCTTGGTCCATATAAGCAATTCTGATGCAGCATGAACAGGTGAAATTGATGTAGAAGAGTGATCCAGTTGGAATAACTGGGGTTGATGATGCAGAATGACAATTGGAGGAGCAGAACTAGCAGAGTAAAAGTCATGGCAACTTGTGTAGCCATGTTTCACAGGATAGAACAGAATCAACTGGCAATAACAAAAGAAGAGCTGGTTGACACAGGATGTTCTGATGCCAACTGGGCCTGTGGTAAGTGGAGAAAAATTCAGCTAAGTACTAGAGCTGAGCCTGTTACAGAGTCCAAGGTAGTGCTGGCATAGCAATTGGCATGGATTCCGCTGGGTTTGTCCAAGAGTCCATGCAGAAGAAGTGTCCAGCAGTGAAGCAGAGTTATATGCAATATGTAGAAAGGATACAACAGAAGCGCACAAAGGGTTTTAACCAAGGTTTCCCATGAATAAACTTAGGGTACCGCTACACGTTGCGACATTGAAGAGATGTCGGCAGCGATTTCACAGGTGCGCGCACATTTTTGGCCTTTTGCCATGAAGATGTCACACGTACAGATGTTGTTTGCAACCGCCGACGATTCTGAAATCGCCTGAAAACAGCAGAAGGGATGTTGACTGTCGTGATTGCCGCGTTACACACCACAACCACATCAGCGATGTGGGCGTACTCTTTTGACACAGCCTAGGAGATAGGCGTACCACAGTGTGTTTCACGACGCCCATACAACTCCGATTGGCCGCCACACGTGTGTTACCATTGGTCAACCCCTACTCTGCCAAGATGGCGACTACATGTATGCAATAGCTTTTTTTCACCATCTCGCCACTGAAGTGATTTGTCATTTGTTGAGGGTTGTGCAAGACAATGCAGCGTTGCCAAACTGGCAGAGAGGAACGCTACTGTAGTGCAGTGTTGTAGAAAATATGTATGGCTATGTGTACGTGTTGTGTTGAAGTAGGTAAGCTACACAACAATTATGGACATGTGTATGTACATTACGTTGCATGTATGAAGTATGTGTGTGCATACATGTATGTATGTGTGTACTTTGTGTGATATGGGCCCCACATATAGGGTTGCAAATTGCAGCTACCATCACTGACGAGTTGTCATGCATACTATACACTTTTTCGCCATTGTTCTTGGTGATGCAGTGTTATTGGCGTCGTCAATACGCGCCTAGGTAAACGCCAATAGTAAAGACGTGTGAATTAAATGAGTTGCCTTGTTTACATGCATTTTATGACAGTTCACCAGCAAAAGAATTCAATACATTTACTGGTGTACGCACAGATGATCAAATATGGCGCCTTGACCACGGCCAGCCAATCGGAACACACTACTACCCACCATTCGTCGTAGACGGGCGCAGAAAACACAATTGCCAGGCATGCCTATGGCCTTGGTTGTACAACCAGTGAAATCCAAAACAACATCGTTGTTGTGGTGTCACACAGCACGATCCTGCCAAATCGTTTAGGCAACATCGACAGGTTATGGAACATGTTGGGTAACCTGTCAACTCCGAACCACTGATTTATCATTGTTGAATCGTGCAGTTACATGCCATGACTCACTTGCGATGTGGTTTCTACGTTGCGCAACCCATGACGTATCAGCGATATCGCTGGCAATATCGCAACGTGTAACGGTACCCTAAGGCTCCCCTTTGGAGATTGTGAACAGTCTCAACCACTTTGATAGTATAAAATCACGGCTGCAACATTTCCCCATTACAAATTATGGATAAACTTGTAAGAGAGATTAAATTATCGTGCTGTCGTGACAGTGGATATACTTGTGATCTTTGTCAATGACCCACCCAGGAATTTGGGAACTCAGATCCCGGAGTTGCTGCTAGATGCCGTCACTGGTGGTCGGTGCCTGGGTCCATGTCCTTGGTGGTCGCTGGAAAGTGTAAAAATAAATAATAAAAGTGTAATGTTCGTGACGCCACCTGTGGTATCTGGTGATGACACTAGTGGTGCTGCAGACCTCCGGGGATGATGGATAGGCAGCCGGATGATAGGGCTCCTGCAGGCAGAGCAGGGTCCCCGGGGCAGCTCTCTGTAGTACTGGTTGTCTTGGTTGTTCTCACAGCAGCAGCTTAGCAGGATCAGAGAATGACTCTTCACTGAGACTGGAATGCAGTTTACCAGCTTAATGGAAATGAGACACAGGAGACCTTCTTGCTCTGCACGGGCATTTACTGGCAACTTGTCAAGGCAGTTTGTCGCGCCCGCTCACGCAGGTAGCCACAGCCTTCCCAACTGCACAGCTGGGTTTCCACAGCAGATACCTACTACATGCAATACCTTCCACCCCGGCACAGTAGGGGAAGCTAGACTCACTGACTTTAGGTGAGTTCCCCTATAAATACTGCTGCTGGGGGAGGAGTTAGTCAGTGTGCAGATGCTAGGAGAGCTACGAAGACGTCCTAGTGATCAGTGCCGTGGATAGGCCCGAACCAATGACCCAGAGTGGCCCTTCTGCCGTGAGCCAAGCCTAGGAGTGGGGACAGAAGGCACGGAGCTTAGCCAAGGGAGTAGAGGAACTAGTGGCAGTTTACCCAGGATGTACCGGACTTCGGGGATCCGCACCTGCAGGAACACTTAGGACTGCAGAAAACCCCGGCACACCATGGAGACTTCAGTCACCCGTCCCCTGTGTATCCAGAAAGAGGAAGCAGACACCATAGTGTGGAATCACACAGCAGTGATCAGAGAGGGTAACCCGTGCACCGCGCAGGAGGAGAGAGTAAAGACCAGAGAAAGTGAGGAAGCCAGTCGTGTTGCATACAGACAGGGCTTCAGAGACAGCAGGGAACCTGAAGAGGCCTTATACCCACTTGCTGTGGAACTCACTGTGCACCTGGTCACCCGACAGTGCTCTGGACATCTTTACCTGTGAACACCTTCATTAAAAGGTAAAAGAGACTTTCTTCAGAGTGTGTGCATTATTCCTCTCCGTCCCCAGCCTCCCTACAGACTGCCTTACTGCTTCTTACCCTGGCTTCAAGTCCCACTCCAAGCTGCCCCTTTTCTCTACGCTGCCCTGGAGGTCCAGCTCTACCTGTAGGAGCTTTGCCATCCTTGCCGCAATACCATCCCCTCCGGAGGACTGTGGCGGCGCTGGTGACCCATCACCAGGTACTACAGGTAGTGTCACGTGACAATAACTCTTATCCCCTGTACATGACCCTTATTGAAGTGTCACCCAGGCCACGGGCTCAGGCACCACCACCCGTGACATTCCCGCGAACCCTCCGAGCCTGATACCCGAGTACCCCAGGCCTGGGGCTCGACAAGTTCTCATCGGAACACAGTCACACAGTTACGGGTAGCTGGTCTGGGTAGTGACCACTGAATGGGGTGTCCTTCTGCGGCTTTCTATGATGCTCTTTCGGCCTCATCCTCTGTCCTCACTTGTGTTGAAGCCTTGACCCGTAAAGAGCCTGGCTCCTGTGTGTCTCTCTCTTTCCTCTGTAATTCTCGGTTAAGAACCTTCTCTGGATTGCAGTTAACTACTGATGGATTCCTGCTGGTCCTGGCTCTTTAAGTCAGTTGCTGTTACAGGTGACCTGGAGTCTCCTTGGTAAAAGCATGTGTTGGCGGCTCAGAGTTGAAATTGCCTGCACCGCACTCAGAACCGCCACTCCGTTCCGTGGACTGGGATCCTCCCAGACTGGTAGGTAGTCGGTCTGACGCCGGATGTTAGCTTACACCCAGAAGCTCCCTCTTCTTGTCTGGGTCACCTCTCCTTTTGAGTGCCCTCCTCTGTGTCCCCTGAAGGACCCTCCTCAACCTCTCACTTCTCTACTCTACATTCCCACTCCCCACTACCCACTTATATAACTTCCCACTGGGACTGGTTACCCTGGTAATGGGTTTAATCAATTGAACCCCTGAGCTAAGTGTGTGAGTGCAGGATGAAAGCCACATACAAACCTCCACATCCACAGGTCACTGGGATACCGCACACACTGGTCTGGGTGCAGTACCCCTTCATGGCACACCAACCAGTGGGGCCCAGATCAACACATTCGATGTCCTACGTCTCCATTTGTTGATATGTGATCTTTATAGTGGATAGAAGAGGTTCGACATCAGAACGCATTGGCAAATAATGATCACAATTATATCCAATAGTCATGACAGCTCTGTCATTTAACCCTTTTTTATCAGTTTATCCATAATTTTGCAATAAGCATATCTGGGATTATCACTGAGTCCAGGAAGAACTGAAGAGAGTTGTAGCATAGTTATTCAGCCAGGGTGTAACAGGTGCAGGGGTTGCAATTGCACCTGGACCCTGGAGCCTAGGGGGTCCCAAAGATGCATAACGGTTTGCATAGTAAGTTATTATTGGATTTAGCGGATAAACAGCTTAGTACCTCCCTCTAATGGAGACTGCAAGTAACGAGAATGGTATTACTGGTAAGTGTAAAGCCTCGCAATGGGGGGGGGGGCTTTCCATTCACTGCTATCCACCCCCACGCAGGGTCCACAGCCCATGAAATGACCACAAAAACAGGTCTCGGAGATGACAGCTGCTTTACTTTAGCAGAACGGGAAAATATAACGTGGAGTAAATTCTTTACAGTTTACGTGGTCAGTCCATGGCAAATACAGTTCAGAGTTAGATCCTGACATGTAATTAAGGTTCTTGAGCTTAAAAGAACCTGTATTATTTAGAAGTAGCATTTGTAGGTAGTTGAACTCTCTTATAAAGTCTTTTGGTGGCTTAAAAGAAGAAGAGTAGAAATAAAGTAAGAGGTTTTTACAGACTTGGAAATCATGTATTCATTTTACAGCTGGTCACAACATGTGCAGAGAAAAATATATGAAGCAAATAACAGATAGATGCGGTGAGGCGGGGACCCTCAAATTCCTCAACAAGTGGGCAATAGGTTCTTCTGTACAGATAGTATGACCTGGATAGCCTGTATAGGATGCCCATGGAAGTGTGGATCCTGTGGCAGCTGTCTTCCATGCGTTCAAACTGGTTGTGGGTGTACACAACCAGACCAGGTGAGCAGATCCTTTTAAAAAAATTCACCTTGCTTCCATATTAAGGAGATAAGACCCTATTGTGCATTATATCTCATATTTTACACAACTGCTGGATAGGCACGGGTTAATCCGGACAGCGAGGATCCAGGGTTAAAAGTCTTTTGCCATCTTGGCTGTAGAAGTCAGAAGAAGATCCAAGGCATTAGGCCTGGATATAAGTCCTGTAGTGAAGGGAAGGATGAACTTCCAGGCTTGGAGCCTAGAAGTGGTGAGGAGACCCCTGAGATCTGCTCTGGGTCACATCTTGTACCAGACTGGGGGCTTTCCCACTCTTGTCTTATCTAGACAAGACTGGAATAGCTCCTCCTATTGAACACTCTATTCACATGTTAAATCTTTACAGGGGATATATAAACTATACATTTTACTAGCAGATGATGCTGCAACACAACAAATGAGAAAATGTATTTAAATATGCCAAAGGAGAAATTACTGGGAAAAATGCATGAAATTTACTTTGGGTATAAATGGATTTACCTGAGATATATGAGTTATTACTTAAATTAATCTAATACTCACAAATAACAGTAGAGGGATAGCTAAGGGGTGAGCTGCAGTGTAAAGAGTTACACATTGTCCAGGGTCCAGAAATGTGTCTACCAGTTCCCCCATAAACACAACAAAACGGACATGTTATTTCAAGACAGATACTGTAAGTGGATGCCAGAAACCCTGTAGAGTCACTTATCCCTGGTGATGTGTGAGTGTGGCGCCCCTGCGACTAGGGCGGCCACAGGGTGAACTGCAGCCAGAAGAGGAGGACGGTTGACCATAGGAATACCCACACACCGACATACACTGACCCTACGCCTAGGACTCTAGGTTAGGCAAAGGGTAGCAGGGGTTAAGAGCAGTGTGGGAGGAGAGGAATAACTGGACAAGTGGGTTGAGGCACTGTAATAAAACACAGGAACACCAAGTTGGAAGGAGGAAGTGGTCAGAAAGAACAGGAGAATTCCCAGGAAGAGAGGTTCCCTGGAGGACACCGAACTTGGAGGCAGTATTCCCAAGGGAGAAAGCTCGCTCCATAGCCGGAGGCGAGGGGAAGGAAGCCACAAGGAGAGACACCCCATAGCTAGACAGAGGGAAGTGGGAGGACAATGGGCCCGGCAGTTACGAACACCCGGCTGACCGGATGGAACCCGAAGCTGAGAGCCAGTGAGACAGAAGGAGCCTGGTGAGCCCATATTATATCTGGGTCACTGGAGGGCTAGGCCACGACAGCCAGAGAGCCAGCTCTGTAGAGGTGACGGAGAAACTCTAAGACCCCCAATCACAGGACACACTGGCGTGGGGCAGGGACTTTATGACCTGCAGCCTACTACCGCCACGGAGTAGGAACACAGTCATCGGACTAGAGCTAGTGACCCTGAGATAGAGGGAATCATCACTCAAAAGCTCGTGACGGCCAGACCAAACCCGTGAGCGAGGACAGTGAGAGAGAGACAAGCAGGGCCTCCCTTGCTCTCCCTTGTGTGCTGATTGGAGAAGCTGCAGGACAACAGCAGCTGCAGCATCCAGAGTACGCAGCCCCCACTACACCCAGCCATACCTGTGGAGGTCTTACCATCTACGCTGCCCCTCATCACCGTCCCCCGGCAGGAATACGGCAGCAGTGGTCCCCACTGACCACATACTATGGGTGGCGTCACGACAACCTTCCCTGTACATATCCCCTTTTTCAACTGACGCCCAGGCCACAGGACCGGGTCATGACCCCCATGACTCCCAAGTGACAGCAGCAGCGATCCGGTTCCTGAGTACCCCACAGCCTGGGTGCGCCTCATGAGCAATCTTCATTATTCTCTTTAGGAGCACACTTGGATGTGCCTGTATCGTCCGTACAGTAACAAGAAAATTACCCGCATGTGCATGACCACATCTGATCGGCAAGCAACAGGCACTAGTGCACCGGACAAAAAAAAGAGTACTGATCATGAGTGAGGGGAAGTTTCTGCATTGTCACTCATCGCTTTGAAGAATATTACAGTCACTTCTCAGTCTAATATGGCTGATAACAGGGAATAATAGTTTGTTTATGATGCGCCCCAGGGCCGTGGGGAACTCATAACCGGGCTGTGGTGTTTCCGGGGAGTCTCAGGAGTCGAAACCCAGCTCTGTGACTTAAGTTCAGTGTTAAAGAGAGTTCTTGGAGAAAATTATAAAGCTATGAGTGGCCACCACTGCTGCAGAACCTCTGGGGACGATGAACAGGCAGCAGGGATGGGTTGGCTTCCCGCAGGTGGAGCGGATCCCCAGGGCAGTGGATGTTGAAGGGTGTAGGGTGCAGGATGGAAGGTGTGCATTAACAAACAGACTCACGGTTTGTTGGTTCCTCAAGTCCTTTACTGGCAATGCCGTTTCAACCACAGGTGATGTTGCTGTGAGTCCGTGTAACCTGGGAGCAACTCAGGGTTCTTCTCATCCAGCAAGTTCTGAGGCCTCCATGTTGCATTTTCTTAATGGGTCCCTTCGGCTGCTTAAGCTAAACTGCAGCCCTCTCTCTCTCACTCCTGCGTGTGCCATATGACAGGCAGTTCTAGTCCTTCTCTAGCCCCACTTCTTGGGCGACTGTTCCTGGGCTCTTAACACTGCTTTGCTTCCGGGCACTTGTGTGGTTGGGGAACTTGGAATTTCCCAGCCTCTATTGTTGGCTGCCGGGACGTTAGGCCCTGCACAGCCTCGGACTCCGGTGTCTGTTTCTTGGCGCTTGTTACTCTGGGGTGAGGACGACACTGCTCTACTAGCTCCAGGCTCTCTTCTATCTCCTCAGACTCTTGCCTTAGGTCCCTCAGCTAGGCTTAGGTTTCCTGGGGCAAGCTTAGCACTGCTCCAGCCCATAGGATGTCTTCCTCTGTACTGCTTTGTACTGAACTGACTAACTCCTCTCCAGACCAGAATTTATAGGGGAGCTGTCCTGAACCCGAGTTTTAGATCTCCCCCTTCAGGCCTGGAGGCAGAAAGGTGTTGTGTGCTTTGGTTTTGCCTGGTGTGGATACCCTCTGTTGCTCTCAGGTATGACACTACCTCCCGGGAAAATATTGACATTGTGGCATCCGAACTCTGGGGTGCCACATTTATAACTGCATAGCAAATAGAAAAAAGGTTGACAAGTAACCACACAGAAATAACTTCCTTCCTCATACATTTTCTTGTTCTGGAGAAAGAAATTAAAACTGGCAGTTTGGAAATAATAAAGATTCACAAAGTAACAGGTGAAAGAGGAAGAAGGGTCTGCTGGAGTAATGGAGGTGATCGAAAAAGAACAGAAAGTGCGGGAACTGATGGATTTCAAAGAGGATTGAATGGAATTGAATTAATCTAGTACTATAAAAGAGCTGGGTTTATCACAGCATCCAGGTCCAGTGGTGTAACAGTCATGGTAGCATCATGGATGCCAACTATCTGAAAACTTAGGTGTATGGATATTATTGTCGAACCCCAGGCTTTGAGGTACTCGGGTATCAGGCACCAGGGGTTAACGCTCCTGTGTCAAGGGGAGTGGTGGCCGCGCCTGATACCGTGTCCTGGGTAACACTTCAAAAAGGGGTTATTTACAGGGGAATAAAGGTTTTTTGTCATGTGACGCCACCTGTAGTGTCTGGTGATGGGTCACCAGCGCCGCCACAGTCCACCGGAGGTGGATGGTAGTGCGACTGAGTTGGCAAAGTCCCCTACAGGTAGGGCTGGACCTCCGGGTCAGCGTAGTGTGAAGGGGCAGCTTGGAGTGGAGCTGTAGGTAGGATGGGGAGTGTTGGAGTAGTCTATGAGGGGCACCGGGAGCGGAGAGGAATGACGCACACACACTGTTGAAGTCTCCTTTACCTTTTTACTGTTGGTACGGCAGGTAAAGATGTCCAGGGCACTGACCGGTGACCAGGTGCACAGTGGATCCCCACAGCAAGTGGGTACAAGGCCTCCTCTGTTCCTTTGTGGTTGCTGAAGCCCAGCCTGCATGCAGCCAGACTGGCCTCCTCTCTCTTCCTGTCTCCGCTCTCTGCTCTCTCCTCCTGTGCGGTCACCGGGTTACCATCTCTGATCACTGCGGTGGTACACTGCTGTGTCTGGCTCCCTCTCTCTGACCCACAGGGGACCGGGTGGCTGAAGCCTCATTGGTGTGACAGGGTTTTCTGTGGTCCTGGAGTATCCCACAGGTGCGGATCCCCAATATCCGGTACTTCTTTGGGCAGACTTCCCAATAGTTCCAAATAGTTCCTCACTTCCTTTGGGCTCTGCTACTCCTTGCCTTCTGTCCCCACTCAGGCTTGCGGGACGTCAGACTCCTAGCGTCTGCACACTCTGACTATCTCCTCCCCCAGCAGCAGTATTTATAGGGGATCTTGCCTAAGGTCAGCAAGTTGAGCTCCCCCTACTGTTCCGGCATACCTCCCAACTTTTGAAGAACAGAAAGAGGGACAGTCGATGCGGCGCAAATTTTTAGCCCCGTCCCTTGCCCCGCCCCTGACCACACCCATTAAAAGTGACGGACATTCAGATGCCCTTATTACTATTAATCTTCTGATTATTGCATTTTTGCTGCATTTTTTTGCCTTTTCCAATTCATTTGATGCATTTTAGTGCCATTTAGTACTGACAGCACAGACTATGGGCTGCCCCATCATACAACACAGCAGGACGGCTGAGACTAGTGCCTGCCCTGCAGCATTGTGCAGTTTATAGCCAGGGATGTGCAGTCAGTAATCAAACCTCTGACTCCGAATCCTCAGTTTCCCTGAATCCAACCCCACCAAAATGGACACCGTCTCAGACTCCATCTCCACAGTCATGGTGTGCAGCCGGTAAGCCAAACCTCCGACTCCACCAAAATGGACACCGACTCTGAGTCCACAGTACTGTGTATAGCGCCCCCTGATGGCAGTCTGCCGTCCACTACAGGACACAATACTAGCTCTGAAAATGCAGGAGGGAGATGGGAAAAGTTCCACAAGGTGAACTATCACTGCAGCCTCCACCAGTCGGGCCTTTATGGCACAGTGGCCCAACAGAAACCTGTCAAATGAAGAATTTAATTTGAGTGATCCGTTTTATGCAGTGCACTGCAAATAATGGATCAAAAAATGCAGAGTCTGAATGTAGCCTATATATCTCCATCCTGGTATATATGGTCTCCAACCTGGTATATATGGTGTCCCTGAGGGTCCATTCGCCACAGAGGTACTGCACCTTAGCCAGAGGTGTGGTACCTCCCCCCCACCCCTGGTAAGGGGAGGGCACTACCCGGTACCCACACATCCGCATTCAACACCAGCCCACTCTAGGCCAGGGGTGCTGAGGCAGAAGAAACCCCATGATGGGCAGACCCCATCCCTGGCTGGAGAAGGGGATTAGTAGGTGGAACAGTTAGAAAGTAGTGGAGCACTAGGAGGTTGGCAGTGACAGTTCAGAGTGGGAGGAGTTAAGCCAGACAGAAACAGGAAGTGCGCAGTGAGTCGGACCTGGGGACTGGAGTTGTGAGTAGCTCGTCCTGGGGAAGAGGATGGAGAGAAAGTTGGACCCGGGGACTGGAGCCAGACGAGCTCGTCCCAGGTCACAGAGGACGTAGAGTATCTGCAGAGACTGAGAGGGAGCTCTGAGGGGAGGGGGAGCACCTCTGGGTCGCCACAGAGCTCTGTGTGGAGGAACCCCGTTCCAGTGATTGCCTGGTGGGACTTGCTGGAGGAGCTAGGCCACAGAGGGGACCGGCCCCAGACTAGTGGAAGACTTTAAGATTCAGCTAGCAAACCTGGAGGCTGCAGTATCTTAATGTGCAGCAGCCAAATCCGCACACAATCGCTGAAAAGGCAGCCGCATAGGCTCAAGGGGACAAGAGAGACGTCGCCCGACAGGACCCAAGCTGCTGGCTCTGGACAGTGTGTGTGAAAGGCAGGAGGGCGAGAGCCAGCGCAGTGAGATGACCCGGAAAGGTACACACAAAGGTGGTACCAAACAAGTGCCACCAATCTGCCTGGGAATGGCTGGATCCCTGACTCGGAGTACACAGCTCCCGGCGGGTCGGCGTACTTCAGAAACTGAGTAAACTGTGAAGACTGCACCCTGCTGTGTCCCCTGATTTATTTACTGCACGACCTGCCCAGGGTTACACCTGTGACCACCATCAATAGACTATAACTGCCCTGGGGTCCTGCTCTACCCGTGGAGAGCTGTAACATCCCTGCTGCATCACCCCAGTGGATCTGAACCGCAGCGTCGGCCATCCAATTGCTGAATACCACAGGTGGCATCACAAATTTAATCCCATATAAATATCCCCCATTTTTATGACACCACCAGGCTCACGGAGCCAGGTCACGCCACCATGACATTCCCCAAAGAGAACTGAACTGTTCGGCCCGGTTCCGAGTACCTCACGGCCCTGGTGGGCGCGTCAATATACATGTCCCTATTTTTCTCTAATTTAAGAAAGTATTCTACTCAACGTTCTTCAGCTCCCACATCACCCAGTGTC
Source organism: Allobates femoralis (assembly GCA_033576535.1). NCBI lineage: Eukaryota > Metazoa > Chordata > Amphibia > Anura > Aromobatidae > Allobates > Allobates femoralis. Next base: position 413,897,789 of record JARQOC010000006.1, on the reverse strand, counting down.
CTCTGTAACAACGCACAGCTGGTAGCTGACATTGGAGTGTGCGCCTTGATGCAAGAAGTGACTGTCATGTGCTGCCCTGTCACGGTACCGCAGATGTCAGCTGTCAGCCACAGTTTGGCCGTCAGCGTGTATCACAGTGCAGGAACCTAACGGGTCTCTGTACATCAATGCGCTTCAGCTTGATGCATGTCCTCGGATGCACATCCAGCTGCAGTACGTGCTGGGGTCGCCCGGGCCCTGTATCGCCAGGCCTGGTCGTGACCTCGATCCTTACAATTATGTAGATACTGAATGGAAATTGTTTATTCTTTTATTAGTGTTGTGAAAAAAAATTCAGAAATTTGTAATTAAAAATACATTTTTGCTTGTGTCATTTTCCAAGATGTGTAACATTATTAATCTTTATGATCCGGGCTCTGAGGTGAGGTTTGTTGTGCCCTGTGCTGACATTACTGATACCATGTGGCTGTAGATCATATACTGATTGGCTGTTATATGCCATTCATCGCAAGGTGGAGGAGGCAAAAACATATATAGAATTCTGGCGATTTAATTGTTGTTGTTTTTTGCTACGCTGTTTTACCAATCACATTCATTTATTTTGGATTTTGAGAGGACTTTTATGAATGCAGTGATACCAAATATGGGGGGGATTATTTATGTTTTGCTTTTTATGGGAAATAGGGTTGGTTATAAATTTTTGTTGTTTTTTCCCATATGTTTAAAAACACTTTTTTTTTCTCTGTACTGTAAGGGTACCGTCACACCTAGCCATATCGCCGGCGATCCCATAGGCGACGCACGTTTTTGCGTGTCGCCCGAGGTCGCCGACGCCCATTTACACGGGGCGACACCTTAGGCGACGCTCAGGCGACGACCTGACCGGAAATTGCCTGAGCGTCGCCCAAGCCCCACAGGCGATTAAGTCGCTGGCGGCCGCATACGCGTCACACAGAGCAACCACATTAGCGATGTGGGCGTAATTTTGAGCCGCATCTCGGAGATAGGCGTGAACATTATGTTGTGTGACGCCTTGAAGAAATGTGATTGGCCTGGGTGTCTGATGCAGAATTGACATGTACTGAGACAATTGTGTTGGTGTTAAAGAGACATTTGGCAATGGTACATCTCTGCACTTTGTAGCACACAGTGGGGCATCAATGCGCTGCTTTTTAATAGAATGTACGCTCCTGGGTATGGCCCCTTTAACATCTGCGTTTTATGCTGATTGCGGCAGTTGCGGTTAAAAAAACCGCAGTTAAAAAAACCACAACTGCCGCGATTACCGCAAGTGTGACCGCACTTGCGGTTCACTTGCGGCAAGCACCATACAATGTCTATGGGGCTTGTGGCAGGTGCGGCAAGTGCGCCAAGTGCGGTTTCGGCACTTGCGGCATGCTGCGTTTTTTTCCCAGCCGCACCTGCCACAAGCCCCATAGACATTGTATGGTGCTTGCCGCAAGTGAACCGCAAGTGCGGTCACACTTGCGGTAATCGCGGCAGTTGCGGTTTTTTTAACTGCAACTGCCGCATTCAGCATAAAACGCAGATGTCAAAGGGCCTAATACACCTTTCAGCACCATGGAAAGGAAGACTACATTAATGTGGGACGCACACATCATCAAATAGGACGCCGAGGAACAAGACTACCAATCGTAACGCTGGAGCTGCCACCAATCCACGCGACCACCAGAGATAGTAACTACGCCCTGAAACGCCTACTGAATAGTTTTGGTGATGTGTGCTGTCGCCTTTCACATCGCTCATGAGATGTTACACAGGGCGATCAGCACACATCGCCCAAGAATGGTCGCCTGGTTTCAGTCCTCTGATGTGAAACCAGGCGACCACTCAGACATGTCGCCGTCGCCCATTTACATTAGGCGACGCATTGGCGATGTCGCCGGCGACAGGCCACGCCTTAGCGTCGCCTGTGGAATCGCCAGCGATATCTCCAGGTGTGACGGTACCTTAATAGTCTCCTTAGGGAAGCTGAAGCTGTATCTTATCGCTTCTCCAGAATGCAGCAGTGCTACAGCCGCTATATAGAGTGAAAATCATGTTCTTCTCTGAACACCACATAAACGCTGGCCCTCACACAAGAACCGTCACGATAGGTATGGAGGTCTTCAGCAGACCCCTGGCTGTCATGGGAACCCATCACATCCTCAGACCTCACACAATACCGACGCAGCCGACATCTCCTGCCGGGACCGACGTGGCCGACGTCTCCTGCCGGGACCTACATCTCCTGCCGGGTCCGACATCTCCTGCCAGGTCCGACGCGGCCGACGTCTCCTGCCGGGACCGCCATCTCCTGCCGGGTCCGACGCGGCCGACGTCTCCTGCCGGGACCGCCGTCTCCTGCCGGGACCGACGCGGCCGACGTCTCCTGCCGGGGCCGACGTCTCCTGCCGGAGCCGACGTCTCCTGCCGGGGCCGACACGGCCGACGTCTCCTGCCGGGGCCGACACGGCCGACGTCTCCTGCCGGGGCCGACACGGCCGACGTCTCCTGCCGGGGGCCGACACGGCCGACGTCTCCTGCCGGGGCCGACACGGCCGACGTCTCCTGCCGGGGCCGACACGGCCGACGTCTCCTGCCGGGGCCGACACGGCCGACGTCTCCTGCCGGGGCCGACACGGCCGACGTCTCCTGCCGGGGCCGACACGGCCGCGTCTCCTGCCGGGGCCGACACGGCCGACGTCTCCTGCCGGGGCCGACACGGCCGACGTCTCCTGCCGGGGCCGACACGGCCGACGTCTCCTGCCGGGGCCGACACGGCCGACGCCTCCTGCCGGGACCGACACGGCCGACATCTCCTGCCGGGACCGACATCTCCTGCGTTCACTAGTCTGTGGCCCCTGCGCAGCTCCTGCTCCCTCTTGTGCAGGTGCGAGGGATGAACAGACTGTGGAGGACAGAGGAGATGTCAGTCATATCAATCAAGGCAGGAGAGATGGTAAATCAGGACCCCAGTGAGCGACTGTCAGACATATAAACTCTTGTACCCGGCTCAGCCTCTTTCTCTATTTTCTTTAACACGTAGCGTATTTACCACTTTATTTTGCAGTGGCGCTTTTTTGCACAAAAAAACACAACTGCATTCACACAGTGCGCTTTTCCTAGCGCGCTTTTCCTGAGCCCATTTTATAATGCGACCCATGGAAAAGCGCGCTGAAAAAAGTGCAAAGAATTGACATAGTCGTTCTTTTTGCATGTGTGCTTTGCAGTGAAAGCGTGCGCACATCAAAGAGCAAAAATATTCAACGTGTGAAAGCCATAGCTTTTGCTGGATTGCGTATCCAGTGTTGCGTTTCACTGCATTTACAGCAGCACAAAATAGCAGTGCGTAGATGCAGTAAATACGCCACGGTGAAGCCTTACTCCTGCTCTCTGTTATCAGCTTCTCATTTCCTGCCATATTGGTCACTGGTTTTAGTTCTTCATCCAGTGTCTCGTTCTCCAGGGTCATATCTAGGGGAAACTGGTGGGGCATTTGCCCCGACGCAGCAGGCAGGGGGGCGCCGCTGGACCTCCTGCTGCAGTGGCCAAGGACGGGTCTCCCCGCCAGCCGCCTGTTACGCCCCCCTGCATTGTTCTCCACCAGCACACAGAGCTGCACACTACATCCACGGCTGCTCTGTACTGACAGGACCTGTGAAGATGTCACATGGAGGGGAGGAGTCAGGGGTCACATTATCAGCTCCTCAGTGTATGCAGGACTCTGCTGTGCTGGTTGTTATGGTGCTGGATAAGGTGAAGGTTATGTCAGGAGAGCTTTACAGTGTGGATGTAGCAGAGCCGATATTGTACTAGATGTACAGAGCTAAGCTGTGGGCGTAAGGAGTGGAGCTGCGTCTCCATGAGGTTTATGGAGCGGAGCCGCGTGTGTACGTGCCTGCATCAGGTGCACGGTGAGGAGCTGCACCTGTATGAGGTGTACAGAGCGGAGCCGTGCCTGTATGAGGTTTACGGAGCGGAGCTGTGTCTGTATATCGTGTACGGAGCGGAGCTGCGCCTGCATCAGGTGCACGTAGCGGAGCCGCACCTGTATGAGGTGTATGGAGCGGAGCCGCACCTGTATGAGGTGTATGGAGAGGAGCCGTGCCTGAATGAGGTGTACGGAGCGGAGCCGCACCTGCATGAGGTGTACGGAGCAGAGCTGTGTCTGTATATGGTGTACGGAGCGGAGCCATGCCTTTATGAGGTGTACGGAGCAGAGCCGTGCCTTTATTAGGTGTATGGAGCGGAGCCGTGCCTGTATGAGGTGTACAGAGCAGAGCTGTGCATTTATGAGGTGTATGGAGCAGAGTCGTGCATTTATGAGGTGTACGGAGAGGAGCCGTGCCTTTATGAGGTGTACGGAGCAGAGCCGTGCATTTATGAGCTGCACGGAGCGGAGCCGTGCCTTTATGAGGTGTACGGAGCGGATCCGTGCCTTTATGAGGTGTACGGAGCGGATTCGTGACTTTATGAGGTGTACGGAGCGGATCCGTGCCTTTATGAGGTGTACAGAGCGGAGCCGTGCCTTTATGAGGTGTACGGAGCGGAGCCGTGCCTTTATGAGGTGTACGGAGCGGAGCCGTGCCTTTATGAGGTGTACGGGGCGGAGCCGTGCCTTTATGAGGTGTACGGAGCGGATCCGTGCCTTTATGAGGTGTACAGAGCAGAGCCGTGTATTTATGAGGTGTACGGAGCGGAGCCGTGCCTTTATGAGTGTACGGAGCGGAGCCGTGCCTTTATGAGGTGTACGGAGCGGATCCGTGCCTTTATGAGGTGTACGGAGCGGAGCCGTGCCTTTATGAGGTGTACGGAGCGGAGCCATGCCTTTATGAGGTGTACGAAGCAGAGCCGTGCCTTTATGAGGTGTACAGAGCAGAGCCGTGCCTTTATGAGGTGTATGGAGCGGAGCCGTGCCTTTATGAGGTGTACGGAGTGGAGCCGTGCCTTTATGAGGTGAGCAGAGCCGTGCCTTTATGAGGTGTACAGAGCAGAGCCGTGCATTTATGAGGCGTACGGAGCGGAGCCGTGCATTTATGAGGTGTACAGAGCGGAGCCGTGCATTTATGAGGTGTACGGAGCAGAGCCGTGCCTTTATGAGGTGTACGGAGCGGAGCCGTGCCTTTATGAGGTGTACGGAGCAGAGCCGTGCCTTTATGAGGTGTACAGAGCAGAGCCGTGCCTTTATGAGGTGTACAGAGCAGAGCCGTGCCTTTATGAGGTGTATGGAGCGGAGCCGTGCCTTTATGAGGTGTACGGAGTGGAGCCGTGCCTTTATGAGGTGAGCAGAGCCGTGACTTTATGAGGTGTATGGAGCCTGTCACCACACTCCTCTGTGTTCTGTTATCATCACCCCTTGTGTTATCCTCAGCCTGTGCACCCATGTCTTTGATACCTGTGTGCTGTGCTCCTGTCAGTTCCTCCCAGTCACAGGCAGTCAGTGATCCGGGCTCCAGTGTGGAGGCAGAGCCCTCTGTGTCCCGGCTGCTGCTGTGCTGATGCTTCCTCCATTGCTGGGGAACTTCACAGACACAGAGGCCCGCGCTGAGCCGGGATTGGATAACTGAGTTCCGTCCCCTCTACACAGGGCAGGAGAGGTCACACGACTCACTCTCTGCACTGTGATTGGGTGCTCAGTCCTCCCAATGTGCTGCTGTGAGGGGGCGTGACCGGCAGCCGGAGGGGGCGTGGCCGGTAGCTAGAGGGGCCGTGCAGCAATCGGTGAAGTGCCAGACACCGGGACACTTCTAGTCCCGCACGGGACAACGGGAAGCCCGGACTAAACCGGGACTGTCCCGCCAAATCCGGGACACTTGGGAGGTCTGGTTCCGGGGTGGAAGATGTTGCATGTAGTAGATACCTGCTGTGGAAACCCAGCTGTGCATTAGAGAAGTCTGTGGCTACCTGCGTGAGCAGGGCGCCACATTATGCATGATATATAGCTCAGGAAAGTGATGTCACAAAAATATATTGGTCTGTCCAGTGGCATAACATGAAGGTCATGTGCCTGATGCGAAAGCCACAACGTGCTCCCAATTGTTACAAATCTTTTAATAGTATTAGTATTTTCCTATAGAGCAAAGGAACTTTTGGGCCCTTTAGGCTCTAGGGCCTGGGTGCGAATTCAACTCCTGCACCTGTTGTAGTTATGTCCCTGGGTCTTTCACCTCATGGAGTAATAGGACAAATGTAGAGTGGCACAATGCATAACAGATTAACATATCTTTAAAAAGTGTTTAGAATGGGTAGTGGGGCATTTTGCATTAGCTGGTTTATCACCAATGAATTTGGGAACTCTCTTGTAAGAATCTAGTGTTTGACCTTTGCCAAACCGCTATCCAGGGAATGAGCCCAGCTTCTGGGTAAAGGATAAAGAGTTGTAGAATGATTAGAGAGCACTGATAGATCATCCCTGTGTGATCCTCCTAATATTAGCTCCGTCCTCCGCACGCATGACAGTGTCAGGTACAAGGCAGCCACCCACCAGCAGCCCCACGGGAGGATCTGGGTGTCCCCTGGGACCTTTTAATGCATATCACTTCCACTTGACAGCTGCAATGTTCAAGTGACAAATTGGCGCCATCACAGTCCCACGCAGACAGCGGTGACACAATCCCAGCAATGATGCCAGGCTTGTAGCACCAGGATCACACTATGTAACATACCTTAGGTGCCCATTATATGCCAATGATCTCCTGTTATATTGCCCTCATTAAAACATTTGTACGAGTTATCACCCAGCTTTCCAAGCACCCTGAATGGCAAAACATATTACAAAACTAGGAAGGTTTCAGAAGCGGGGCAGAATTGTGAATTCAGATCTGGATATGTAGTAAAGCTAAATTAATAAAGCAAATATGTCATGTAACATGGTTGAAAGAGCTGTATTTATCAATGCTGTACTTTTTTTTCTGAATGCTACGATAATGTTGTCTGCCAACAATCCTATGTACACCAATGACTTGTCATATCACATTGAGTTAAGTGAAAATATCAGCTCTATCATCTAGCTAAATTCAGCTAATATATCTGTAGTCATACATACTGCGGTGATCCTGCTGTGTCATGGTACTTTCACATCAGCGTTTTTTTTTCAAATCTGGCAGAATTCTGCCTTTTCTTTAAAAAAACGGACGCAGCAACATTGTGTTTCGTACAATGCATTGTTAATGGAGTTCCAGACGTGTGGCGACTTGCGTTTTCCGGTCCTTCAGGGTTGTCTTAAAACCATAGTTAGCAATGGTATTTGTCCGGAGACTGAAGGTCCAGATTTGCCGGATCTGGGTGAAAACGCAAGTCGCCACACATGTCCGGAATTCCGTTAACAATGCATTGTACGGAAAACCACTGATACAGCAAGCGATGGCCAAGCTCATGAAGGCTAACCCCGCCTTGTATGTGCTGCGTGAGAGCATCCGTAAAGGCTTGCAGTTGTATTCCACTGAGCCAACTGAGCCATAGGCTAGGGTCACATCAACTTTTTTTTTTTTTTTAAACCTGATCCGGTTTTGAGCTTTCAAAAAGCTCAAAACCGGATCAAGAAACGCTCCTCATGGGAGCCAATGCTAAAAACCGGATTGCTTCACAAGCAATCCGGTTTCCGTCTCCGGCTCTGCAGCGTGCGTGAAAAATCATGCAGGCTGCAGTTTTAGGAGCGGTTTTAGCATCCGCAATGTGGGAACCGGATTGCTCAGGATGTGTAATCCTGAGCAGTCCGGTTACCGGATAGTTTGCTCATTCCTGCTGCCGCAGGGATGAGCAAGCTGTTCTATGTATAGTAAAACGATTAATTTAATAAATAAATGTTTGATTAATGTTTCTAGGGGGTGCCTAGTCCCCCTAGAGACCTTACACCCACTCAAGTGGGCTTATCCTGCTATCATCTGTAATGTACAAAAGCGCCGGGCTCCTCAGAGTGGCGCGCAAGACCGGCAGAGGGAGCAGCAGACAGCCCCGCCTTTAGACACTTACAGAAAAAGAAACTCACACCAGACGTAAATATAACCTGTATTCTCTACTTTAATACATCGTTTTCTACAGCAAAAGGGATAGCTAGAAAAGATAAGAGGGGGTCCAACGACACGGGGGGGGGGGGGCAGTTTGTGGGGTCATGCGCGCCACTCTGAGGAGCCCGACGCTTTTGTACATTACATATTATAGCAGGATAAGCCCACTTGAGTGGGTGTAAGGTCTCTTGGGGGACTATGCACCCCCTAGAGACTTTAATCAAACATTTATTTATTAAATTAATCGTTTTAATATACATAGAACAGTTTGCTCATCCCTGCGTCAGCTTTAGCTCCTATGAGGAGCGTTTCTTGATCCGGTTTTGAGCTTTTTGAAAGCTCCAAACCGGATACAGTTTTAAAAAAAAACAAAACGTGGATGTGACCCTAGCCAATGTCAATTTGTGCGGCGTTTCTCTGATCCGCTTTTTCCATTGTAACCATTGTATATGAGCTTAAAAAAATGCAACATTCTAAAACGGATGAAAAACGGACCACCTTTTAGATGATGCATTTTTGTAGAATAGCTGATCCAATTTGCAGCTGAAAACCGGTTTCAAAAACACACAGTGTGAATGTAGCCTTAGGCTCTGTTCACATCTGCAGGTTGAATTTTATTTCAGGAACAGAGAAATAGAATTTATGCATAGACTGGAGAAGCAAAACGAAAGCATTGGCACGACCGATATAATGAAGTATGTTCGGTTTGAAAAAGTGAGGCATGCAAAGAAATAAAACTTAGGCACCTTTCATATCAGCATTTCTGTCTGGATCCGGCAGATCTGGACAGAAAACTGCATCTGCCGCGTGCGTTCTCTATAGGGTTTGTGGAAAGTGCGGTTGCAGCCATGAAAAAAAAAACGAGGTCAGCTGCGTTTTTTTTTTCCCGGCCGCAAGTGCCGGATCGCGGCAATACTGTACTTCCTGCAAACCCTATAGAGAATGCATGGGGCTTGCCGCAAGTGTACTGCAAATGCAGCCGTTAGGCGACAGATGTGGTTTTATGTCCGGATCTGCCGGATCCGGACAGAAACGCTGATGTGAAAGGGGTCTAAGGCTAGTTTCACACTTGCATTTTTTAGTGCACAGTCAGATCAGGATGACAACGGGTTCATCCTAATCTAGTCGTGCGTCTGATCCGGTCAGTGAGAGGGTGGGAGAAAATGTAATAAAATATATTAGCCGGCCGTCACACGCAACGATTTTAAGCCCGATATCGTTTAAGCGATCTCCTTTTTGATCGCTTAAGCGATATCGTTTTGGCATCGTTGCATGTAATCAAGCGATTTTACATTGTAAATTCGCTTGATCGTGACATCGCTGATCTGAGCTCCGGAGCTCAGATCTAGCGATGAACGATTTCACGATCTGCTTCATCGTGGTGTATAACACCACGATGAACGATCTCCCAGCGGCAGAGCCTATGCTGGGAGATGGTAACTATGGTACACGTCGGGTTACTAAGCGATGCGCGGCGCCTAGCAACCCGATGTGTACCATAGTAACCAGCGAGATCGCGGATCCACGTCGCTGGTGAGTCTGTCTGTGTGACATCTCACCAGCGATGTGAGCGATATTGTAAGCGATCGCGCGTGCACGTGATCGCTAACAATATCGCTAGCGATATCTTAGCGTGTGACGGCCGCCTTAGGCATACTTTATTCGGTATATGGGGGCACCTGGGGAGGGGTTGCACAGGTGGTTTTATACCACTACTTTATTATAATCAGTGTTTGTAGTCGCATTGCACTCCTATGTCATTAAAAAAAAACACGTAAATGCATGAAATAACTTACGTATTTCAGAACTCTCTGATATTTAATCATAGAAAAAGGGACCAGAAAGGTCTGGCACATGTAAGGTGTTTCATTTACGTGTATTTTTAAAGATGTTTTTTTTAATCGGGGTACAATAAAGATGTTATTATTTTAAAACCAATACTTCAAGTCGGTGTTGGAAGCCCTCCTTTCTTCATTATGGACAGTATGGAGAAAGGTTAGCATGGGGGGGGGGCAGTGTGGAGATATAGAGAATGTAAGGGAATACAGTGTATAGGGGACAGCCATATTGTAGGCCGCGATTCATAAGAGAGAATAATCTGGTAGATATAGCTGATTATGACAGACAGTGGGGCAGTTATAGTTTACTAGATGGCAGCCCGATTCTAAAGAATCGGGTAGTCTAGAATCCATATATAGTTTATTTACTAATAGTTAGGGGAGTGCGGTGAAATTAATTGTGTGTATACAGGTGGCTCAGTGGGTAGCAGAGTATACGGTGGCTCAGTGGTTAGCAGTGAGTGCGGTGGCTCAGTGGTTAGCAGTGAGTGCGGTGGCTCAGTGGTAAGCAGTGAGTGCGGTGGCTCAGTGGTTAGCAGTGAGTGCGGTGGCTCAGTGGTTAGCAGTGAGTGCGGTGGCTCAGTGGTTAGCAGTGAGTGCGGGGGTGGCTCAGTGGTTAGCAGTGAGTGCGGTGAGATTGGTCAGCACAGTGGCGTGGGCAGAGTGGTCAGCGCAGCGCCATGGGCAGAGTGGTCAGCGCAGCGCCGTGGGCAGAGTGGTTAGCACACACATACATACATACACACACACATACATACACACACTCCGCTATAGTTAGCACCGACCCTGCGTCTTCCCCGCCGCTTGGATCCTGAGTCGACATGTCGCCGCCCGCGGACGACTGGATCCAATATGGCGTCCGGGAAGTTTGGCGAGACTTCTTGGACGCTATATTGGATCCAGTAGTTCGGGGGTGGCGACATGTCGACTGAGGATCCAGGCGGCTGATGCAGGGCCGGTGGTAAGTATAGCGGAGTGTGTGTGTGTGTTTGTGTGTATGTGTACGGACAAAGTGAGGGAAGTGCGGACAAAGTGAGGGAAGTGCGGACAAAGTGACGGAAGTGACTACATACACACATATATACACATACTGTACATTGCATATGGAGGGGTGAGGAGAGCGGAGGCTGAAGGGGTGAGGAGGGGTGAGGAGAGCGGAGGCTGGAGGGGTGAGGAGGGCAGAGGACAGGGGAGGCTGGAGGGGTGAGGAGGGCAGAGGACAGGGGAGGCTGGAGGGCAGAGGACAGGGGAGGCTGGAGGACAGAGGACAGGGGAGGCTGGAGGGCGGAGGCTGGAGGGGAGAGCGGAGGCTGGAGGGCAGAGCGGAGGCTGGAGGGGAGAGCGGAGGCTGGAGGGGAGAGCGGAGGCTGGAGAGCAGAGGCTGGAGGGGAGAGGCTGGAGGGAGAGGTTGGAGGGCGGAGGCTGGAGGGCGGAGGCTGGAGGGCGGAGGCTGGAGGGGAAAGCGGAGGCTGGAGGGGAGAGCGGAGGTTGGAGGGGAGAGCGGAGGCTGGAGGGCAGAGGCTGGAGGCAGTGGCGTAGCTGGCATGCTCCGGGCCCTGGGGCAAGAACAGCACCCAGGACCCCCATGTGAGGCCCGGGGGGGGGGTGCTGGCAGACAGATGTGAGGCCCAGGGGGGGCGGGTGCATACTCACCGGTGTGCGTCTGCTGTCTGCTGTAGGAGGAGAGGAGGGGCGGGCAGAGCTGCCAGACAGGAAGTTCCGTCCTCCCTCCTCTCCTGGTGCGCGGCGGGCGGCTGCTGTCAGCACGGGGCCCCCCAGGGGGTGGGGCAATGTGCCCCTCATGCCGGGGGGCACGGGGCACTGGGCCCCCCTGCCCTCCCACTAGCTACGGTACTGGCTGGAGGGCAGAGGCTGGAGGGGAGAGGCTGGAGGGCAGACGGAACTTCGGAGAGTGAAACGTTCCTCCGCCGCTCCCTGTAGCCGGGCGACCCCGCACTGGTGATGTCAGCACCATGGGTCCGGAGGCCATCACGGAAGTACCCTTCATGTTTTCCGGAAGTGGCCTTCGGCTTTTATATATTAGATTAAAGTTTGGAGAGTATAGCTCATAGGGGCAAACAGTGTGGAGGTCATATGCCATAGAAAGTTTATTTACCGGTAAGTCATAGTGTGAATAGATATTTTTATGCACAAGGAATTTTAATAACACTCTTATTTTTCAGGGTGTCGAATGGGGACGTGCTTCATAAGACCAGAGAAAATGTAAGTCTGCAGAGATGAGCTGTGGCTGTGAAAAGTCCTCATGGGGTATGGGCAGAGTCTGTGTCTCCACCCGATACACCCCTGCAAGTGCTGGGGCCCTGGACAGAAGGGGGGCCCACTTTCTACTACAGAGAGGCTGACCACGTCTGACATCATCAGTACAAACAAGAACTTACCAAAAGAAGAATGACATCACTGTGAGAAGATCATCTAATTACAGCTTATTGCACCATGTGAGTATAATCTGTGTGTGGCTGTCTTTTGGCTCCTGTTTCCAGCACATACACAGCACAACACTGTATAACAGTGTGGCACCCCGCAACGAGTGCGTTACAGGAGGGTATTGCATCCCTGACCGAAGCTGCAATATTCTCTGACGAAGTAATGTCAAAGTAATGACATGGTTAAAACTCAGATCTCCATACACTACATGCACATCAGAATAGAGGGCCAATAAGGTCCTGGTGGGCAGAGTGTAGGAGTAGTGTGTGAGAGGAGAATGTAGGAGAGGAAGGAGTGAAAAGAGGTGGTCGGGAGGAACGTAGGAGAAGAGGGCTCTGCACAGTTCCGTGCAGCCCCAAAGACCACCTACCGGTTGGCGCCATTACTCGGTGCCCCACAACCGGAACCTGGGCGACCACTTAACGGGTCAAAATACACCCGCGCCCATCACCCACTGGATCATTGGTTCCGAAGCTGAACAGTCGTTCATCGCTGCCCAGCAAACCAGCAGTGGAGGATCTGCTTCTTAGGAGCGCCCCACTACTGCCGCAACTAAAGCCGTCTTGCCAGCGGAGTGCCCACCAAAAGGAATCTGGCTCCCCTCACACCGGTTGCAGTAAAGACCCGTTACAGAGAACACTGGTGTTTGTACTTCTTCAGAACTGTTTAACTCCGCGTGCTAAGAGTAACAAAGCTGCCGCATAACATCAGGTGCAGCTCCTGGCCCCGGGGACTCCCGCTCGTCCTGTGGGGAGCGTCCCATCTTGCTGCCGAACATCCCTCGGAGGCCCAAGCAGCGCCGGTGAAATCACCGGAATTCCCGCAGGTGGCGTCACGACATGAATAACCAAACCTTATCTGTTCAGCCAACCATTATTGATCTGGACCACCGGGCCCCACAGCCGCAGGCGCGGAACCGTGACAGGAGAAGAAAACGCCTGCGACGTGAAGACACGATTATGGTGAGTCAACAGGTCCACACTATATGCCCTATTACAGTATGTCTGTGTATACTATATGTACAGTTGTGGCCAAAAGTATTGACACCCATGCAATTCTGTCAGATAATATTCAGTTTCTTCCTGAAAATGATTGCAATCACAAATTCTTTGGTATTGTTATCTTCACTTAATTTGTCTTCAATAAAAAAACACAAAAATAATTGTCCTAAAGCCAAATTGGATCTAATTCCACACCAAACATAAAAAAGGGGGTGGACAAAAATATTGGCACTGTTAGAAAAATCATGTGATGCTTCTCTAATTTGTGTAATTAACAGCACCTATAACTTACCTGTGGTACCTAACAGGTGTTGGCAATAACTAAATCACACTTGCAGCCAGTTGACATGGATTAAAGTTGACTCAACCTCTGTCCTGCGTCATTGTGTGTACCACATTGAGCATGGAGAAAAGAAAGAAGACCAAAGAACTGTCTGAGGACTTGAGAGACCAAATTGTGAGGAAGCATGAGCAATCTCAAGGCTACAAGTCCATCTCCAAAGACCTGAATGTTCCTGTGTCTACCGTGCGCAGTGTCATCAAGAAGTTTAAAGCCCATGGCACTGTGGCTAACCTCCATAGATGTGGACGGAAAAGAAAAATTGACGAGAGATTTCAACGCAAGATTGTGCGGATGGTGGATAAAGAACCTTGACTAATATCCAAACAAGTTCAAGCTGCCCTGCAGTCCAAGGGCACAAAAGTGTCAACCGGTACTATCCGTCGGCGTCTGAATGAAAAGGGACTGTATGGTAGGATACCCAGGAAGACCTCACTTCTTACTTCAAGACATAAAAAAGCCAGGCTGGAGTTTGTCAAAACGTATCTGAGAAAGCCTAAAACGTTTTGGAAGAATGTTCTCTGGTCAGATGAGACAAAAGTAGAGTTTTTTGGGCAAAGGCATCAACTTAGAGTTACAGGAGAAAAAATGAGGCATTCGAAGAAAAGAACACGGTCCCTACAGTCAAACATGGCGGAGGTTCCCTGATGTTTTGGGGTTGCTTTGCTGCCTCTGGCACTGGACTGCTTGACCGTGTGCATGGCATTATGAAGTTTGAAGACTACCAACAAATTCTGCAGCATAATGTAGGGTCCAGTGTGAGAAAGCTGGGTCTCCCTCAGAGGTCATGGATTTTCCAGCAGGACAATGACCCAAAACACACTTCAAAAAGTACTAGAAAATGGTTTGAGAGAAAGCACTGGAGACTTCTAAGGTGGCCAGCAATGAGTCCAGACCTGAATCCCATAGAACACCTGTGGAGAGATCTAAAAATGGCAGCTTGGAGAAGGCACCCTTCAAATATCAGGGACCTGGAGCAGTTTGCCAATGAAGAATGGTCTAAAATTCCAGCAGAGCATTGTAAGAAACTCATTGATGGTTACCGTAAGCGGTTGATCGCAGTTATTTTGGCTAAAGGTTGTGCAACCAAGTATTAGGTTGAGGGTGCCAATACTTTTGTCTGGCCCATTTTTGGAGTTTTGTGTAAAATGATCAATGTTTTGCTTTTTGCTTCATTCTCTTTTGTGTTTTTTCATTGAAGACAAATTAAATGAAGATAATAATACCAAAGAATTTGTGATTGCAATCATTTTCAGGAAGAAACTGAGTATTATCTGACAGAATTGCAGGGTTGTCAATACTTTTGGCCACAACTGTATATACAGTATATACAGCTATTAGCCTCTATGATATATTATATACATGTATATGTATATGTGTGAGACTGAAGGATCATAACGGCATGGGGAGGTTGCGGATGGGTGCGCAGAGGAACACAGGAATGTGCTGCCCCCTAGCGCCCTCTGAATGGGACAAGTCTGAAGAATATGAGAATTGAGCTTCAAAGAGGACCACTAGTCAGACAAGCAACGTAACAGCATACAGAATTATGGAATTACTGTATATTTAAGCCCTACAAAAATTATACCATATTTGGCCACACTTTCTAGACATCCTTTGTTGTCAGGTTCTGTCAGGGTGATCCTGCCAAAAACAGGATCCATCCTGACAGACAAAAACCGTGGTGTGAAGCCAGCCTATCTCAGGGGTACTTCTTATGGTGAAGAGTCTCCACTCTAGCCCTGCTCCTGCTCAGCCATGTGCTGATTCCCACTTCCCATCCCCCTGGAGCAGGGAACAGATAAAGATGGACAGGGGAGAACCAAAACACAAGCTCTCAGCACTCAGACGAAGAATGCAATATGTGATTTGGGAGAAAACAAATACAAGCAGTTGATAAAAATAAAACAAGGAAGATTCCACCATACACCAAACAGGTTACAACTGCTTCCCAGAAAATGGAAAACCACACCACAGACTGGTATCACTGGAACACCACACCACAGACCGGTATCACTGGAACACCACACCACAGACCGGTATCACTGGAACACCACACCACAGACGTATCACTGGAAACACACACAGACCGTATCACTGGAACACCACACCACAGACCGGTATCACTGGAACACCACACCACAGACCGGTATCACTGGAACACCACACCACAGACGGTATCACTGGAACACCACACCACAGACCGGTATCACTGGAACACCACACCACAGACCGGTATCACTGGAACACCAAAACCATCAGACCCGGTATCACTGGAATCACCACACCACGCGGTATCACTGGAACACCACAGACCAGTATCACTGGAACACCACACCACAGACTGGTATCACTGGAACACAATCCTCACCAACCACAGACTGGTATCACTGGAACACCACACCACAGACCGGTATCACTGGAACACCACACCACAGACCGGTATCACTGGAACACCACACCATATACCGGTATCACTGGAACACCACACCACAGACCGGTATCACTGGAACACCACACCATATACCGGTATCACTGGAACACCACACCACAGACCGGTATCCCTGGAACACCACACCACAGACCAGTATCACTGGAACACCACACCATAGACCGGTATCACTGGAACACCACACCACAGACTGGTAACACTGGTACACCACACCACAGACTGGTATCACTGGAACACCACACCACAGACTGGTATCACTGGAACACCACACCACAGACTGGTATCACTGGAACACCACACCACAGACCGGTATCACTGGAACACCACACCACAGACCGGTATCACTGGAACACCACACCACAGACCGGTATCACTGGAACAAGCTTAAACTATAATCAGCATAGGAGACTGGGCTCCACCATATGTAAAAGATGGAGCTGGCTCTGATAGGACAGAAGCAACTGGAAACTCCAGAAGCACATTACCAGCCATCAGGAAGGTAACTCCTGCAAGACTGATGACCAGTGAGCACAAAATGCCAAAACCCAAGCTGAGCAAAACAAAAGTACAAGGTTGCTAAACAGACATCACAGTGTGAGTCAGAAAATGGCAAAACACCAAATGAATGCAGAGTGGAACAGCGTGTGACAATAGTGTTAATTGATTGGTCAAATACATTCATCAGCATTTTTACATCTTTTGCGCCATCTGTGAATTCTTACAAGCTCCTGGATATTTCCAACAACACATCTCAGCTGTAAGGTTTCCTTTGGATTCAGATTAAGCCAGTGTTAAGCAGCACATGTCTACCTTTTTGAGTATTTTTGGATATCATTTTGCTCTAAAATGCTCTAATAATCCTCTGATCTCACTGTTCCTATTCCATTCCCAGAGAGAGCAATACTGCCCGATAACTTTATGGAACCTCCATGAGGTGTCAATGATAGTTAATATAATGAAGCCTACAAAAAAATGTGGTACACATTGCCAAAGAGTTCTAATTTGGTTTTATCTGTATATAGAACATTTTCCCATAGTAATTGTGGTTTGTCTCTCTAGAATAAAGTCGCCATTGTTTGATATACTTCTGTGGTCCGTCCTTCCATCACAAGGCATCACGGATCATGCACACTTCATTTCCTTGGATTCGTTTCGATTGTGGATCCTACAGCTGATGTTTTGTGTGTTTCAAACTGATAGTGTGTCACACAATCTTGCAAGGTCAGAAGTGACATCTGTCTTGACACCAGTGTATTATTAAGATAAGACCCTATATGCACTTTTTGTCCTTCTTTACAGCAGTTCCAAGAATACCTTTTTGATCCTGTGGAGATTTCTTTTGCTCTAATCTCAGCTGCTCCCCTTTATTGCCACTCCCTTCTTTTATTTAAACTCACTTCTGGCTCTGTGCCAGTTATAGTTCTTCTATGCTGACCTCAATGGAGAAGTTGCTCCTGTCACAGCTGTGGCATTGCTTTTGTTGTTTTAGACCCCGCTTGTTTGTCTCGGTCCCTGTGTTGATTTATTGAAGTGGTAAGACTAGTGTCTTGCTGCCTAATTCACTAGCCAGGGCTAGTCCAGGGCCAAGCAGTGCTAGCCCAGGGAAAGCCAGGGCTTAGGCATGTGATCAGGCACAAGGGGACAGACTCATCTAGGGATGCTAAAAATCATAGTGTTCAGGCACAGGTGAGTGTCAGGAGGTCACTCGATTCCCATCCCACTATCATGAAGGTCTTCATTTCCCTTGGCCCTGGGCATCTCCCTGTCTTTGGTGCCGCATGCCGGGCATCTCCAAATATGGCAATACAAACCAAATTGGTTTTACAACACGTACATTTTTTATGCTACTAAAATAATAAAAATCCTATTTTTGCATCACATCGAACACTGTAAAATCAAAATCTCCCAAAACAATGTCAGAATTGAAGGTTTGTTTTTTCATCATTTGACCTTCGGAATATTTTCCTCATTTTTAGTAAATTATATGGTAAAATGAATGGTGTCATTCAAATCTACAAATCATCCTGCAAAAAAACAAGTTCTGATAGGTCTCTATAGACAGAAAAATTAAAGAAGTATGGGTCTTGGAAGAAGGGGATGAAAAAAAAATAGTGAAAAATGTAAAATTGAGTTCATAAGGGGTTAAACCTGCGGACTTCAGTGATATACAGTACAATGTTTACGCACACAGGTATATGCCTACAGATGGCTTTTATGAATCAGATGCTTCTATGGCAATCATGTCCTTCTTCACCTCCTCCTCCTCCTCCCATCCCACTATCTGCAGCTCCGTTATGACTTTTTTACAACTTGTTGCTTCATAAACTCCAATTATAACATCTGTCCTCTCATTACTCTATAAAGTCTATGTGACTCATGCCGTGTGAAGCTGACAAAGCTGCTAAATATACAAGAGTAAATTGTAGCGGCACGCTTATTGTCACGCAGTACCTGGCCTCCCAATGACAAGGAGGCGGGGGCCCTCGGGGGACGTGTTGCAGAGGGAGTGAAAGGTGCACAGTCTCCTGGGAAATAGGCTCCCACTGACTCCGCGGGTCACTACGGCGAGGTGGCAGTCTCCAGGCGACGTTAATTAGACAATTTTAGGACTGTGTGGGTGTCTGACTGTCAAAATTAACTCTTCGGTGACCGCAATTAGGTAGCAAATCACTCTGTCACACTTTAAATGTTAACAAGTATTGTATGCTGTTCTAGTGATTGCAACCTGTGGTCCTCCAGCTGGGAATAGTACAACCCCCAACATGCCCTGACAGCCATACATCTCTTATAAAGAACAATGCAGCCCCCTATTAATGATCTATTATATTACTGCCCCCTAAGTATGATAACATAACCACTACCCACTGAAATCCTGTCTCCGTGGCAGGGCTGTGGAGTCGGTAAGCAAAACAATCGACTCCTCAATTTCCCTGAATCCAACTCCCACTCCACCAAAATTGACACCGACTCCAACACCACAACCATGGCTGTGAAGTTAGTAAGCCAAACATCCGACTCCGACTCCACCAAAATGGACACCGACTCTGACTCCATGACTCCGACTCCTCAACCATGGATATGAAGTCTATAAGCCAAACATCCGACTGAATTTCCCTCAAATTCCCTGAATCCGACTCTGATTGTAGTTCTAGTGCAGTGTTTCCCAACTCCAGTCCTCAAGGCACACCAACAGGTCATGTTTTCAGGATTTCCTTAGGATTGCACAGGTGTTAGTTTAATCACTTGCACAGGGGATAATTCCATCATCTGTCTAATGATAAGGAAATCCTGAAAACATGACCTGTTGGTGTGCCTTGAGGACTGGAGTTGGGAAACACTGTTCTAGTGATTGCAACCTGTGGTCCTCCATCTGAGAATATTACAGCTCCCAACATGCCCTGACAGCCATAGATCTCTTATAAAGCAATGCAGCCCTGAATCCAAAAAGGGACACCGACTCCGACTCCACAGCCCGGCTTCTTGGTACACGAATATAGCTACTATAATATTGCCTCCTATGCACAGTGAAGGCCACTTTACACACACTAACTTTTCTGTCCAACTTCTGAACAACTTACTGGTTGCAGTGAAATCATGGAAACATTGCTCCATTTTGTGGCTGTGTACAAATGGAACAATGTGTCCATGATATCACTGCAGCCAGCAAGTTGTTCAGAAGTTGGACAGATAAGTTGGTGTGTGTAAAGTGGCCATTCTAGTTGGGTCTAGAAATAGGACTTAACTATAGGACAATGACACAAATTTTGGCATTTTAGTTGTTTGCCAAAAGATATTCACGATACAGTTATACAGTATAATCAACATTATCTTAAAGTGCAGATTCAGCTTTAATTTGAGGGTTTGCATATCCTAATTGGAATAATTACATCTCTTACATCCTCTTTTTCAAGGGATCAAAAGTAATTGGACAATTATCTTAAAAGCTCTTTATTGGGCTGCATGGGCTATTCGGTCTTTAGACCCTCATCAATTAAGCAGGTAAAAGGTCTGGAGCTGATTCCAGGTGTGGCATTTGCATTTGGAGGCTGGTGCTGTGAATCCAAAACATGCAGTCAGAGGAATAGAAACAGACTATCATTAGACTGAAAAAAAAAGAAATTTATCAAAGAAATAGCAGAAGTGTTATGAGTTGCCAAATCAACAGTTTGGAAGATTCTGAAAAAAGAGCGCGCGCTGGTGAGCTTAGGAACTCAAAAGGGCCTGGACATCCACGGAAGACAACAGTGGTGGATGATTGCAGAATCCTTTCAACAGTGGAAAAAAAACAGTTCACAACATCCACCCAAGTGAAGAAAACTCTCCAGGAAGTATGATGGCCGGACAGGCATGGCTGCCAATGGCCCTGGGTCACTAGTGTTTAAATTACTTTTGAGCTCCTGAAATGGGAAGTCTTTGTACAAAAATGGCTGCAACTCCTAAACATTTCACAGGATATTTTTGTTTAATCCTTTTAATTAAACCTGAAAGTCTACACTTTATTTGCATCTGAGTTTTTTTTTATTTTAAATTGTCATGCAGAGCCCAAATTATAATATTTACCGTATATACTCGTGTATAAGCCGAGTTTTTCAGCCCAAAATATGGGCTGAAAAGTCCCCCCTCAGCTTATACACGGATCATATACGGGGGGGCTGTGTCCCGGGGGCTGTGGAGGCTGGAGGAGGCGGGGGGGGGCTGCTGTATGAGCGGCCCCGTCACGTGGGGCCGCTCATTATATATGCACTGCTTTCCCCTGTCAATCAGCGGCAGGGGGAAGCAGTGCATATGGCCCCCCAAAAGCTGGCACTGTCCCCCCTTGTAAGGCCTCCCCCCCGCTGCTTATACATTACCAACCCGGTGTTCTGATCGGCGCCGCTCCACGGTGCTGCGTCTTCATCCTCCCGTCCGCGCTGGCTGCATCCATCCGGGTTCTCCGGCTGTCGCAGCGATATGACGTCATCGCGCGACCGCCGGAGAACCCGGATGCAGCCAGCGCGGACGGGAGGATGAAGACGCAGCACCGTGGAGCGGCGCCGATCAGAACACCGGGTTGGTAATGTATAAGCAGCGGGGGGAAGGCCTTACAAGGGGGGACAGTGCCAGCTTTTGGGGGCTGTTGGTACCCCCAGGGGGCTGCTGGGTACCCCCTGGGGGCTGCTGGGTACCCCCTGGGGCTGTTGGTACCCCCAGGGGGCTGTTGGTACCCCCTGGGGGCTGTTGGTACCCCCAGGGGGCTGTTGGTACCACCCAGGGGGCTGCTGGGTACCCCCTGGGGGCTGTTGGTACCCCCTGGGGGCTGTTGGTATCCCAGGGGGCTGCTGGGCACACCCTGGGGGCTGTTGGTCCCCCCTGGGGGCTGTTAGTACCCCCAGGGGCTGCTGGGTACCCCCTGGGGGCTGCTATATGTACCCCTGGGGGCCTGCTGTATACCACTGGGGCTGCTGTATACTACCACTGGGGCTGCTGGGGCTCCTGTATACTACCACTGGGGCTGCTGTATACTACCACTGGGGCTGCTGGGGCTCCTGTATACTACCACTGGGGCTGCTGGGGCTCCTGTATACTACCACTGGGGCTGCTGGGGCTCCTGTATACTACCACTGGGGCTGCTGGGGCTCCTGTATACTACCACTGGGGCTGCTGGGGCTCCTGTATACTACCACTGGGGCTACTGGGGCTCCTGTATACTACCACTGGGGCTGCTGTATACTACCACTGGGGCTGCTGGGGCTCCTGTATACTACCACTGGGGCTGCTGGGGAATCTGTATACTACCACTGGGGCTGCTGGGGCTTCTGTATACTACCACTGGGGCTGCTGGGGAATCTGTATACTACCACTGGGGCTGCTGGGGAATCTGTATACTACCACTGGGGCTGCTGTATACTACCACTGGGGGGCCTGTATACCACACTGCTGGGGGCTGTATACCTGTGCTGGGGTCCACCCTCGGCTTATACACGAGTCAATAGGTTTTTCCAGATTTTTGGGGCAAAAGTAGGGGGGTCGGCTTATACACGGGTCAGCTTATACACGAGTATATACGGTATTCATTTATATAGCACTATTAATTCCATAGTGCCTTTTGCAACACTGTCCCCATTGGGGATCACAATCTAAATATCCCATCAGTATGTCTTTCAAGTGTGGAAGGAATGATACTTTAATTTATTGAGATGCACCTGTACTATAATAGTAAACCCTTGTGCAAGCATATAACTACTATGATACCGCAACACAAAAGATATAATTTATACTATAAGAATATAACTACTATAATACTACCTTTATATACTAATATAATACATTATAATACTTGCTTCAATAATATTCTATAATATTGGCTCCAATGTACAAAAATATTACTATTATAATACTACTTCCTATATACAAGAATATAACTTCTTTAATACTGCCCCATGTACAAAAATATAGCTTTAATACTGCCCATATGTGCAATAATATTCTATAATATGGCCCTCTATGTACAAGAATATAACTACTATAATACTGCCCCCTATGTGCAAGAATATAACTACTATAATACTGCCCCCTATGTACAAGAATATAACTACTATAATACTGTCCCCATGTACAAAAATATAACTACTATAATACTGCTCCCTATGTACAAGAATATAACTACTATAATACTGCCCCCTATGTACAAGAATATAACTACTATAATACTGCCTCCTATGTAGAAGAATATAACTACAATAATACTGCCCCCTATGTGAAAGAATATAACTACTATAATACTGTACCCATGTACAAAAATATAACTACTATAATACTGCTCCCTATGTAAAAGAATATAACTACTATAATACAGACCTCTATGTACAAGAATATAACTACTATAATACTGCCCCCTATGTACAAGAATATAACTACTATAATACTGCTCCCTATGTACAAGAATATAACTACTATAATACTTCCCCCAATGTACAAGAATATAACTACTATAATACTGCTCCCTATGTGCAAGAATATAACTACTATAATACTTCCCCCTATGTACAAGAATATCTAATATATAATTGCCTAATCGTGTCTGTCTGAGGCCGAAATCGCGCGCCAGCTCACCAGCGCTCATTGGTCGCTGCCAGCCGCAGCAACCAATGAGCACAGCGTATGCAAAATAGCCGCGCGCATTCAAAACCTGGTGACGGCAACGCATTAGCAACGCAGGATTGCCGTGACAGTGCTACACTCACATAGCGGACGGGAAAGCCGACTTCACTGTCGGCATTCCCGCCCCGCTATTTGAAATGTACAGCTGATGTTTCAGCATCAGCTGTTCATTCAGAGTAGCCGCCCGATACCTCCCCGCTGCACCCACCTCCACCCGCTTTCCCACTCCGGCTGCCCCCCTCCATGCTCCCTGCTCAACTGCCCTGCTCACTCTCACCCTTGCTCACCCCGGCATCCTCCTCTTTTCTTTCTTGGTGCATTGATGTGCGGTAATGAAAGGCCGCGTGGGGCGGGGTTAACAGAGGGGTCGTCATAATGGGCGTGAACAAGGACATGTCCACCACATTAGGGGAGTGTTCTCAGTCAGGCCCATTACTAACACCCCCTCTTTTAACCCCGCCCCCCATGGCCTTTCATTTCCGCACATCAATACCTTACCCTACATCAATGCAGCAAGAAAGAAAAGAGTAGGAAGAGGAACAATGTCGGGGTGAGTGGAGCCTCCTTCATCCTGCTATTCACCTCCAACTACCCCTACTCACCCCACATGCCCCCACACTACCCCCACTGAACCCACACTGCCCCCTCTCACCCAACACTGCGCACTGAACACACACTGCCCCCACTGAACTCACACTGCCCCCACTGAACCCACTCTCACCCACTCAGCACCCAGTCACCTCTGCTCAGCACTCAGTCACCTCGGCTTAGCACCCAGTCATCCGTCTCAGCACCCAGTCACCCCCTCAGCACCCAGTCACCCCCACTCAGCACTCAGTCACCCCGCTCAGCACCCAGTCACCTGTCTCAGTACCCACTCACCCACTCAGCACCCAGTCACCCCGTGCTCAGCACCCACTCACCCGCTCAGCACCCACTCACCCCCCTCAGCACCCAGTCACCCCCGCTCAGCATTCACTCATCCCTTTCAGCACTCACTTACCCCCACTCAACACCCAGTCTCCCCTGCTCAGCCCCCACTCACCCCTGCTCAACACCGCTGTACACCAACACCACTGACCACCAACACTGATGCACACCAACACCGCTGCAAACCGACACCACTGAACTCCCACAGTGCTGCACACCAACACCGCTGCACAACGACACTGGTGGACACCAACACCGCTGAACACAAACACTGCTGTACACAGACCCTGCTGTACACCGACACTGCTGTACACCGACACTGCTGCACACGACACCGCGACACCGACACGCTGCCCACTGAAACCACTGCACAATAACACCGCTGCCCACCGACACTGCTGCCCTCCGAACTGCTGCACACCAGCACCGCTGCCCACTGACACCGCTGCCCCCCTGACACCGCTGCACACTGACACCGCTGCACACTGACACGCTGCACACTGACACTGCTGCACACCGACACCACTGCACACCAACATCGCTGCACTCTGACACTGCTGCACACCAACACCGCTGCGGCCGCGACCAATCAGCGATATTGGCGCCGGATTTATACCCAGCTTCGCATTGCATTATTCTTATTACATCTTCATAGATAAACTACTGTACATACATATTCAAGAATACCCGATGTGTTAGAATCGGGCCACCATCTAGCAACTACTATATTACTGCTCCCCATGTAGAATAATAGATCTAATCTTGCAGTATGGTAAAGAATGTAGAACTAAATATTATAGGGGTTCTTCAAGTCAAATTTATATATATATATTTGTGAGGGTTCTTTCACACTGGCAGTTTTGCGCGGATCCGGACAAAAAACGCATCTGCCGCCTAACGGCAACACTTGCGGCACACTTGCAGCAAGCCCCATGCATTGTCTATGGGGCTTGCGGTAAGTGTGCGGCAGATGCGGTAAGTGTGCGGCAATGCGGCAAGTGCGGTTTCGGCAGATGCAGCTGCGGAAAAAAAACCGCCACTGACTGCAAGTGTGCCACAAGTGCAGCCGTTAGGCGAATAGGCGGCAGATGCAGTTTTTTGACCGGATCTGCCGCACTTTTTCAAAACCACCAGTGTGAAAGCACCCTTACAATTCAAGACACTGGGGAAACTTTTAAGTGCTACTCATCATGGTAAGCAGAACACAGGAAGAGGAAATGCCTCTGTTTCACCATTGTTAGGGCTGCTGTAACCTGTTTCTCTAAAGACACGCTGCTCTAGTCACTAGACCGCTGCAGCCAATTACAGGCGCACAGGTCCTGTTGCTGGTGGTTTCGGGAAGTCTCCTCTTCCGGTGTCAGCACAGATCATGGTGGAGCCTGCGCTGGATCCAGGTGGGTGCCAGTAGGTGAGTATTGCTTGATTTATTTAGTTTATTTTTTTCACAGCTCCAAACCACTGGGGAAATGTTCTTATTACACATTGATCTTTTATAACATATGATGTCAGTTTTGTCCCTTTTGCACATTGACAATTGTCAGAATCTCTCTTGTTTGCTCCTATAAGATCATGTAGCGGATGCACAGATGGAGTAAATCCGATAAGACGCCGGGGTCTGCACGACTCTTCATATTACATTTCCTCTCAGGTCGCTGACCCCTGTTATGTCTCTCTCATGTCCACGACTTCATCCAGTCATCTGTAAACTCACCTCACGCCTCAATACGCTCAATTTCTTCTACAGGCTTCTTGGGAGGGTTGACATATACCCCCCACCACCACCCCAGAGATATAGTGACTGGGTAGAGGTGGCATCTGACCAGCAGAGAAAAAGTTAACTTCTCCGAGTCCTTCGGTGCCGCGATGGAGATAGATGTTGATCCATATTGTCATGTGTTTATTTTCTGCTTGAGTTATTGATCATTGCGCCTCTACCTCATACCTCGCGCCTCCTGTTCACCTTCCTCTAATGCAGCGTGGACATATCTCAGATTAATGACTGTTCATCCTCACTCTGCTGCCGCTGCAGATCACCGTCTTATTAATTTCTCTGGCCGGGTAATGATAAACTGCCAATTAGGAGGCTAATATCTGTACCGCGTCTGCACGTCACCTACCGCCATCTATCCTGGCCCAGTATATATATCACCATGATCTATGCGCTGGATTCTAAGAG
This sequence comes from Allobates femoralis, assembly GCA_033576535.1. NCBI lineage: Eukaryota > Metazoa > Chordata > Amphibia > Anura > Aromobatidae > Allobates > Allobates femoralis. The sequence continues at coordinate 413,871,458 of JARQOC010000006.1, read as the reverse complement.
CAATGGCCCGGGAAACGCTGTAGAAGCATCCAGGCTGAGTATCCGACCAACACTTAAAACTATACTAAAAGGAGTTCTTATCCAGCTTTTCTAGACGTCTGAATGGCAAATATAGTAACAAAGCATCATGGGAAACAGGAATTTATTTACCGCATAGTTGGACCAATTCAGGAGTCTAGGAAACCACCTTTAATGTCACCTATAATCTGTGCAATTCAATTAACAATACATTGAAATCATTTTGGGCCAAAAATGGAAAAATACAGAATTAAAATAATGTGCTTGCATAAACCTGTTCACCCTTAAAGTAATACATTTGTTAAAGTACCCTTTATGACAGCGTTCAGTATTTTTGGGTAGCAGTCTGTCAGAATGGCACATCTAGAATTGGCAATCCTTGCCACCTCTCCCTTGCAGTAGCTCCAAATCTGTCAGATTGCGAGAGCATCTCCTGTGTACAGCGCCCTCTTCAGGTCACCCATAGATTATAAATGGGATTCAGGTTTTAGCACTAACTGGGGATTCCTAAACCTTGATCTTTTTCTGACAAAATCAATCTTTTATTGATTTGGTGGTATGCCCAGAGTCGCTGAAATTCATCTTTAGCTTTTTAGCAGAGGCTTGACAATGTTGTTTTAAAATTGACTCAAATTGAGAAAGGTTCATTATTCCCTCCAGCTTGACCAAAGCTCCAGTTCTAGCTTCTGAAAAAAAGCCCCAAAGAATTATGCTTCCTCCATCATGTTTCACTATGGGTATGGTGTTTTTGGTGACGCTGGTTTTTGGTTTTTGGTGACAATGTTGGCTTTGCACTAAACATGGCTTTTGGAACTTTGTCCAAAATTTTCAACTTTAGTCTCATCAGATCATAGCATGTTTTCTCACAATCTTTTGAAAGAAAAGGCTTTTGTCTTTCATCCCTACTACAGAGACCAAACATATGAAAAATATGGGAGATTGTTTTCACATTCATTTAACAACCGATACCATAAATTCCAGCAGCTTCTTTAATGTTGCTGTAGGCCTCTTGTCAGTATCATCGGCCAATTTGTTTGTCTTTTCATGAAGTTTTGAGGAATGTCAAGTTCTAGGTATTGTCTTTGTTGTGCTAAGTTTAAGCCATTTTTTGATGAGCAATGTTCAATGGCATTGTTATATCTCATGATTGGGAATTAGTCAATGTTTTATTGCTGTCTATTGCATTTTCTGTGTTGCTAGGCAGAAGCTTGTGACGGGGTGGTATAATGGATAGGGAATCAAAAGGCAAGATGGTAAGATGGGCAAAGGTGAACTGGGTAACTAGTCTGACTCCTAGAATAGGGGTCTCTGGCTCACCCTGATCCTGGAATTACCTCTGAAGGTGAGGATGTCCAGGCCGCCACCCTTGCCCTTTACTCCTGATCAGCCCTAGGCTAAGAGTCCCTACCTCCACCCACGGACAAGCAGCTCCTGTGGAAGGGAACAGCAGCATCATAGATGTCTTCACTGCATGGGGAACTCTCTCTGCAACACCTGGTGGAGGGAAGTGGAACTACTTCAAGACTGAGGGAGTGGAGATCTGAATGCTACAACACACACCTCCACCTCCAGAATCGCACATAGCAGCTTTCTGGTATTAACTCTGGATGTGCCAAAGAAAATAAACTCAGATTTAAACCACAGTAGCAACACACATGGACTGCAAAGCAGTCAACACGTGACAAAGATTGCCTTGTTTAGTATTTTGTTCCTTTCCTCTCCCTTCTTCCCCATGTTTGTTCCTGTTATCCGTCTTAGAGATCTCAAAGGTGTTACTGCTCTGTGAAGAATCACTCTTTCTTTTTATCTGCTGCATTGTACATTAATACGATATTTTCAGTGAAAATCATCTCTACTTCTCCTGGACTCTTACTTCGATGTCTGTGTGGCTGAGTTAAGCTATTAGAGACACCTTCCTATCAATGTGAATAAGATTAATATGAATACCCAGTATAAGGATAGTTCAGGCATCTACCACATCTTGAAGCTGTGGATCAGAATAGGTATATTTAAAGTGTTGAAAAATTGTGGACCCTTCTCCTTACTGATAACTTTCAACAAAGAGATTCCTTTACTGTGTTGTAAGCTGTTTATCAACCATGGCTTTTGCCATAAAATGTGACTCACCGTAGCCGGGGTATGCACGTCTCGGGCTGTCGCTGCTCCCTGTCACGGTTCCGCGCCCGAGGCTGTGTAGGCCCGGTGGTCCAGATCAATAGAGTTGGCAGAACAGATAAGGTTTAGTTATTCTTGTCGTGACGCCACCTGCGGGAATTCCGGTGATTTCACCGGCGCTGCTTGGGCCTCCGGGAGATGTAATGCAGCAAGATGGGATGCTCCCCACAGGAGGAGCAGGAGTCCCCGGAGCCAGGAACTGCACTTGATGTTGTGAGCCAGCTTAGTTACTCTTAACGTGCGGAGTTAAACAGTTCTGAAGAAATACAGACACCAGTGTTCTCTGTAACGGGTCTTTTACTGCAAACGGTTGACGATACATGGTATACAGGTAACGGGTAACAGACTGGGTGGACTCAGCAATGACCGGTGTTGTCTCAGAGCTACGCGGTGTTCCTCCGTTCTAAACTAGTTCTAGATGGTTTTTGCCGATGTCGCCTTAGTGTGCCAAGTTCGGGTACAAGGGGCTGCCGGTGTGTACGTTCCGGTGTGAGGGGAGCCTGTGTCCTTTTGGTGGGTACTCCGCTGGCAAGACGGCTCTGTTTGCGGCGGCGGTGGGGTGCTCCTAGAGAGCGGTCCCTCCACTCCTGGTTTGCTTAGCAGTGATGAACAACTTGCTAGCTTCGGAACCAGTGATCCGGTTGTAGATGGGCGCGGGTGTATTTTGACCCCTCAGATGTTCGCCCAGGTTCCGGTTGTTAGGCACCGGATAATGGCGCCAACCGGTAGGTGGTCTGCGGGGCTGCACGGAACTGTGCAGAGCCCCCTCTCCTACGTTCCTCCCGACCACTTCTCTCTCCTTCCTCCTTCTTCTACATTCTCCTACACTCTACTCCTACATTCCACCCACCAGGACCTTATTGGCCCTCTATACTGATGTGCATGTAGGGTATGGAGCTCTGAAGTTAACCATGTCATTACTTAGCCAGAGAATATTGCACCTTCAGTCTGGGATGCAATACCCTCCTGTGACGCACTCGTTGCGGGGCGCCACAAATGCATCTGAGAAAATGTCAGGAAAATCCTACTAGAACAGCTAAACTTTATATAGGGTTAATCTAAATCACTGTAAATGATGGCAGCTGTATACTGACTATATAACATGAGCAGAAATGTGATCCCCAATTATAAGTGGCTGGTCACACTTCTGCAACCACATTATTTCAGTTTTCTAGTTTTTATTCCCCCTCAAAATGATTTTTGTTTTGTTTTAATTTGTAGAAATTATTGGTGACACGAAACTTGGAAAAAGTTCCATAATTATTCTTCTTGGAATGAATTGTTTTCAATGACAAATCCTTGCAGTTTACCAGGAGTGTGTAGATTTTTATATCCATCTAAAAATGAATTCAACTATAGTTTTCTTATATTAGTCATCATTATCGATAGAGCAAAGGGCAGAAGTAGCCCAATCAGTCATGTGTCTTTTACTTTTGTCCACACTGATATAGTAGATTTGTCATAGAAAACCACAGTAAGCTGCACCGTGCGGTATCACGCACATATGATAAACTGAGCTTTGCTACATCTATAGCTGTGTATATGGGTATAGCATATATTCTCCCCACTTGTTCTGTCTCTGCTACAAAAGCTTCTGCAGACACAGCCTCATTGCACCCACATCGTCTGGGCATAGACCTGCATTTGTCACATGGATTAATGACTTCCATTATCCCCTCCTACCCACATCTCCTAGTTTAACAAATACACCAGCAGTCTAGGACACGTAACACTTTTTTTTTAAGACCCCTGTTCTAGATATTATGGTGATGGCTATAATGGGATTTATGATGTTGATAAAAGCTCTGTAGATCTCTCCCCGTCCCCTAAACAATTTAGGTGGTACTTTAGTGGAAATGTAGTGCGATAAAATACTGCAGCACTCTCCCTACTCCCCATATTGTCTATTTGCTTGCTTAGGGAATATTAGACAACCCCTTTTAGAGGTGCCCATAATAATGTGGCAAGGCACCACACCAATGAACATCTAAAATCCACATTGCATGGCAATTTATACTACTAAGCTCTAATGAAATGCAACAGACATATTTAAATGACAAACTTCCAGCCACTAGAGGGAGCTTACTGCATACATGTTTTACATTGCATGCAGGATTAAAGGGACTCTGTCAGGTCATTTTTCAATATGATACTAATATTACCCTTGAATAGTGCCTGGGCAGACCTTTTAAAAACATCTAAAATCATTATTGTACTGTTGGTAGTTTCCATGTTGTCAGCATTGTCAGACCCTGCAGGGAGCTCCTGGATAAGTCCTCTCAATTATAATCAAACAGGAATAGTCCAACTGCTATATAAACTGTCATTTAATTATGCACTCCCTCTCAGCAGCTCTCTCCTTCCTCCTCCCTTTGCTCCAAGTGCAGAGTGGTTTCAGTTTCCATAGGAGATTCAGCCTTTTGTTCTGTTGAGGACACGGAGGGAGAAAACTATTACAGATCTGCCTTATCTAGACTCCATTTGTTTCTCTAAGCAGGTATCCCTGCTGTGACAGTTTGTGTTGTATTTGACCTTTTGTGATGCTGCAAACACAGATAGAAGAGAGGAGAATACAGCCTCCACCCCCAAACTGATCTCTTGTGCAGTAATGTGGTGTGAGTATTTTGACATACATATTCATGCTGTAGGGAGTGGACAGCAGAGAACTAAGTGGATCATTCACTGTGAGTGACAAATGGAATGAATCTCTTTATTTGAAGTTTACAGGAGATAGGAGGGGAATATAAAATATAAAAGACATACATGAATAGAGAGCTTAGAGGGAGGAATTAGAAAATGATAGCAATTTCATATGGATTTTTGACATGACAGATTTCCTTTAAAGGGGTTGTCTGGGATTTTCTTAAAATCTGTATGTGTATATAGGCTGCAAAATGATAACAGTTTGTAATTTACGACCTGTAAGCATTTTGCATTGTTACCTAGATATCACGATTCTTCATCTGGAGGAGCATCTCAGCTCCCGATCAGAGGCGTGTTTGTTTTAGAGACAGGCTGTAATGTCACAACTGGTTGTTTACACCAAGACTCAATCAAGCACACCCCAGTCTACAAAAAGCCCTCCCCAGTCTACAACAAGCCCTCTCCAGTTACAACAAACCCTCCCTAGTCTACAACAAGCCCTCCCCAGACTCCAACAAGCCATGCCCAATTCCCAGCAGGCCCGCAGCTACGTAGATGCTGATTGAATTGCACTACACTGAGCGGTCATCTCCTCTCTGCATCACTATGCCGAAGTCACCCCTCTGTGAAGCAAATGACCGCTCTGTGCAGTGATGCAATGTGCGTGCTGTTCATTGTTCTTCCTCGGGCCTGAAGCGATCCTCCTCTCTGTATCACTACCACAGCTCTGTGAAGGAGATGAAGTAGTGCGCACTCATCTCCTTCACAGAGGGGGCGGCTGTGGCAGTGATACAGAGAGGAGGATCACTTCAGGCACGAGGAAGAAGAATGAACAGCACGCACATTGCATCACTGCAAAGAGCGGTCATTTGCTTAACAGAGGGGTGGCTTCGGCACAGTGATGCAGAGTGAAGGAGATAATCGCTCAGTGCAATGCAGTTCATTCAGCATCTACATAGGTGAATGGAGGAGATCCTAATAGAGACTGGGGCGGAACTGCTGGGGACCGGGAGGGTTTGTTTTAGACTGGGGAGGGCTTGTTGGAGTTTGGGGTGTGCTTACTGGAGACTGGGTGTAAACGTCCAGTTGTGACATTGCAGCCAGGCTCCAAAACAACACGCCTCAAGTTGGGGGGTAAGCTGCTCCTTCACACACGCTGAATCGTGATATCTACTGTAGGTAACCATGCAAACATGCTAACAGGGTGTAAATTACAAACTGTTAGCATTTTGCAGCCTAGATACACACACATATTTTAGGAGAAGCCTGGACAATCCCTTTAACAAGATATGCTGTTGGCACCTTCTAGTGATGGCTGTAGACATCATCTAACTTTCTATGCATAGGATTTGTATCTCTGTATCAGTAAAATGAAGTTCAAACTATGATAAAATGTGAAGGGCTTGATTGTGTTCAATGGTCGACACTCACTTTAAAATGAGTACCCTGTAGAGGGGATTTCTTTACATTTAAGATGCAGGGTCACTTTAAGGCTTCAATCCTGAAATCACATATAAAAGAATCCATGATGGATGATGATTCAGGGTGGAGATAAAGTCTTGATTTTTAGCCCTGGTTGAGGTGAAAGGTCGTACTGCAGAGCACGCGTCATTACTTCCCATTTCTTAACATATAAGACAATAATGTTCCGGATCCTTTCTCTCCAGCGGAGCTTGCGTCAGTCCTGGCACATTGAGACGCCTACGTGTGTTTCTGGATTCATGTCATAGAACAGAGCGCACTTGTCACAAAGACACTGGCCTTGACAGAACAGTCCCCTATAGAACCTGTCACTGCCGCATAGCACTCTGGCTCTTCTTTCTTACAATGCATGACAGACAGAAGCGGCTGGTAAAGGGTTAACCCATTCTTTACCGACCAAAGATGAGAAATCTCAGACTGGAAGGAGCTATGTGGCCGCCATGCATTAATTTGCATAGAAAAAAAATGGACAACTAATTAAACAACAAATCTAAAATAACTAAATTCTGACATTCCTGAGTCCATCTGTTCTTTAGCACTGAATCCTCATCTTCAGTCTCCCTATTTTGCACAAATACATCAGTAATATCACGCTGGAGGTCAAATATCAGTTCACATAAAGTTGAAAATAAAAGTTTACATACACTATAGAAAGAGACACATATGCATGTTTTCCTCACCATCTGACATAAAAGCAGGTAAATTAGGATTACCATAATTATTATTATTTGCCAGAATAATGAGAGAGAATGTTTGAAGGCATTTTTATTACTTTCTGCAAAGTCATAAGTTTACATACGTTTCATTAGTATTTGGTACCATTGCCCTTATGACTTGGATCAAACATTTTGGATATTCTTCCACAAGCTTCTTACAATAGTTGGTAGGAATTTGGGCCCATTCCTCCTTACAGAACTGCTGTAACTGAGCCATGTTTGTTGGTCTTCATGCTCGCACCTGTCTTTTCAGCTTTGCCCATAAATTTTCAATAGGATTGAGATCAGAGCTTTGTCATGGCCACTCCAAAACATTGACTTTGTTATCCTTTGTATCCAGTTTGGCAGTATGCTTCAGGTCATTTGGAAGACCTATTTCTGCCCAAGCTTTATCTTCCTGGCTGATGTCTTGAGATGTTGCCTCAGTATTGACACATAATCTTCTTTCCTCATGATGCCATCTATTTTGTGAAGCGCACCAGTCCCTCCTGCAGCAATAACAAGCCCACAACATCATGCTGCCACCTCTGTGTTTCACAGTTGGGATGGTGTTCTTAGGCTTTAAATCTTCTCCCTTTTACCTCCAAACATAATGATGGTCATTATGGCCAAACAGTTCAATTTTAGCAGGATATGTGTCCAAAAATGTAGGTCTTTGTTCCTGTGTGAATTTTCAAAAATGAATCTGGCTTTTTTGTGTTTCTTTTGGAGTAATGGCTTCTTCCTGGCAGAGTGACCTTTCTGCCCATGTTGATACAGTACTCGTTTCACTGTGGATAATGTCACAATCTTACCAGCTTCTATAATCATCTTCACAAGGTCTTTTGCCTTTGTTCTTGGGTTGATATGCACATGTTGGACCAAAGCACGTTCGTCTCTGGGACGCAGAACCCATCTCCTTCCTGAGCGGTATGATGACTGGACATTACTATCTTGTTTGTTACATGCACCCCAGGGCCGTGGGATATGTCAGGGCCCAAGGGCTTGGGGTACTAAGGAACTCGGGCGTACTGGTACGGGGATGTCACGGGTGGTCGGTGCCCGAGTCCATGCCCTTGTGCAGACAATGAAAAGGGGAAAAATAATAAAATAAAGTTGTTTGTGACGCCAACTGTAGGTCCGGTAATGGCACCGGCGCTGCTGGAACCTCCGGGGTGATGTGCGGCAGCAAGATGTCGTAGCCCTCTACAGGTAGGGCTGAGTTCCTGGGGTGTTGGAAGTAGGAATGGTGGAAAAGGGCAGCGTAGTCACTGTGGAGCAAAGCAGGTAAATCACAGTTCTCTGAGAAGAAGCTCAGACACGTTGCTCACTATGATCGGGTACTTTACTCCAGTAATATGCAAGCTTACAGGGTAAACAGTTCTTTCAGTCAGGGTAGTGGACCGGGTGGTTCTGGTAATGAGCAGTGTCCCTCTGAAGCTCCGCTAGTGTTCCTTCTCTGTCACTTTCTCTGTCCTTACTCTGTGCTGCCCAACATGGATTTCACTTGTGGAACCAGGCCCGTCGAGTGATAGGGGAACCCTTTATCTCTCCAAAAAGAACTCAACTCTGTTTAGTGCTTCTGGTGGAGACCGTGCTTGGAGTAGGGCGTTGGATTGTGCTCCTAAGAAGACATCAACCACGCCGGTAATTTGTAGCTCAGGAATGTCCTCTGATCTACGTTGGAGCCAGTACCCCACTTCGGACTGGGCTACGGTATTTGGTTACCCTCTTTCTGCCCCTTTCTTTTCTGGGCCACCAGGTTGAGGTGCCCTCCCTGTTAGCTCCTCCTCTGCTGTTCTGTAACTGCAGCTCTGCTCTTTCCCTTTCTCCTCACTCACTCTATAACCTAGCTTCTCCACCCACCAGGACCGGTTACCCTAGTAATGGGCGTCTGATTGGTCCCCTATCACTAGGTGTGTGTGTGTGGTGCTGGAGCTTCAGGCTTCTACTACTCCTTACCAGAACAAAGCATACTGCACCTTCTGTTAGGGTGCAGTACCCATTTTGTAGCGTCACTGACTAGCGGGTCGCTACAGATACTCAGAACCAGACTACAGTACTGCTGGGAGTCACCGGGGTCGACACCCTGGTGGTGTCAATAAAAGTTTGGGGGTTAAGGTTTTGGGGATTGTTGTTGTGACGCAACCCGTGATGTTCGGCTATTGATGGCCGACGCTGAGGTGCGGGGAACTCTGGGGATGATGGAATCGCAGTTAAGGTGGTATCGCTTCCCATGGGTGGAGCGGTTCCCCAGGGAAACCGATATGGTCTACGGCGGTGTTAGGCCGTTGGGGCTGCTCTGGCTGTAGAGGCGAATGGGGGTATTCTGAGACAGGTCTTTTGTGGCCTGCCCGTCTGCTTGGTGCAGAAAGAAATACTCTCACACAGCTTCTTGAGTTCTATACCCGATTTACTAAGTGGTTACTTCAGCAATGCCGCCGGGTAGTGCTCTTTGCCAAGCCTCAGTCCAGATAGTCCTCAAGGAAGCAGGATAGCTCATCCAAGACACCTCTTTATGTTCCTTTCTCTCACAGGTTGCTCTCCCAGCGCTAACTGTTCACCTCTCCTACTTGCTACCTCCGCACACAGAGCCACAATCCAGCAGCCACTGGTCCTGTCGGGCGACCGGTACCAAGTCCCCTGACCCTAGTACGGCTAACCTTCTCGGCGGATGTGTTGGGTGTCAGCCACAGCTCCTGTAGATCTCATGGCCTCCAATTCTGTGGTTGGACCATTGAGCCTCCTCGCCACCTCTGGGCCGGTCCCTGGTTCCCAACCAGCCCTTCTGTCTGACTCTGGTCAAACTTGGATACGGGCGCATGGGTGGTTCTCTCTGTCTCTGCCCATGCCCCTAGTGTTCCCTCTGTCTCGCTCACTGTCTGTTGTTCTCTCCCAACCGAGGACGAGCTCCTCGCTGCTCTAGTCCTCCGGGTCCTCACTCCCCGACCTCCTCCTCACAACTCACTACTTTCTTCTCCACCACCCACCCACACCTTTTTTCCTTTCCTCCGTCCCTCAACTGGGCCCTCCTCTATCAGCTCAACCCACTGTCCCGAGACCGGGCTCTAAGGGAGTGTTGGGTGCTTGGTGGGTGTCTCGGACTTACCATCCCGTTTTCTTGAGAACAGGGATACTGTGGAGCCCACTGGGACGGGTACTCGGTACCGGACCGGGTACTGCTGGGGATATCACGGCGGTCTTGGTCCGGACCGTGTCCTGGTTCCGCAAGTAAATGGGGGAATATTTACAGGGGAGTTTGTCGTGACGCCACCCACGGGTTGTCAGGGTGAGCACCGCTGCTGCTGAACCTCCAGGGATGAGGTTTGGCAGCTGGGGATGTAATGACTCTCCGCAGGTAGAGCTTGGTTTCCTGGAGCAGAGATAGTAACAGTCTATAGATGGTGCTATGGATATTGCAGGATAGGGGTAGTAGTAGAGATGATAGCTGCTTGTGAGGGAACGCAGGATTTGAGCACAAGGATCACACAAACTCACGGTTCTGAAGTTTTCCAAGTCTTTACTGCAGCTGATGTTGTTAGCAGAGTACTGTCCACGGAGACTGTATCGGGGCCGGGTTGCTCCCACCCTGTCTGGGTCCTTAGCTTCCCTCTCCTGCACTGTGTGTGTGGCCCTGCTACCGCTTCAGCTAGGCTGCTGGCCTGTCTCTCCTCACAGGTACCCCCTTTGCTAGGCAACTTGAGTCTTTCCTCTGTATTTTTGACCCCGCCATGTTGCTTCATTGAGGTACAGTGTAGATATATAACCTCTACTAGTCCGGTGTTTACTGTGCTGCGTGTGTCAGTCACAGTTTCGGATCCGGTATCCGGTCTGTGCACTCCTCCAGGGCAAGTTATGAGGTAACTCAGTCTCCCAGATGTGTTCCCCTGTTTCTCTTACTCCTTCCCTCAGACCCTGGCTAGGCCTGGAAGTGGGTAGCAGGCTGTGGAGAGGCCTAAGGCAGCCCCTTTACACCACCAGTCTTTCTTCCTCAGTCCTCCCAGGAACTGAACTAACTCCAACTGACTAACTGTGACTGCCACTCTGAGGTAAACAACATTAGCTCCTCCCAACACTCCTCCCACCACTCTGCTCTTCCCCACTTCCTCTCCACAGCAGAATACTGTTGTGGTCAAAAGTATTGACACCTCTGCAATTCTGTCAGATAATACTCAGTTTCTTCCTGAAAATGATTGCAATCACAAATTCTTTGGTATTATTATCTTCATTTAATTTGTCTTCAATGAAAAAACACAAAAGAGAATGAAGCAAAAAGCAAAACATTGATCATTTCACACAAAACTGCAAAAATGGCCCAGACAAAAGTATTGGCACCCTCAGTCTAATACTTGGTTGCACAACCTTTAGCCAAAATAACTGCGATCAACCACTTCCGGTAACCATCAATGAGTTTCTTACAATGCTCTGCTGGAATTTTAGACCATTCTTCTTTGGTAAACTGCTCCAGGTCCCTGATATTTGAAGGGTGCCATCTCCAAACTGCCATTTTTAGATCTCTCCACAGGTGTTCTATGGGATTCAGGTCTGGACTCATTGCTGGCCACTTTAGAAGTCTCCAGTGCTTTCTCTCAAACCATTTTCTAGTGCTTTTTGAAGTGTGTTTTGGGTCATTGTCCTGCTGGAAGACCCATGACCTCTGAGGGAGACCCAGCTTTCTCACACTAGGCCCTACATTATGCTGTAAAATTTGTTGGTAGTCTTCAGACTTCATAATGCCATGCACACGGTCAAGCAGTCCAGTGCCAGAGGCAGCAAAGTAACCCCAAAACATCAGGGAACCTCCGCCATGTTTGACTGTAGGGACCGTGTTCTTTTCTTTGAATGCCTCTTTTTTTCTCCTGTAAACCCTATGTTGACGCCTTTGCCCAAAAAGCTCTACTTTTGTCTCATCTGACCAGAGAACATTCTTCCAAAACGTTGTAGGCTTTCTCAGGTAAGTTTTGGCAAACTCTAGCCTGGCTTTTTTATGTCTCGGGGTAAGAAATGGGGTCTTCCTGGGTATCCTACCATACAGTCCATTTTCATTCAGATGCCGACAGATAGTACGGGTTGACACTGTTGTACCCTCGGACTGCAGGGCAGTTTGAACTTGTTTGGATGTTAGTCGATGCTCTTTATCCATCATCCGCACAATCTTGCGTTGAAATCTCTCGTCAATTTTTCTTTTCCGTCCACATCTAGGGAGGTTAGCTACAGTGCCATGGGCTTTAAACTTCTTGATGACACTTCGCACAGTAGACACAGGAACATTCAGGTCTTTGGAGATGGACTTGTAGCCTTGAGATTGCTCATGCTTCCTCACAATTTGGTTTCTCAAGTCCTCAGACAGTCCTTTGGTCTTCTCTCTTTTCTCCATGCTCAATGTGGTACACACAAGGACACAGGACAGAGGTTCAGTCAACTTTAATCCATGTCAACTGGCTGCAAGTATGGTTTAGTTATTGCCAACACCTGTTAGGTGCCACAGGTAAGTTACAGGTGCTGTTAATTACACTAATTAGAGAAGCATCACATAATTTTCCCAGTACCATCAGGCAGTCTCCGGCTGCTGACTCGAGGAATCAGCCTGTCTCCTCTCAGGCGCGGCAATCAGAGTCTCACACAGTGTCAAGCTTTAACCAGGTTTAGTTTCCTGCTCAGCAGATGTTTACACAACACAGTCTGTACAATTGCGGCTCCAGTGTAGTCTTAGCAGCTGGGACGGCTTGTCTGCGACACCCCCTTTGATCTATTCTGCACACTAGCTACAATCCGGCAGTCACAGGCTTTCAGGGGCAACCCTCCAAGTCACCTAGCCCTAGTTCGACGGCCTTCCTTTCACCGTGCAAGAGGCTGTGTCTCGGGACATAAAAACCCTACACCCTGCTAGAGTTTGTGGTTGGAGCATGCAGCTTCCCTGCCACTTCAGCAGAGCCGCCACTCTGGTTCTGGCCCAGTCCCTCGGTGTCCCTGCTGACTCGGGTACACCTTAGACTTCCTCCGTCTTTCCACGGTTCTCAGCCTGGGAACCGGTTTAGCCATACAGTGGCACAGTCCACCGGGTCCGGGTATTCTCAGTCTGGTCTCTGGCTGATGGGTTTCCACTTCTTCTCTGAACTCACTTCTCCGAACTCTGAACTCTTTTAACTTCCTTGGTGTTGTCTGTCTGTCCTTTTTATTCTGGTGTTCACACCCCTAATCGGGTTCTGTTCTAACGTTCCACCCTCCACCTGGCTCCTCCCACGATCCCGTTGCTGGACATTGTGTAATTAGACTTGGGATCGGAGTGTATTGGGTGTGTGTGTGGGGATACCGATTTACCAATCCCAGCTGCTGTGCCGTCTAATGGCGACTGGTGCACAGGGGCGCCACACTTACATGAAGCAGGCAGCGACCACAGACAGACAGGAGCCGTTGTGTGTGGACTCGCACTGACACAATGAGTGTGCAGTCACAATCCTCCAGTGTCAGCGCACAGGCGCAGACAGGATACACAATGTTCCATTTGGGCCTTAGAGACAAGTCAACCATCTTTATTATGCAAATAGATGCATGGTACACTAAAGCATAGGTGACGCCAACGGTGCACCAAACCACCCTCATTTGCACATCAAATAAAAGTAGATATTTTATTAACTATAAAGTCAAGCTTTACTTACACTATTAGTCGAAATCATACACAGTAAGATTAAGGATTAATGTCAACTTTTGTATTGTGACATAACAGTTAATTCTCTTATGAACCAGTCATTATACAGTAGATATATGCAGGGCCGGCATTAGGGATGGGCAGACTGGGCAGTTGCCTAGGGCCCCCACTCTCTTAGGAGACCCCAAAGGAGCTGAACTGAAAATAGCAATAAAACAGTGAAAAAAATGTAAAAATACACATATTTGGTATCGCTGCGTTCGTAAGAATCTAAGCTATCAATATATGAAGTAAATTAATCCAATTGGAAAATGGCGTAATGGGAAAAAAATAAAAATACCAGAATTATGTTTTTTAGGCCACCACGTTTGTTACAATAAAATGCAATAAAAGGCGATCAAAATGTTGTATCTGACTCAAAATGGTATCAGTAAAAATGTCAGCTCAGGGCACATAAAGTAAGCCCTCACATAGCCCTGTATCTTCAAAAATTAAAACATCATGGGTCTCGGAAAATAAAAAAAAAAATTTTTTTTTTTTACAAATTTCATTTTTTTTTTTATGATTGGAATAAAAATGACGTTCAGTATGTTCTTATTCTGACCTAGATAATCAACTTATGAAGTCACTCTTACCATATAACTACGGCCTGTTCCACATGTAAGGTTGGCGTGCGTTTTGCTAAATTTGCCTTTCTAGCCGTTTTTACCGCTAAAAACGCATTAAAAACGCTAGCGTTTTTTCCCCCATTGATTTCAATGGGAACGCATGCATTTTTGCGAACGCAGCCCAAAACGTCTTCCCGATGTTTTGGGCAGCGTTTTTGCATGTGTTTCCATTAAAATCAATGGGAACAAAAACGCATGCGTTTTGATGCGTTTTTGTGGTAAAAACGCATGGAAATGCAAATTGAGCAAAATGCAGCAAAGCGTTAGATGTGTAAGGGGCCTGAGCATTTAGGGCCCACTTTAACCTTTTGCCTAGGGCCCCACTTTGCCTAAAACCGGCCCTGGGTACCGTTACACGTCGCAACATTGCATGCAATTTGCTGGTTGCAGTGAAATCATGGACACATTGTTCTATTTTCTTGCTGTGTACAAATGGAACAATGTGTCCAAGATTTCACTGCAACCAGCAAATTGCCTGTGAAATTGCATGCAGTGTTGCGACGTGTAACGGTACCTTTAGTCCTACAAGCAATGCGGCCCCCCGATATCAATTTTTTTCTACGTGCGGCCCACCAACCCAACCGAGTTTGAGACCCCTGGTCTATAGTATACGGGGTCCAAGGATCCATTCACCAGCACTGAAACAATACGGTTGAGTTCTAGCCATCCATTTTTGAACTTGCATAAGATATGAGGCGTTGACCTGACGATTTGGGAGTGTAAGGGCGAGTAACAGAGCGGTGGCATGAGGGATGAGGGGCCCCTGCCTGCTAGGCCTATACATGTTACTGACCCATCTGAATCATTCTTTCGGCAGTAGTCCATGAAGCTAATACTTGCGCCATCTGAGTGTGGTGGAACGAAAAATGTATTGGAGCGGTTTGCATGAGGGATGAGGGCTCACTGCCCACTAAGCCTATATATGTTACTGACCCACCTGACTAATTATTTCGGTAGTAGTCCTTGAAGCTAATACTTGTGCCACCTGAGTGCAGCAGAGCATAAAACTAATTGGAGTGGTTTCATGAGGTATGAGATCCCCCAGCCCAACAGTCCTACATTTTTTAGCCTTAGTAAATTGATGCCACTTTCATAGTGTCTGGCCTAATCTTTTTCTAATGCGGAGACTCTTCTTGTGGTGTCTTTGTTGTGAGTTTTGTGAATTCATCAGGGCTCTCTGAGCACTATGCCTACACCTGTCACTCATATCACTGTTCCTGATCAATGCTTGAAATACTGGGCTAGGCCTTGTCCTATGCATCCATTATGCACAATGATGAATATTTTAACTGTGAGAAATATCACTTTTCCTGATGTCTGTCCCTAATTTGAGCTGTTTTTGCAACTTTTGGGCCACTTTGAGGGAGTTTTTGATTTTGCCTTCCATTGATTTTAATGGATTTGGAAGTTTATGGTTTGTTAAACATTCGGTGATTCGATTTGCTCATTCAGAGTCTTAATGCGATTCTGAACCTTGATCTCAAAATTCTCGTTCTAGTTTCATACGCATGCGCAAATTTCTACTGGCATACCTTCGCAATAGCATCGTTTGCACAGGTTGTATACCTGTAATTAGGCCGACTAGTCGGGGAACGAACGCACCCTTGACTAGTCAAAGTCCAAATTTGCATCTCATGAGTGGTCTTTAGAAATACTTTTTCTATAGATCTGGTTATGTGTGTTCCTACATAGAGGGACTGTTAGGCAGGGATTATAGTATGTGCACAGAACTACTTACAGATCTCGGGGAACAGAGGATCTGACAGGTTCCCTTTAATTCTGCTTAATATTTAGTGATACAACTAATATAAAATCATCACTGGACACAGTTTTGAGATTTGCCCCCTTCAGATTTATTCGGTTATGTCTATTGTACATTCATGAGGGTTGATGAGGAAGTTCAGGGCTTGAGATCTGACTTTATTAAGGGGAGACATCTCCATCAGTTAGGCAGGGAATATAGTTATGTGCATAGGACTACTCATGGTTCAATGGAAACAGAAAACCTGACAGGTTCCCTTTAATTCTGCTCAATATTAAGTGATACAGTTACTATAAAATCATCACTGGACACAGAGATTTGAGTTTTGCCCCCTCAGATTTTTTCGGTTCATTCATGAGGGTTGATGAGAAAGTACAATACTTGAGACGTGTCTTCATTAACATCATGAAACAATCACTGATCTCAGGGAGACCAGTCAAGGAAACACTGCGGGCAGCCGGCTAAAGCGCTCAAACACAGTGAAATCCGTGTTTGAGACGCCTAAACGAGGCTCCACGAACTCTATTTACATATATGTATTTCCCAGGGGACAATCCCCCTGGGAAATACAAATATGCAGATAGAGTCTGTAGAGCCTCATTTAGGACTCTCAAACATGGGACCAACCAACACCAAAACCAGGTATCAATCCACAGACAGCTGGAATACCAAAATCAGGTATTCAGCTCGGTAGCTGTTTCGGGGTTTTGCCCCTCATCAGTGTGGAGTATGATTCTGGCTAGGTGGGACTTAGCCTTGGGGTGCTTTTTTTTTTTTTTTTTTTTCTTTTTTTTTTCTCAATATTCACATATTCACTGTGGGGGCTTCTTTTTTTTTTTTTTCTTTTTTCTTTTTTTCTCAATATTCACATATTCACTGTGGGGGCTTTTTTTTTTCTTTTTTCTTTTTTTCCCAATATTCACATATTCACTGTGGGGGCTTTTTTTTTTCTTTTTTCTTTTTTTCTCAATATTCACATATTCACTGTGGGGGCTTCTTTTTTTTTTTTTTCTTTTTTTCTCAATATTCACATATTCACTGTGGGGGCTTTTTTTTTTCTTTTTTCTTTTTTTCTCAATATTCACATATTCACTGTGGGGGCTTTTTTTTTTTTTTATTTTTCTTTTTTCTCAATATTCACTGTGGGGAGACCTCTCTTCATGCCGTCCGTTGTTCATCTCTATTGTCTGACGTGGCAGCGTCTGCGTCTATGAACTGCAATGAGAAAACATGAGTTAATATTCTGCCAACAAACTATACATAGAGATGCTAGATGTGGCATATATATTTGCCTGTTCTACGGGCACGGCATTTTTGGGGGCTCCTCCAGGTTCTGCGTCGTCTCCTGGGTCCGCTATGTTCTTCCCTCATTCTTGAAGGCACAGTTGTTTCTTTTCTTGACAGACCAGGAGACAGATGATGAATGATGGCTGCTGGGCTCTGGAGGGAGTTTTATAGCCACAGACTGTTGTGATCTCATAAAGCAATGACAGAGCAAGCGGGTGTGGCTGGATGACCTAAGCGATCTGTAAACTTTTCATGAAGCCGTGATGTCATCGCACTTCTGAACATTCTATTTGGAATCCTGCATTCATCAGCCTCATTCAGCTCCGGCTCCTAAGAAAAACAACATTACAATATCAACATGGTGTCTAGAAGGAGTTATAGAAGCGCGACTGAGGATCAGGAGGAGGGGTCACCGTCGTCACCACGTGACCCATAGAATAGGTAAAGAAATAAAACGACACAAAATAGGAGGAAAAATGTTTAGACAGAATGGATCTGAGGGATAACCAATATGGCTGCTGATAAACACCGATCCTCTCCATTCCACTCAGCTGCTAACTTGGGAGACTTTGGGGAAGGCTAGAAGTGAGCTCTTTATCTAGAAAGGCAGTCCTGTTGATGGTTATCTTATTTTTGGCTAAAACCACTGTGGAACATCCATATTAGGATAGTATATGATCCTATTGGGTGGAGTATGACACTAGCATTACCGTTTAGGTGTTCATTGGCTGCTTCTCTCATGGCTCCACCCCCTCGGAGCCTCATTTGTCAAAACAACAAACTTGTTGCCCACAATGCAGTAGTCCAAGCAAAGCCAGGGGTTTATTGCCAAATGAAAAATAAGCAATATTTTAAAGCCAACAATCTTGATGGTTAAGGACTAATCCCCAAAACACACTTTGGGTTTGCTCCATCTGTCCTGACAAAAGGTGACTGTTAGTAAATAGGCTAAGGAGGGCGGAGGAGGACACAGGGATTCTCTTTTTGGCTATCTTTGACATGATCATGCCATACCTCATTGTCAGATTTAGCAGCAGAACTGGTCTTGTTGCCCATAGCAACCATCAACAATGTAACATTCTGAGCTGCATTAGAAGCAAAAGCTGAGCTGTGATTGGTTGCTACAGGCAACAAAGTTATCCTAAATCAGCCCGGTGACTGACTGTGTCCTCTGCGGTGCGCTCCTTTCAGGGAACAACAGAATATTTATCATTTTGGGATATTTCTAGATTTTGAGTAGGAATGATCTAGAGGCAGAATCTGACGTATTTTTCTGTTTGCCGTTCACAGACGCAGGAATCGCCGGCTGAGAAGTGAGAAGGGGACGTCTCCCGCCAGCGATGGCTCCGAACAAATCATCCACCTGTGATCAATGTATCAGAATAAAAATAATCATTAATCATTGTTAAGTGGCCGGAGATAATAAATGACAAATGCAGCAGAACTTGGTTCCCGTGATTTCATGACGCGGCATTTTCTAACTTCTATTCAGGCTGAATTCCCCCAACAGATATGCTGGGACTTGTAGTGTCTATACACATCTATACTATGTTACAAGTCCAGTAACAGAGTAATATGTTATATCATAATATATACATATACAGTATCTCACAAAAGTGAGTACACCCCTCACATTTTTGTAAATAATTTATTCTATCTATTCTGAAGATCTGAACCTTTGATACAATGTACAGTCAGTGTGAAGCTTGTGGTGTAGCCTACATAACTCAACACAGCCATTAATGTCTAAACCACTGGAAATAAAAATGAGTACACCACTAAGGGTACCTTTACATACCGCCACAGCGGCTAGCAACAGGTATCCACCGCACGTTCACGCGCACGTTTTTAACGGTGGATACCGATCGCCGATGCCGCATATACACGCCGCCACAACTTGCTCCACTGAAGGCATCTTTGTTCCCCGGAAATGCCGACGGGTGCCGCGGCTTATTCCCTGTAGAATACCTTCGCTACTTCACACGCCGCTACCACAAAGGAATATGGGCGTACATATTTCGCGCCGTAAGTACATAGGCGTAACAGAGTTGTGTATTCCGTGATGCACAAGCATTGATTGGACAATGCAATAGTGTCATGATTGGCCAGCCTGCGCAGGAAGGCTGCCTAATACATGACGCCATTGCAATTGTGGACTGTGAATGGATAGCTCTTTAAATATGGCGTCCTGTGAAGGGACAGCCAATCGTAACGCAGGAGCCTCCACCAATGATCGCTGATGGGGCGCGGTATCCATGACGCCGTGGCACGCCCCTGGGAATTCGCTAGGCCACGCAAATACCTTGCCTGTGCCCTGATTACACGCCACCACCATAGGTATTGTGCCTTCCTGTTTTTGAGCACGGCTCAGACACAGGTATTCGAAGGAACTGTAGGACACCGGGAGGAATTTCCCTATTTACATGCCGCCATTTCGTAGTAATTTCATGGCAACAGGCACAATTGTCCCCAGTGCATGGCAGTTTCTGCCTTCCTGTGGCGGAGTGTAAAGGTACCCTAAGGGAAAAAGGCCAAATTTTGCTAAAATATTTTGTGTGGCCACCATTATTTACCAGCACGACCTTAACTCTCTTGGACCTGGAGGTCACTAGATCTTCACAGGATTCGCTGGATCCTCTTCATCCTTCATAATGACGAAGATGGTGGATGTACTGTAGAGACCTCGCGCTCTTCCACCTTCTTTTTGAGAAGGCAGCATAGATGCTCCATAGGGTTCAGGTCTGAAGATGCTCGGCCAGTCCAGCACCTTCACCCTCAGTGTCTTTCGCAGTGACCTCCACCATTAACCCCCTCCATCCTGCGCTGACCACCGAGCCTCCATGCTGCGCTGACCACCTCATTCCCGGTTCAAGCTTCCATCAACGATGGGTGAGACCGGGGGAGACCGGAAGGGGGTGTGTAGGTGTGTGTCTTTGTGTGTAGATCTGTGTGTGTAGGTGTGTGTGTGTCCAATTAGCTGCCCCCCCGCATCCCGCATCCCGCCGCCGCACCGATCCTCGCCCTCCGATGTGATAGCATCAGGCACTCATCTAGTATATATATATCCTCCTTGAGGCTGTCTTGGGCTAATTATGTTATACGAGGCTATGCTGTAAACAGCACCCCTTAAACAGCACAGTACCCCCATATACAGAACAGCACCCCCATAAACTGCACAGTACTCCCATATACAGCACAGAAGCCCAATATACAGTACAGCACCCCGATATACAGCAGAGCCCCCCACATACAGCACCCCAGCCCAATATTCAGCACCCCCACATACAGCAGACCCCCGCCAGATACAGCAGAGCTCCCCATATACAGCAGAGCCCTATATGTAGCAGAGTTCCCCTATATACAGCACTGCAGCTCCATGTACAGCAGACCCCCCCATATACAGTACCCCAGCCCTACATACAGCAGAGTCCCCCACATACAGCAGAGCTTTCCTTAGTACTGACTGTGTCTCAATAAACTTCTCACTTTGAAGCAAAAGAAACCCTTATACGTGTGCTTTGATTCTATCGTCTATAGCAGGGGTCTCAAACTCGCGGCGCGCCACGCTCCTTACTGCGGCCCGGGGCACCATGAAAGAAAAATGCATGCCCCGGGCCATTATATATGCAGCCGCCGCGGTACCGCTTTACTGTGACAGGTACCGCCGGCTCAGCTCACACAAGCGCCTTCGCGCCTGTACATTCACGGAAGCAGGCGGCCAGCGGACCAAGCCGCCTGTGACGTCACAGGAGGCTTCTGATTGGTCCGCCGGCCGCCTGCTTCCGTGAATGTACAGGCGCGAAGGCGCTTCTGTGAGCTGAGTCGGCGGTACCTGTCACAGTAGTCACAGTAAAGCGGTACCGCGGCGGCTGCATATATAATGGCCCGGGGCATCAGGTGTGTATGAGTGAGTGTTAGAGAGAGAGAGTGAGTATGTGTGAGTGTATATGTGAGTGAGTGTGTATGTGTATAATAGTGAGTGTATTTTTGTGTATAATAGTGTGTGTGTGTATAATAGTGAGTGTATTTGTGTGTATATGTGAGTGAGTGTATAATAGTGAGTGTATTTGTGTGTATATGTGAGTGAGTGTGTATGTATATATGTGTGAGTGTATTTGTGTGTATATGTGTGAGTATTTGTGTGTATATGTGAGTGAGTGTGTATGTGTATAATAGTGAGTGTATTTGTGTGTATAATAGTGTGTATGTGTATAATAATGAGTGTATTTGTGTGTATAATAGTGTGTATGTGTATAATAGTGAGTGTATTTGTGTGTATATATGAGTGAGTGTATAATAGTGAGTGTATTTGTGTGTATATGTGTGAGTATTTGTGTGTATATGTGAGTGAGTGTGTATGTGTATGTGTATAATAGTGAGTGTATTTGTGTGTATGATAGTGTGTATGTGTATAATAGTGAGTGTATTTGTGTGTATAATAGTGTGTATGTGTATAATAGTGAGTGTATTTGTGTGTGTATAATAGTGTGTATGTGTATAATAGTGAGTGTATTTGTGTGTATAATAGTGTGTATGTGTATAATAGTGAGTGTATTTGTGTGTATAATAGTGTGTATGTGTATAATAGTGAGTGTATTTGTGTGTATAATAGTGTGTATGTGTATAATAGTGAGTGTATTTGTGTGTATATGTGTGAGTATTTGTGTGTATATGTGAGTGAGTGTGTATGTGTATAATAGTGAGTGTATTTGTGTGTATATGTGAGTGAGTGTGTATGTGTATAATAGTGAGTGTATTTGTGTGTATATGTGTGAGTATTTGTGTGTATATGTGAGTGAGTGTGTATGTGTATAATAGTGAGTGTATTTGTGTGTATAATAGTGTGTATGTGTATAATAGTGAGTGTATTTGTGTGTATAATAGTGTGTATGTGTATAATAGTGAGTGTATTTGTGTGTATATGTGAGTGTGTATATGTATAATAGTGAGTGTATTTGTGTGTATATGTGAGTGTGTATGTGTATAATAGTGAGTGTATTTGTGTGTATATGTGAGTGAGTGTGTATGTGTATATGTGTGAGTGTATTTGTGTGTATATGTGTGAGTATTTGTGTGTATATGTGAGTGAGTGTGTATGTGTGAGTGTGTATATGTGTGTGCGTGTATATTTGTATGTGAGTGTGTATATGTGTGTGAGTGTATGTATATGTGTGAGTGTATTCCTGCGCCGCCTGAGCGGCACATCGCCGGCGGCTGGTGCCGGGTGCAGGCTGGTGCCACGTGCTGGCTGGTGCCGGCTGCCGGGTGCAGGCTGGTGCCATGTGCTGGCTGGTGCCGGCTGCCGGGTGCAGGCTGGTGCCATGTGCTGGCTGGTGCCGGCTGCCGGGTGCAGGCTGGTGCAACGTGCTGGCTGGTGCCGGCTGCCGGGTGCAGGCTGGTGCCGGCTGCTGCCAGCAAGCGGAAGACTGGGAGCCACAGAGGAAGAAGCTGCCGGAATGAGAAGAGTGGAGTCAGGTAAGGCGCTGTTACAGCCGAAGATAGCAGCCTGGGGGGGGAAGGGGAACGTGACCGCTGGAAGTGCCTAGGGCGGCAGGAACTCCAGATATGGCCCTATGTAAGTGTGTCAATGTGTGAGTGTGTATGTGTTTGTGTGAATATGTCTGAGGATGTATGTGTGGATGTATGTGAGTGTGTGTGAATGTGCGGGTGTGTATATATGGGCTTTTCCACACACCTGTGCTCTCAGTATTTAGCGCTTCTGCGCTAAATACTTAGGCTTTGACAGAGAAGCAGAGGTGCGTGTATGTGGCCGCTTTCAGCAGACGCTGTCCCTGGTTACCCGATGTGTATCGTGGTAACCAGTTTATACAGCAGGCTGCATAGTGTGCGCTTATCCCCGGCGCACAGGGAAACGCTGCTTGCAGTGTTTCCCTGTGCGCTCTGGATAAGCGCACACTATGCAGGCTGCTGTATAAACTGGTTACCACGATACACATCGGGTAACCAGGGACAGCGTCTGCTGAAAGCGGCCGCATACACGCACCTCTGCTTCTCTGTCAAAGCCTAAGTATTTAGCGCAGAAGCGCTAAATACTGAGAGCACAGGTGTGTGGACAAGCCCTATGTGTGTGTGTGTGTGAGCGAGAGAACAAAAAGAACAGAGACCAGGACATTACTACAAGATGACAAGGGAGGGAACATTACTAAAAGATGGGGACATTACTACAAGAGGAGGACCAGGATGGGGGACATTAATATAGGATGGGGACCAGGATGGGGACATTACTACAAGATGGAGACCAGGGTGGGGACATTACTACATGATGAGGATCAGTTTGGGGGACATTACTACAAGAAGGTGAGCAGGATGGGGACATTACTACATGATGAGGATCAGTTTGGGGGACATTAATATACAATGGGGACCAGTATGGGGACATTACTACAAGATGGAGACCAGGTTGGGGACACTACTACAAGAAGATCATAATTTGTACTTTACTAGATTGAGCAAAAAATTCTGGTATTGCTAAAATGTCACTTAGGGTACCGTCAGGGCTGGCGTTAGGGGGGGGGGAGACTGGGCAGTTGCCTAGGGCCCCCATTCTCTTAGGAGCCCCCAAAGGAGCTGAACTGAAAATAGCAATAAAACAGTGAAAAAAATGTAAAAATACACATATTTAGTATCGCTGCGTTCGTAAGAATCTAAGCTATCAATATATGAAGTAAATTAATCCAATTGGTAAATGGCGTAATGGGAAAAAAATAAAAACGCCAGAATTATGTTTTTTAGGCCACCACGTTGTTACCATAAAATGCAATGAAAGGCGATCAAAATGTTGTATCTGACTCAAAATGGTATCAGTAAAAATGTCAGCTCAGGGCACATAAAGTAAGCCCTCACATAGCCCTGTATCTTCAAAAATTAAAACATCATGGGTCTCGGAAAATAAAAAAAAAATATTTTTTTTTTTTACAAATTTCAGGGTTTTTTTTTTATGATTGAAATAAAAATGACGTTCAGTATGTTCTTATTCTGACCTAGATAATCAACTTATGAAGTCACTCTTACCATATAACTACGGCCTGTTCCACATGTAAGGTTGGTGTGTGTTTTGCTAAATTTGCCTTTCTAGCCGTTTTTACCGCTAAAAACGCATTAAAAACGCTAGCGTTTTTTCCCCCATTGATTTCAATGGGAACGCATGCATTTTTGCGAACGCAGCACAAAACGTCTTCCCCGATGTTTTGGGCAGCGTTTTTGCATGTGTTTCCATTAAAATCAATGGGAACAAAAACGCATGCGTTTTGATGCGTTTTTGCGGTAAAAACGCATGGAAATGCAAATTGAGCAAAATGCAGCAAAGCGTTAGATGTGAAAGGGGCCTGAGCATTTAGGGCCCACTTTAACCTTTTGCCTAGGGCCCCACTTTGCCTAAAACCGGCCCTGGATATATGTAAGTAGATTTAAATCTAACCCAAACCGAAGTGCTTTTGTAAAGTAGGGGTAAAACTGGTGTAGACACATGCATAATGTCACAGGAACAAGCTGTGTAGCAATATTCAGATATTCTTTACATTATCAGCACATCTCTGCCCCCTCGTGGCCACATTGGGTTACTGAAATTATGCAAGATTTTGTAATAGGTCAATCACTCATAAATTGGAAACTGGAAATTAATTTGGAATTTGTAATATTATATAAACAGGGGCGTGACTACAATAGGTGCAGGGGTTGCGATCGCACCTGGGCCCTGCAGCCTAAGGGGGCCCCAAAAGTCCCTTTAGCCTATAGAAAATGACTAATACTATTAAAGCTTAGTGAAGGGAAAGGGGATATTGCTCACCACGGCTTCCAGAGGCTGTTAGTACTCGAAGTAATGGCTGGTTCCCATTCACTTGAACACATATTGAAGGAACTCCGGTACCAGACTTGTTGCAGTTAAAATTCCAGATCTTTATTCAGACACCCTTAAATGCCTAAGACTAAGGATTTTGTATCCGAAACGCGTCAGGCGTGGAGGAAGGGGGCTGCGTACCCCACTAATGCTTTTAAGGATGTCTGAATAAAGATCTGGAATTTTAACTGCAACAAGTCTGGTGCCAGAGTTCCTTCAATATTTGTAATAATATTAAAGATTTTGAATAATTGGGGGCCCTGTCGGAGCTTTCACAGTGGAGCCCATGAGCTTCAAGTTACACCACTGAGTATAAGGTTAGCCTAAGGTCTTACATCTTGCAAGCCTTCCATGAAGATCACCACCTAACATTCTCAGAATCCTGAAGATAGATATGTCTTTTTATGCAGTGAAACTTTAGCCTATTTCATATTCATTTATCATTCACAGCTCTTGCCAAGTTGAGTCAGAATCCTATAGGAACCATAAGAGACCACTGGAGTCCCCCAAAATTCCAGTGATCTATTCTAGCATATATCATCTGTACTTAGCTCTACAGGACTCTACAAAGTTGGATCTCAAGGGGTTATCCAGCATTACCAGAAAAGGTATACTTACACCATAGTGTCAATCTGTATAGACATGTGGTGAATCCCTATCCCTGGTAGAATTATTGGCCCTAAAGGGGTATTCCGTCTCGGCTTTTCATCTGGAAGCGAGTGGGGCCACGTCTACTGCTGGGTAATGTGCATGATTGACTGCGATGAAATATCTAGTTTATTATATGAGAGGAAAAAAAAACTCATTGACCACAGGTGATCTAGGGTCGAGGTGGTGTCTGCCCACTGAAAAGTGGGGGAGCGGACAAGGAGGATAGGGATATCAGCGTAGGACTCATCGGACCTGAAGTCACTTTGTCGCAGTCGGTGAGCAAACAGACATTGGGCAATGTGTGTACCAAGAACTTCAGAAATAAAAAGATAAGATTTTTGAGTTTTTTGAAAAAACGTAAGTTTTTATACTTTTTTCTCAGGTATATATAGCTTGTTAGCACATGTACATCATTGGGAGTAGCTGTGTGCTGCAGAGTACTTTTTTCTAGTTTATATCCAGCGTCACTGCTGGCACCAGTTCACATTGTCTGAGTGTGCTGTGCAGTTTTTTTTTTTTTTCTCTTTTGTAATTTATGGAGTTGCTGGCTCCTTACTGCAATCTGCACCCTCATTGACCACAGGTGATCTAGGGTCGAGGTGGTGTCTGCCCACTGAAAAGTGGGGGAGCGGACAAGGAGGATAGGGATATCAGCGTAGGACTCATCGGACCTGAAGTCACTTTGTCGCAGTCGGTGAGCAAACAGACATTGGCCAATGTGTGTACCAAGAACTTCAGAAATAAAAAGATAAGATTTTTGAGTTTTTTGAAAAAACGTAAGTTTTTATACTTTTTTCTCAGGTATATATAGCTTGTTAGCACATGTACATCATTGGGAGTAGCTGTGTGCTGCAGAGTACTTTTTTCTAGTTTATATCCAGCGTCACTGCTGGCACCAGTTCAGATTGTCTGAGTGTGCTGTGCAGTTTTTTTTTTTTTTCTCTTTTGTAATTTATGGAGTTGCTGGCTCCTTACTGCAATCTGCACCCTCATTGACCACAGGTGATCTAGGGTCGAGGTGGTGTCTGCCCACTGAAAAGTGGGGGAGCGGACAAGGAGGATAGGGATATCAGCGTAGGACTCATCGGACCTGAAGTCACTTTGTCGCAGTCGGTGAGCAAACAGACATTGGCCAATGTGTGTACCAAGAATTTCAGAAATAAAAAGATAAGATTTTTGAGTTTTTTGAAAAACCGTAAGTTTTTAAACTTTTTTCTCAGGTATATATAGCTTGTTAGCACATGTACATCATTGGGAGTAGCTGTGTGCTGCAGAGTACTTTTTTCTAGTTTTTTCTAGTTTTTTTTGTAGTTTATTATATGAATGTATACCAAATTAATAGCAGCACACTGGTTAAGCCAATACGTTAGGAAGTGCTGTCTGTTTTTTTTCTTCAGCTATTAGGTGTGGAACAAGCTGGTTCCACTACTGGACTTGCACTCCTGTCTCCCTACTATAGGGTCCAAATGAAGAAGTATGTCTCCTGCTACTGCCCATTGTAACAGAGACCCCTAGGGTACGAGAGAGGCTTTTAGTGTAGACAGGGACCCTTCAGAATTATGGTCACCGAGAAGTGGTTGAAGGGCTGGCATATATTGGCCAATGCATGTGCCAAGAACCATAAAAAAACAAAACAATATTTCTATCTGAGTTTTTTTGAAAAAACTTTATAGTCTTTATTTTTTCTCAAAAAATATCTAGTAACACCTACAAATAGCATGTATTTATTGGCTTAACCAGTGTGCTGCTATTAATTTGGTATATATCTAATTCAGCTATATAGATTTGCACCTGGGCTGAAGAGCTTCAGGTAGTGCTGTCTGTTTTTCTTCTTCATTTATTCTATGAATGGTTTGTGTAGATGTGACGTCATCACCAACACTCCTTCTCAAATGTGAAAATAAGGTGAGCTAGAATATCCCTCTAATAACTACCGTATATACTCGCGTATAAGCCGAGTTTTTCAGCCCAAGAATTGGGCTGAAAAGTCCCCCCCTTGGCTTATACGCGAGTTATACAGGCCCCCCTCAAAGTTTGGCGCCCCCACCTCACATGATGGCTTCCCCCGCATGCAGCGCTGCGCATATACATTACCAGGATATCAGCTGTCACCCTCCGGTGGCGGATCGCGGCTCCTGGGCTCCGGGCTCCATCTTCCTCTGTGTCTTCCTGCTTGTCACGTGACCGGCCGGCGTCGCGATGACGTCATCGCGATGAGTCCGGCGGCCACAAAGCAGGAAGACACAGAGGAAGATGGAGCCCGGAGCCCAGGAGCCGCGATCCGCCACCGGAGGGTGACAGCTGATATCCTGGTAATGTATATGCGCAGCGCTGCATGCGGGGGGGGGCCATCATGTGAGGTGGGGGCGCCAAACTATGAGGGGGGCCCTGCTGGGGCCCTGTATACTACCACTCGGGCTGTATATACTACTGGGGCTGCGTATATACTACCACTGGGGCTGTATATACCACTGGGGCTGTATATACTACTGGTGCTGCGTGTATACTACCACTGGGGATGTATATACCACTGGGGCTGTATATACTACTGGGGCTGCGTGTATACTACCACTGGGGCTGTATATACCACTGGGGCTGTATATACCACTGGGGCTGTATATACTACTGGGGCTGCGTGTATACTACCACTGGGGCTGTATATACCACTGGGGCTGTATATACTACTGGGGCTGTGTGTATACTACCACTGGGGCTGTATATACTACTGGGGCTGCGTGTATACTACCACTGGGGCTGTATATACCACTGGGGCTGTATATACTACTGGGGCTGCGTGTATACTACCACTGGGGCTGTATATACCACTGGGGCTGTATATACTTCTGGGGCTGCGTGTATACTACCACTGGGGCTGTATATACCACTGGGGCTGCTGCTGTATACTACCACTGGGGCTGCTGTATATACCTCTGGGGCTGCTGTATACCACACTGCTGGGGGCTGTATACCTGTGCTGGGGTCCACCCTCGGCTTATACACGAGTCAATAGATTTTCCCAGGTTTTGGGGGCAAAAGTAGGGGGGTCGGCTTATACACGGGTCAGCTTATACATGAGTATATACGGTAGTTTATATCCATGTTACCTAAAAACCACAACACGACTCCGAAACCTGTGATAGTGGAGGGAGGCACTGTGGCAGCGCTGTGGTATGTGTGAATTCCTGGTCACAAACGTTGCATGTGTGTCGGTCACAAGGGCCAGGTTTCTCAGCGGCTGGGCCAAAGGTCAGTATACTGTAGCTGTGCCCAGCAGCTGTGGAACTAACCACACATATAAAGGGGGTAATAGTAGGGATATTTGTGACACCAGTTGGGATAATCAGCCTGTTGTGGCTGGCACTGTAGATGATCCCTAGGGTTAGGTGGTAAAGCAGCGCCGATGGAAAACCCTTCCCAACTAGGGCTGGCCCAAGGGAGATGATGAGGGTAGTGGTAGTATGTGTAGCAGAGGAATGAGACAGTCTTTAGCTTTACTTTTTACTGCAGATCTGTACAGGGTCCAAGGTTATACAACCACCACCACCAGCCGTGTTGTCCAGCCAGGCTGATGGGAGTTTCACTTCTCTGCTCAGTGCTTCATACTGTGTCACAGGCTTCTTGAATCATGAAACTTTCATCAGGCTCAATAAAATATTTATCACAAGGCATGCTAAAATACCTTTTCCGGGGAAAATTAGCATGAATGTTGAGAACATATTTTATTTGAGCCCGACGAAGAGCTTATGTGGAGGTGGAAACGTGTTGCTCATTATGAATACAGATCATAAGTTCTCCTAGCACCAATTGTGTTCCATGCAATTTTACTGACTCATTGCCTGAGTTTTATCCCAGTACCTCTGTAGTAGGACTCGTAGTGCTGTTCTGGTTTTTAGGAACCAAGAATATTAATTTCTTTTCTCTACCTATTTGGATGTGGCGAATCCTGAGAATTGGCATTGATTTCTTTATCTAAAGACATATGACATAAAGTGAGCAATATTCCATGCAATAAATATATGAGCCTTGCGGCAATACCAGAGAGGGCTGTTTTTATTAATATTTTAATGACTATACAATTTTTCCAATCATTTGCATGTACTGATCAAACAAGTATAACTTTTTTATTTTTGTCATACGGTAATCGGCTTGATGATTATAACAGGAAAAAAATGTAAAGAAAAATAAACATATCTTGGGAAAATGCAGTTAAACATTGGTTTGGTGTGTGATTTCTGACGCAATATAACTAGATAGAGCCGTCATAACACAGTGAAAATGAGTATTTCGGGTGGAAAGCTTGACATAGGATTATTACATGTTATCACACCGTGATTTTTACCCGTCAGGTTCTGTCCGGTGTTTTGCAGGATGCACCGGACAGAACCTGATCAGGTTTTGCCCCCATGTCTCTCTATGGTGCCATCCGGTTTTGTGTCTGTTCGGGAGGATCCGGTTGTTTTCGTTTTTTGCCCTGGACACAAAATTGGAGCTTGCAGCATTTTTTGTTTCCGGGGCCAAAAATGAACAAAACCGATCCTCCCGGATCCGGGGCGATCCGGCGCTCATAGCATGGGAGTCAATAAGCGCCGGATCCGGCAAAAAAAAAACAATCTGGTTCCTGGACGCCGGGTGCTGAAGGGTGGCGGCTGTGAAGTTCAAGCCGCGCTCGTTCAGCACCTGGACAGCGCAGCTGAAGTTCAGCACATGGAGAGCTCCACGGCTACCTTGCACCCGCGATGCTGAAATTTCAGCACTGGACCGAAGCAGCAGCATGCACACACGATTCCGGCACAAAACAGGATCGGAGGGCAGTATTTGCCCTCCAGTTCTGTTCGTCCGGGGCTGTCAGGTTCTGTCTCCTGCAAAAAACCGGACAGAACCTGACAGGTAAAAATCGTGGTGTGAAGCCAGCCTTACACGTGTGGCCTGGTCCGTTCACTAGAAAACATACAGATCATAAAAATACGACATAACTAATACACCTTTTCTTTCTTAAGACTCTGCTATAAATAACCATCTTGTATAGGAATCAGTATAAGATTTGCCAGCTCGCAGGTGGATAGAAAACAGTTGATCTTTACCGAGTGGCTCTTTTGATATGAGCGACGCTCATGACCTTTCCTCAATGAGCCAGATCTCCATTTAGGGAATTATTGGTTAATGGTCATTCCAGGGTGTGACTTTATCCTGGAGAATAGGCATCTGATTGTAATGAGCCGCTCTGCACCTCCAACCGCAATCCACTAAAGCCAAAGCTCTGATAAACACGCTACAAAGGGCCAGAGCTGAATTATACCCACTTGTTATAAGCAAAATACCCAGCTGCAGAGTAAGATTTACTGCGACCATAATTATCAGCTTTACATAGTCCTGGACTCACACAGGAAATGTGCGAAATAACAAATCTGGACTCCATACTGGACATTTCAACATGACCTTTATAGAAATATACGGGCAACTCTGAAAATTATCCACATTTTTTTAATAAAAAATCTTGTA
The DNA here is from genome assembly GCA_033576535.1 of Allobates femoralis. Taxonomy (NCBI): domain Eukaryota; kingdom Metazoa; phylum Chordata; class Amphibia; order Anura; family Aromobatidae; genus Allobates; species Allobates femoralis. The sequence goes on along the minus strand of JARQOC010000006.1, from coordinate 413,840,071 downwards.
TAAAAAAAAAATGCCATATTGTAGTCAATAGGAAGCAGTATTATAAAAGTTATATACTTGTAGATAAGAGCAGTATTATAAAAGTTATATACCTGTACATAGGTGCATTATTATAGTAGTTATTCTTGTACATAGGAAGCAGTATTATAAAAGTTATATACGGTACTTGTACATAGGAGCAGTATTATAGTAGTTATATTCTTGTACATAGGGGCAGTATTATAGTAGTTATATTCTTGTATATAGGGGCAGTATTATAGTAGTTATATTCTTGTATATAGGTGGCAGTATTATAGTAGTTGTATTCCTGTACATAGAGACAGTATTATAGTAGTTATATTCTTGTACATAGGGGGCAGTATTATAGTAGTTATATTCTTGTATATAGGGCAGTATTATAGTAGTTATATTCTTGTATATAGGTGGCAGTATTATAGTAGTTGTATTCCTGTACATAGAGACAGTATTATAGTAGTTATATTCTTGTACATAGGGGGCAGTATTATAGTAGTTATATTCTTGTACATAGGAGCAGTATTATAGTAGTTATATTCTTGTATATAGGTGCCAGTATTATAGTAGTTATATTCTTGTACATAGGGGCAGTATTATAGTAGTTATATTCTTGTACATAGGGGGCAGTATTATAGTAGTTATATTCTTGTACATAGGAGCAGTATTATAGTAGTTATATTCTTGTATATAGGTGGCAGTATTATAGTAGTTATATTCTTGTACATAGGGGCAGTATTATAGTAGTTATATTCTTGTATATAGGTGGCAGTATTATAGTAGTTATATTCTTGTACATAGGGGCAGAATTATAGTAGTTATATTCTTGTACATAGGAGCAGTATTATAGTAGTTATATTCTTGTATATAGGTGGCAGTATTATAGTAGTTGTATTCCTGTACATAAGGGGCAGTATTATAGTAGTTATATTCTTGTATATAGGGGCAGTATTATAGTAGTTATATTCTTGTACGTAGGGGCAGTATTATAGTAGTTATAGTTTTGTACATAGGAGCAGTATTATAGTAGTTATATTCTTGTACATAGGGGCAGTATTATAGTAGTTATATTCTTGTACATAGAAGCAGTATTATAGTAGTTATATTCTTGTACATAGGGGGCAGTATTATAGTAGTTATATTCTTGTACATAGGTGCAGTATTATAGTAGTTATATTCTTGTACATAGGTGCAGTATTATAGTAGTTATATTCTTGTACATAGGTGCAGTATTATAGGAGTTATATTCTTGTACATAGGGGCAGTATTATAGTAGTTATATTCTTGTACATAGGGGCAGAATTATAGTAGTTATATTCTTGTACATAGGGGGCAGTGTTATTGTAGTTATATTCTTGTACATAGAGGCAGTATTATAGTAGTTATATTCTTGTACATAGGTGCAGTATTATAGTAGTTATATTCTTGTACATAGAAGCAGTATTATAGTAGATATATTCTTGTACATAGGGGGCAGTGTTATTGAAGTTATATTCTTGTACATAGGGGCAGTATTATAGTAGTTATATTCTTGTACATAGGGGCAGAATTATAGTAGTTATATTCTTGTTCATAGGGGAGGTATTATAGTAGTTATATTCTTGTACATAGGGGGCAGTATTATAGTAGTTATATTCTTGTACATAGGGGCAGTATTATAGCAGTTATATTCTTGTACATAGGGGCAGTATTATAGCAGGTATATTCTTGTACATAGGGGCAGTATTATAGTAGTTATATTCTTGTACATAGGAGCAGTATTATATCAGTTATATTCTTGTTCATAGGGAGCAGTATTATAGTAGTTATATTCTTGGACATGGGCAGTATTATAATAGTTACCGTATTTTTCACATTATAAGACGCACTTTTGTTCCCCCAAATTTTGGGGGAAAGTGGGGGTGCATCTTATAATGCGAAACAACGTGTTGAGCGGCGGGGAAGGGGGTTTGTGGAGCGTTGTCCGGGGGCTGTCAGGAAACAGGAGGAGGCTGCAGCTGCAGTTCCGTGGTCATGTGGGGCCGCTCATTATCTCCTGTAATATGCACTGTATCTCGCTGTCAATCACCAGCGGGAGAAGCGCATATTACAGGAGCAGGTCCGTAGCCCAGCTGCTGTGGTCCCGTGTGGATAGTTAGTGCTTTTCAACAATGAAAGTGTGGAAAGCACTGACTATCCCTGGGAGGACAAGCATACCCACCGCTCTCCTCACTCCCTGCTGTCCACGCCATCCCCGCTGTCTTTGCCGACATTCGATCCTGTGAGCGTTGCTGCAGAGTGACTTCATCTCTGCTCACAGGACCATATGCCGGGCACAGCACAGAGAGTGGGGATGGCGTGGACAGAGGGGGCGAGGAAAGGGGCGAGTATGCTCGTTTATTTTTTTTAGTGGACAGTGCCAACAATGGGGGTAAACAGTGCCAGCAATGAGGGTAAACAGTGCCAGCAATGGGGGTAAACAGTGCCAGCAAGGGGGGGGGAACTGTGCCAGCATGGGGGAAACCGTGCCAGCATGCAGGGGACTGTGCCAAGATGGGGGACAGTGTGCCAACATGAAGGCTATGTGTACCAGCATGGGGGATATATATACCAGGATGGAGGACATGTATACTGATTGTAAGACAGACAGTGGCATTATAATGTGAACCCCATTTAACATTAAAAATTATCTTTTCCTCTTTTCCTTGATCAAATTTCGGGGTGAGTTTTATAATCCGGTGCGTATTATAAAGTGAAAAATACGGTATATTCTTATACAACGGAGGCAGTATTATAGTAGTTATATTCTTGTACATAGGGAGGCAGTATTATAGTAGTTAATTTCTTGTACATAGAAGGCAGAATTGTAGTAGTTTTATTGTTGTACATAGGAGGCAGTAATATAGCAGTTATATTCTTGTAGATGGGGGCAGTATTATAGTAGTTATATTCTTGTACATACAGGGCAGTATTATAGTAGTTATATTCTTGTACATAGGGAGGCAGTATTATAGTAGTTAATTTCTTGTACATAGAAGGCAGAATTGTAGTAGTTTTATTGTTGTACATAGGGGCAGTATTATAGTAGTTATATTGCTGTACATATGGGTCAGTATTATAGCAGTTTTATTCTTGTACATAACAGGCAGTATTATAGTAGTTATTTTCTTGTACTTAGGGAGCAGTATTAGGCTATACACCCACTGGACGTTTGTACTGCGTTTATGCTGAATTTGTGCACATTACAAATGCAACAGAAATAAGGGGACACAGAAGGACACACACACAGAGATAGATGGACACACACAAAGACAGACACACACACTTTCTCACCTTTCCCATCGATCCCACAGTGAGCTCTTGATTTCTTCTTCTCGGGCATCAGCAGGATCTGTGGGTAGTCGGGTAGCGTACTTCCAGGATCTGCACACCATGTGACAGCCTGAGTTACATGGGCTGCAGGTCCTGTAAGTTACCTCGTGCAGCTCCTGCTGGTGCACAGAAGGAAGAAATCACTGGGGTCACCATGGGAGCGGCGGGAAGGGTCAGTATTGGAAAGTTTTTGCTGTGGAAATCGCAGTAAAGAAGCATCACAAATGGATTGTGTGTGTACGATCCATTTGTGATGCTTTTTGGGGGGTTAGAATAGACTCAATGGGGAAAATGCAGCCCCAAAACAGGCATGTTAATTGATGCTAGTTTTTGAGCGCATCCAATTTCTACAGCAAAAACGGATCACAACCGCACATGTGGGCACAGCTTTTTCAACATCATATTGACTTGAATTTAAAGGGATCCTGTCACCTCCAAAACGCCTCATAAGATAGCAAAACATGTCCTGCAGCTCCTATCACTAATCCACACTTCTTTTGTCTCCTAAAAGCATCCTGTGAAGTGCATAAAACCATACTAATTACACTTACTCATTATGTTTGATTCATAATTAGCATCCAGGCTGAAGCTGATAAAAACGTTTTAATACTTACTCATTAGTGATTATAATTAGCAGGGGCTATATTCTTTAGTCACCAGGGCATGTTGTTTTGCAGCCTCGAGGATCCACCCTCTCTCTGTCTGTGCTGCTGTGATGCTCAGCTGAAGGCAGGACTAATGATTTGCATTCTGTGAGAGATTGAGAGGGAGGAGGGTAAAGCCTGAACAAGCAGAGCACACAGACAGAGAGAGGGTGGATCCTGGAGCCTGCAAAACAGCCCCTCTGGTGACTAAAGAATATAGCCCCTGCTAATTATAATCACTAATGAGTAAGTATTAAAACGTTTTTATGCACTTTCACAGAATGCTTTTAGGAGGCAAAAGGAGTGTGATATTAGTGATGGGATGCTGCAGGGACATGTTTTGCTGGCTTAGTAGGCGTTCTGGAGGTGTCAGGATCCCTTTAAATGCTGTGGGTGATCCGTTTTTGCTGCAGAAACAGATCACCAAAAATGCAGCACAAACGTCAGTGGGTAGCCTTATAGTAATTATATGGCTGTACATATGGGCCAGTATTAGAACAAGGAGGACAAGGAGTAGCAGTGTCAGAGAGCAAAGGGCAGCAAGGAAGGCCATATTTCTGTGTCTCAGCAGAGTGGACCCGGACTACATGTGAGCTGGCTGGTTGGGTTGTCTCTGCACTGACCTACAGTAAAGGTGACTGGTAAGCACTGCAAGAACCCTGTGTCTGTCTATTCCTGCACCTATCTGCACCCCTGCACCTTCAGCTACTACAACCACCATCACCTTCACTTCACCACCACTTCACTGCAGGGGCCTGCTCCGTCTGAGGGGAGTGCTCCAACTAGCTGCTCTACCACCTATCCCCTGGGGACTACCATATGCAGTGCTGGTCATCCCTGACCAGAAACCTCAGATGGTGTCACAACATAAACTCTAAACTTCTCCCCTTTAAATTCCCCTTTAAAATGTCCGGTATGGGCCACGACCACTGTGACATCCATCAGACTGACCCCAGATGGTCGAGTACCCAGAGTCCAGTGACTGAGACACATATGCACTTTTTGTACTGCATGCAGACCATTGACAGCGCTGGTTTCTTGACTTTTTTATTTGTTATAGGTTGGTGGTTGACCCCTACTTTTTGTGTTTGCACTTAGTGTTGTATGCAATTCTTTCTGTCTTTGCTGTGATTGACCTAGACTGCTGTACACACACAGCCGCCCCACCCTTCCCATAGGCTTTATTTGATTGCATGCACATTTATCTGGGCCTGTTCCGCCTTAATTTATGGTCTGCTGGTTTGGCAGTGTGGGGGTCAGATCTAATAATGTCCGGATGTCTGTAGCATTTGCTGCACAAGTTCGGGCGTGGTCTGCCTTTATCTGCACTTGCCTTTCTGGCTCCATGGGAGTGGTTCAGAAATGTTTCAGGTATGTGTTGCATCAATATGGAACTGCTTTTAATGTATTCAGGAGACCATAATGGCACAAGATATACAGTATATAAAAACATAGAGTTGCACCACCATATTTGAGATTGCCATGAAGTGGCAGGGTGGCTCAAAGAATTCATCAATTGTTTGCAAACGATTATTTTTAAAGTACAGTTAGAAATTAATATGTGCAAAAGCACTTTTTGTACTGCATGCTGACCATAGGCAGCACTGGCTTCTTGGCTTTTTTATACAGTGTTATTGTAATTACATTCCTGAAAATATGGGTCAGTATGATAGCAGTTTTATTCTTGAACACAGTGGGCAGTATTATGGCAGTTATATATAATCAGTATTATTGTAGTTGAAACTTTTCCCAGGGTAAAATCAGTATCACAAAGTCTTCACAGAAGAATAATTTGGTTCACATCCTGGATCACATTTCTCATCATCTTGTGGAGTTGCTTACACTTTGTACTGCAGCTTTGTCGGAATTTTGCTTTGCATTGAGCAATGGTTAAAATGAAAGATAAATTAAACAGTTCATGCTAGATACTCCTGTCGGGAAAAGAGAGATGACGGGAGATGTATCTACTGGGAAGTGGCGCGTGGTTTGGACCAGCACAGCAATTTGTGTTTGTAATGCGCTGCTGGATACATCGGGGAGGATGATGTTTTATTTTGTTCTCTCAGGTGAGAAGTTGACGCTTGAATCATTTACTTGTTGAGTGTGAGGATGAGAAGTAGTCGACTTGACAATCTGACACTTATTCACTGAAAAACTTCCATTAACCGTTGCACTGAATTTTGCAGCAGATAAAATGAAGGGTATTCAGCACATGTAACAACCTCATACTAGGCCTGGTGTATGACCAAACTAGGGAGCAGAGTCTAAGGGCCTGGGTGTTCTCTCCTTAACCCCCTCTGGATCTGAAAACAGATGGAATTTGGTCACATATAGTTAACCGGTGAAGGGCGGGCATCAGAAAGGTAGATGAGGTCAATTATACAAATTGTTAGGTCCCCTGGCACCGCTCCCCAGCTCACCTCTCCCTGGTTGGCATCCTCTGCCCCTCTGCCGACCGGGCATCCAGCGTCCCGGCTACTGTGTCTCGGAGCCGTCGCCAGGTTCCCTTCCTGTCAGCTGACCAACGGGCTCATACATGAGCACATTACAATGGTCGTGTTCATGTGAACAATCAGCGGCGCACTAGGTGCACTCCTCCCCTGTGACTCTAGGGGCCGGCACAGTCCGACCTGACACTCCCCTTGACCAATAGCTGCTCTTCCTCTGGTATATCAGGCCACCTCCACTGATGGGAGGTGCCTGATTATTAAGTCAGTTTGCTTCTGCCTTGCTGACTGTTGGTCAGGCCTTCCTTGTACTCTGTTTCCTGGAACTCTTGCTGTGCTTTTCCCGGTAGCACCATTCCTGTTCTTCCAGCCTTGTACTCTGTTTCCTGGAACCCTTGCTGTGCTCTTCCCCAATAGCACCATTATCCCGGAATCCTAAGCTGTGCCGTAGCATAGGCTAACCTAACGAGCCGCTCCCCTGGTACTAGCAGCTGTGGTATTTAGACCCCCTGGGCTTGCCCCTGACAATCCCTGTATAGGGGTTGGGTAAACTAGGACCAGCTCACCCAGGGGAGTTCGGTTCCACGGCCCAGTGGGTCCACTCTAGGGGGCCTTCCCCCGGAAGCGTGACACAAACTTGGTTGGGAACATGGATAGAAAAAAAGAAATATTTTAATAAATGGCAGCTACCAACCTAAACGCCAGGGTAACCCAAGCATTGACTGATTATGGAACCTCCAATTTTATAGGTAGACTAACCTCCATGTCATGTTGGGCCATGAGGTGCACCCCTATATTCAGAATAGCAAGTTGCAGAAGGATTCTCTATTTTCCAAGTAAACGTCTTGTCTAGTCTAATACAAATAAGGCTAAATAATGGAGTAACGTTCTCACTATTTTCAAGATTTATGCTCACAGTCAGTGAATAAGAAAGTTAAAGAGGTTGTCTACTACTCGAGTGGCCCATATAATAGGAAAACAATCCTATTCACATCCCAATCACATCCCGCAGCAAAGCTCACCTTGCAATGTTGGCACTGCTATTCACTTTGGGTCACGTGACAAAACAACTGACCGCAGTTTTTCTCGTGGCCACATCTGCGGCAAGTGCCGAAACCGCAACTGTACCGCACTTGCCGCACCTGCCGCAAGCCCCATAGCCATTGCATGGGGCTTGCCACAAGTGAACCGCAAGTGAGGCCGTTATGCGGTAATCGCGGTAGTTGCGATTTTTTCACCGCAACTGCCGTGATCAGCGCAAAACGCTGATGTGAAAGGGCCCTAAAGCTGATTATCCTCAAGGTACTGTCACACGGGGAGATATCGCCGGCGATGTTGCCGGCAACCGAGGGGCGTGGCCAGGTTGCGGCGACATCGCCGGCGAATTTCCTCGTGTGACAGGGCGATAATCAGGCGATGAATCACCTGAGTCACATCGCCAGGTTTCCCAACAATGTTGGGAAACCTGGCAATGTTGCTCAGGCGATCCTGCCTGATCGCCCTGTGTAACGCGGCAACCCGCAATGTTACGGGCGATTCCGCCTATCTACAACATTGCGGGTTATCGCTCGCTGGGTTGCTGGGCAACTCAGCGAGCGATAGCCGCGGCAACTAGCCGGCGACATCGCCGGTAAGTTGCTCAGTGTGACATCTCACCGGCGATGTTGTCAGGGATGCGCGCTCCCGCCATCGCCGGCAACATCGCCGGAGATATGTCCCTGTGTGACGGTACCTTTACAGATCTACTCACAGCTCAGGGTTTGGAACAATTGTATCCACTCTACACATTCCTGGATGTTCAGACTGGATTGTTCCAACACTGAATAGTAGCAAACCTGTAGGACCATTTTTTTGTGACTTCAGCACCATGGACAGGGACTAAGCATTGCACCACGCCCATTGAATCATCATTATCTTCAACGGAAGTCTGCTATCCTCTGAAAATTACAGGAAAGAGTGAAACTCCAGATCCTACAGAATGGATGCCCAGAACATTGTACAAACTCTCCCCGAAAGAGACATATCAGGGGAAAGAAGTATCAGAAATGTTGGATTTCAGTATTATTATTATTATTATTATTATTTATTACTAGCTGTAGAGCCCGACAATGCCCGGGCATAGTAACTAACTGTTCTTAGTTATAAGCCGAGTGTATGTCTATGTGTGTGTGTGTATTGTATGTCCACTATATGTATTAGTCCTGCCTCCCTCCAACTCACCCCATCTACCCACGCTTCCCCCACCCCCACATCTACCCCTCACCACCAAGCCCCCACCCCGAAACTTCTCCTACCCCCAACCTGCCCCCCTGCACCCTCCCCAAACCTGCACCCCACTCCCCTAAAAAATGCCCCCCACCTCTTAACCCGTACCCCACCAAACCCACCCCCCAAACCTGCTCCCCCAAATCCACACCCCCATACAAACCCTGAGTCAAATGGGGTGTGTGTGCCGAATTTTGTGATTGTAGATGCAATGGCGCAAATTCCTTTAGAGGACATACATACATTCATTCACAAAATGTTGTGATTGTAGATACAACGGTGCAAATTTCTTTAGTGGACATGCATACATACATTCATTCATTTCTGTAATTCTTACCACCCTTTCTTCCATGGCCCTTGAAAAAGTAGCTCTTGCCTCCCTTTCTTCCATTTCTGTAAGTCTTGCTAAGGGCCTTTTCACATCAGCAGTAAGCACTGATCGCGGCAGTTGCGGTGAAAAAACTGCAACTGCCGCGGTTACCGCATAACAGCCGCACTTGAGGTTCACTTGCTGCAAGCCCCGTGCAATGTCTATGGGGCTTGCGGTAAGTGTGCAGCAGGTGCGGCAAGTGCAGTTTCGGCACTTGCGGCAGATGCTGCAGCAAAAAAAAAAACGCGGCTGACCGCGGTTTTTTTGCGGCCGCATCTGTCGCAAGTGCTAAAACCGCAACTATACCGCACTTGCTGCACCTGTCGCAAGCCCCATAGACATTGCATGGGGCTTGCCGCAGGTGAGCCGCAAGTGCGGCTGTTACGCGGTAACCGCGGCAGTTGCGTTTTTTTCACCGCAACTGCCGCGATCAGCGCTTACCGCTGATCTTTTCTCTTAGCGTGTGACGACAATCATCTAGTCACATTCTTTTTCTTATGAGTCATAAGATCAGAATGATCAGGCAGTGACATGACACGGAATTATAAGCTAACATTCTACATTCTATTGTGATATCACAATGGAAAGGCATGGCTATGTGTAGTCGGTGTCACTATATGAAGTGGGGCGTAGTTATCTGGAGTGGGTGGGGCTTTTTACACACATTGGCGTGGCTATGTGAAGTGGGGCTATATGGAGCAAGTGTGGCTATGAGGAGTGGGCGTGGCCACATGGAGTAGGGGTGGTCATGTGGAGTGGGCATGGTCATGTGGAGTGGGTTGGGCTTGCCATACACACACGTACACTCAACTTTATATATTAGATTATACTGCCATTAATTCCATGGCGCTTTACATGTGGAAAGGGTAAATTAAGACAAGTACAAGGTACATGGACAACAAATGGCACACAGGTACAGGAGGAGAGAGGACTCTGTCCGCAAGGGACAATGTAAAAACAAATACAAAAAGGGGGGTTGGGGAACAAGAGGCGCAATAGTGCCCTTATCACTAGACACTAAATTGTGAACTCAGTGAGCAACAGGGTTCACTCACCTGATCCAGTTGTGTCACCCACAACTGGTTTGAAGACGTGTTAGGAATTATATCCTGATGGCTGCTGCTGGACCTTCACCGACCACTCAGACGTGGAGAAGCATCAATTACTTGGAAAGGTGTTTTGCGATCCGCGCTGCCAGACTGACTCGCATCAAAGAAGACACTTGTAGATGAAGTTTGATGCGAGTCAGTCTGGCAGCGCGGATCGCAAAACACCTTTCCCAAGTAATCTAATGTAAAAACAAGTTACTTTATAATAAATACACAGTAGCTTTATACTTTATAATAAATACACGGTAGCTCATTGGTTAGTTCTGCAGCCTTGCAGCACTGGGGTCCTGGGTTCAAATCCCAACAAGAACAACATCTGCAAGGAGTTTGTATGTTCTTGTGTTTGCGTGGGTTTCCTCCAGTCTCTTCGGTACTTCCCTCACTCCAAAGACATACTGATAGGGAATTTTGATTGTTAGCCCCAATAGGGACAGTGATCATATTCTTTGTAATGTTCTGCAGAATATGTTGGTGCTATATAAGCAACGTATAATAATAATAATAATGTTAATAAACACTGGCTAAACACAAGAAAAATTGAAATCATGAAGCAATAAGTCACAGCAATATCCAGAAAAATTGAAAGATATGAGTCAAGAGTCATTCAGTATAGATAAAAATCAACTATTCAAAAGAACTGAATTTCACCTGGTGGTGATCAATTGTGTGGACTTTGGCTTAAATAGTTGACCAGTCTGCATGCAAAAAATGGTTAATATTAACCTCTCCCTCCGCCCATCATCCCATCCACCTAACAGCACCTGCTTCAGTGCTGACAGGTGATGGGTGGGGGATAGGTGAATTTTTAATGACCTTAATAAGAGGGCCAATATGGTCAGTGATCACTGGCAGTCACTCCTACAGCTTGCTCCAGCCTCCAGTGACCCACTCCACTGCCGCTGTTTCCCCCTTCCCCCCCCCCCCCCCAGCTACAGCCAGATATCCGTACCTTACACCTGGACTACAAGAAGCAAACCCCACTTTCCCATCAAATTTTGGGGAACCCAGTGCATCTTATACAATGTTCAAACTGTTGCCAGGCACATTGGTTGACCAAATCCAGGATTACCGGGGGGCATATAACATCTTGCCAGTAGAACACAAAGGTAATAAAAGAAAAAGCAAGTGCACCAAAGATCGACTCCTGATTAATAAAATGATACAAGGAACTGTAAAAAACGTAAAACAAATCCATATACAACTTGGATAGATCACAAAAAAGCATTTGACTCACAGTTGGATCATCAAGTGTCTGGATGTTATTGGATTTGTGGAAATTTTGGCAGATTCACTGAAAATGCAATGGAACACTGGAAGTTGCTTCTGAGTTGTTTCTCGGCAACCAAAGCTACGGAATAGTCAACATCAACAGAGGAATTCTCCAGGGTGACACATCTTAGCCGCTGCTATTAATTCTACAAACAAAATCTTGGGCTTTTGAACCAACAGAAATTCCCCAAAAATGTCTCACCTGTTGTTCATGAATGATTTAAAGTTGTGTGGAAAGTCTGAAACCAAAATCCATTCTCTGACAAAACACTGTTAAAATATTTAGGAATGACATCAGTATGTAGTATGCCCACAGTGGCAGTGTCAGGACTCCGAATATTTTGATTACCTTTTGGGCATTCTTTCCTTTTTCCAAAATGGTGTCCTTTGCTTCATGTGCCTTTTGTCTTCCTGCCTTTATAAACCCCACATTCTAGTCATTGTTAGAGTATTCTGCCTGGTTTTCTGTTCCTAGTGGCTTCTCAAGTTCTCTGCCTACTAATGCAAATCCTGTGTGACTCTCCTGATTGCTTCACTTCAGAGGTTCTGCTACCTACACCTGTTGCCTGCATTCCTTCTGCTTATGGCAGCCCGTTATACTCCCTCTGCTGTGGCTCTTGCCTCACCTGCCTTTGCTGACACATAAGCTGGTTGATTTATTAAGTGCTCTGTCGCTTCCTACATGCAGAGCACAAGACTATCCTGGACTTAGTGATTTGCTCTGTATCTGGTTCTGGACTTTCTAAAGACTTTCTTTCCCAGGCCTCCCTGAATGATTTAATGTGTTATATAGACCTGCCTAAACATCTCCTTGTTTGGACTTGCCATAGACTTTTCTTTTACAGCATTTCCAAGTGTAAACTGAGTTTTATCGACTGCTCCGCTGATTGCATTTTCTTGTGAACATTTTCAACAGACTTTTGTTAAGGCTTCATTCAATATCTACACTGTGTGTTTATGGACTTGGGGATTAAGAATAAAGTGCAGAGGAAAACTCAATGTGTTACAATATACACTTTTTCACCTATAAACTGTGTTCAATTTTGTCTTTGCTCCACACAAAAAGATTCCCGAGTTATCCATTCTCATTATTACAGGCAGTGAAGGAAGGGAAAATTACTGACAGTGAAGGCATAGAAATGCCTAATGGACAAACCATAAAATGCTGTTAGCCTGAAGCCTACAAATACCTGGGCATATTACAGCTGGATAACATCAAGCATAAACGTGGTTAGTAAGGAATATGTCCAGAGGGTCAGAAAATTTTGAAGAGCAAATTGAATGGCGGAAAAACCATCAAGGCCTAAAACACCTGGGCCATTCCTGTCATTGTATATACTGCTGGGATTGTGAACTGGACACAGATAGAGCTCGATGATCTGGTCAGAAAGACAAAAAAACTGATGGCAATCCACCACTAATTGCACCCACATAGTGATGTTGACAGACTCTAGCTGCCAAGAAAATCATGACCAGTAACTGTGGATAAAATAGTGCAATAGGGTATTATCCAGATAAAACATTAGACATATAAAGCTAGTACACTCACCCTGTAGAAAATGCATAACCAGGGGCGTAACTACAATAGGTGCAGAGGTTGCGATCGCACCCTGCAGCCTAGGGGGGGCCCCAAAAGTCCCTTTGGCCCATAGAAAATGACTAATATTATTAAGAATTTGCAATAATTGGGGCCCCGTTGGAGCTTTCGCATCAGGGCCCCTGGGCCTGAAGTTACGCCACTGGGCATAACACAACCGATGCAGAATTCATGCACCAAAAGGCAGAAACGAATGTACAGGAACCAGAATAAAAAGTGGATTTAAATCTGTGCCAAGGTGCAAAGTTGAAGGTCCAGATACAATGATGTATGGTGGTTTAATTCAATGCGTTTTGAAGTCAATCTTCTTCAGAAGATGCCACTAAAAATCATTTTTTAAGAAACATTTTGGTGTCATCTCCTGAAGCAGAAGCAATGGTCACTTCAAAACACATCGAAATGGACTTCCGGTTCCGGCGCCTCCATGTGCGGACGGGTGTGAGGAAGCTCCGACATCCATCCCGCTAGCCACGCAAACCTCCAAGCCCCAGAGAGCCCTAATCGCTAGAAATGTCAGGGGGGAAAGCCGGAACATCATCAACCTCATCCACTATGGACAGGTATGTGATGAGGAGCGGGGAGACCGGGACCCACAGTGCCGACGGCGGAGGCGGTGAAAAAGGCGCGAAATCCCTGATGGCGCCTGCAGAAGCTGGAGCCAAGCAAAAGCAGCACACGCAGCATACACAAGAGAAGGGGAAAGGTAATGAGGACCGGGGCACACAGGGGAGAACAGAGAAAGCCGGAGGGGAGACAGAATCTTTCCCACAAAATGTAGAAGCGGAGAGGCAACAAATGTTATGTGGGAGACTGGCCGCAAACTAAAGACAGCAGTACAGCAGAAATAACAGCAGCTGCAGCTGCAGCTCACAAAATGGATTATAAATTATTGGCTAAAGAGCTTGCAGTTCACCTGGCTGAGGACTTTAAGCAGGCAATTAATGAACTGGTGGCTGCAAGCATTCAAGACCTGCAAAATAAAACAGAGCAGCACAACCAACAACTGCAAGAGGCAGAGTCCAGAATCTCAGTTGCAGCGGACAGAATAATAGAACTAGCACAGCAGGTTCAAACTCTAGAAAAACAATCTTTAAGTGCATTTAACAAGCTTGATGATCTAGAAAATAGATCCCGCAGAAGTAATCTTAAAATTGTGGGTCTGCCTGAGTCTATCTCCCCAAACCAATTAGAAGAGGTGTTTGAGGTGGAATTACCAAAAGAACTTGGTTTAAAACACAAATGCAAAACAGAACGAACACACAGAATTGGACCTCCTCGGGATTTAACTGGATCTGCTGGACAAACCGGGTCAACACGAAACAGACCAACAGACACTCCACGTCATGCCATCGCCAAATACCTGAACCACAGGGATAAGGAGGAGATATTACGTGCATATAAAGCGTGAAAGCAACCCTTCATGATTCTGGGTTACAGATCTCTAGTTTTTGCTGACTACTCTGTGGAGGTCTCTAGACGCAGGAAAGCGTTCAGTGAAGTATGTACTTCCCTGTTTAAAAAGAACATTCGGTTTCAGTTAAATTACCCTGCCACCTTGAGGTTCAGGGATCAAAAAGGAGCAATGAGCTCTTTCACCGACCCGGATGAAGCAATGGCTGTACTGACCAGAGGTCTAAAATCTTCGGATACGACACGCTCGAGATCTAATAGCCCAAGGGAAACAGGCATGGCCCTTGATCCTGAACGTGAACAAGAAAGAGATCTTGAACCCATGAGATCCTACAGACTCCGTTCAGAAACATCAACAGAAGGACCATCATCGAGATCCCTGATGCCGGACAACAGCGACAACCCTCGTCTAGATGGAACAAGAAGAAATCGAACCAAACCAATGATTGAATGGGAAGCAACTATCCGAACTTAACAGATCTTATTAAATGAAGATGGAAAAGACGAGACATAAAACTCCAGATTGGGGAGAGCTAGAATCTTGAAACCCGTGAAAAGTTACTGACAACCTGCGCCATATGAACGAGAACATTTTGGAAGAAGGGGTTTCCCCCAACTTCCCTTTTTTTTTTTTTTTCCTTCTTCTCTTCCCCCTCCCCATTTATTCCCTTGCAGGTTTGGGATGGAGCGGATGGAGAGGTCGGAGTCAAGATTAAGGTTCCTTTCATATTTAGATGTAGTGAGGGAGAGGTCACTCGACCTGATATCCTCTTAGATTATATTTACTCACTCATTCATCTACCTATTTACAAGATATGGGCGATAGACATGAACCCGCCATAACTGTTTTGTTTTTGATTAATCATCATATTTGGCGTTCTTGGGGAGTAGTTATTCCTTTTTATCTATAAGGGGCTTGGGAACTTTTGTATTTTTGTATATGTATATACATCTCAACTATATGTTAATAGTGGCTGCTGAGATGACTAGGAGCACAAATGCATCACGAACAGGGAGGAAAAAAGTGAAGTCGCATAACAACTGTTTGGAGGAGAGAGAGTAGAGTTTGGGAGGGATTATTGGGGATAGGGAAAAGGGGGGGAATGGACACTACCTTACTACCTTTGCTGGAATTGACAACCATAAAAAATACATTCAATGGATTTAGCCATCAGATTTCGGAATACACGACACAATATTTAGAGCCACATAGTTCTTGTGAAACCTTAACAGAGTGCTGCGATAATGGTCAGATGGGTCTCGTGGAACGTTAAGGGTATGCGCTCCCCAGCGAAGCGCATGATGATACTTCGCCATCTTAAAAGATTACAGACGGATGTGGCCTTGCTTCAGGAGACCCATCTGACATCCAAAGACTATTTTAAACTTAAAAAATGTGGGTAGGAGAGGTTTATGGTTCCAGTGCAGTAAATAGAAAAGCAGGGGTACTGATCTTACTAAACAAATCTTTAGCTTACACAATTTTATCCTCAGAGTCAGATAATGAGGGCAGACTGATACACATGACCCTGCAGATACAGAACATCACATACAGTATCTACAATCTCTACGCACCGAAGTGGGGCAAAAACCTTTCTTTTTGAAATTACAAAATCACTCCTACCAGACCAAGAGTGCAATAGATTAATTGGAGGAGATTTTAACATGGTGGTCAATGAGGGAGAGGATAGGAGACAGAAAAACAAACGTACATCGCTCCCTACAGGACCAAGTTTTTTGGAAGAGTTCATGGCTCACTGTGGTCTGACTGACTCATGGCGCACGCTAAACCCACTTGAACCGGAATATACCCACTTCTCCACGTTCATGAATCCTGGTCGAGATTGGACATGTTCTTGGCCTCCCCTTGTTGTTCAATAAAGTATTGGAAGCCAAGGTAGGAGACATGGTTATCTCGGACCAGTAGATTTTAGAAACAAGGGATATATACCAAAAGGGTAATGACTACTTATGGAGATTTCCCGACAATCTAGTGAGAGAAGAGAACTTTGTCAGACTTCTTAGAGAGGGTGGGTGGACTACTGCAGAAACAACTCATTACACCAAAACACCCCGGGTTTATTCTGGGAACGGCAAAAGCAGTCCTCCGTGGCCATATTATGGCATATACTATTCGAATGAAAAAAACGGGTAAAAGAGCAATACTTAAAGGCTAGCACCACTGTCAGGGGTGCATACCTGACGTACAGGCAAACAATGACAGATTCAGATAAGGAAGAGTGGTTGAAAGCTAAAAAAACATTTGACTCTTGGGCCAGCAGGAGGGAGGAAATATATAAAAGCCATATGGAAATCGAGCTGAACAGATTTGGCGATAAGGCCGGGCGTTTATTGGCACGTCTGGCAAAAGGCAGACGTCCTGCTGTCCCAATACTGTCAGTCAGAGATAGTCGAGGGGAAACTTGTTCTGACCCGGGGAAAATAGTACAGGTTTTGGGGAAATTTTATGCCTCATTGTACAAGGAGGGGGATTCAGTGAGGACAGGGAGGTGAGACATGGCTGAACTCCATAAACATGACCTCTCTACGGACGATGATAGACAATTCTTAAACAGACCTATCTCCGAAGAGGAAATCATCTCCTCAATTACACTCTATAAGTCCGGGAAAGGCCCCCGGCCCAGATGGCTTCAATGGAGCCTTTTTTAAAACACTAAAAGAACAGATCTCGCCCACACTAAGAGAACTCTATAACGAATTCTTACAAGGTACCCCTATTCCAGAAAGAATGAATTTAGCGTATATAAAGTTGCTCCCAAAACCTAACAAACCCCTAATTGACCCGGCCAGCTACAGGCCTATTTCGCTTATAAACCAGGACATTAAACTCCTTTCAAAAATCCTAGCTGACAGGCTGGCCACACTTTTACCTAAATTGATCTCGCCACTTCAGGCA
The DNA here is from genome assembly GCA_033576535.1 of Allobates femoralis. Lineage (NCBI taxonomy): Eukaryota > Metazoa > Chordata > Amphibia > Anura > Aromobatidae > Allobates > Allobates femoralis. The sequence goes on along the minus strand of JARQOC010000006.1, from coordinate 413,822,680 downwards.
GGTTTTGTCAAGGGGCGATCTACAACAACAAACATCAGGAAGGCGATGCTTCTTCTAGATGTGGTGAGATTTAGGGAGAATGAGACGGGAGGGGGTCCGGCCATGGTCACCTTAGATGCCGAAAAAGCATTTGATAATGTGAGGTGGTCATGGCTGGATCGGGTCCTGGATCGTATTGGTCTGATAGGTCCATTCCGCTAATACTTACAATCACTATATCATAATCCTAAGGCTTGTATTAGTATACCGGGGTTTTATCAAACACATTTGGACTTGAAAAGGCACGAGGCAAGGATGCCCATTGTCCCCCCTTCTTTTTAATCTAGCGATTGAACCTTTAGCAATATATTTGGCATCACATAGTTCGTTTGAAGGAATCAGAGTGGGCGAGTCTGAGATCAAAGTATCATTATTTGCAGACGATATCATTCTATTCATCCAAAACCCACAAAACGATCTCCAACTCATTCTGGATGATATAGATAGAATAGGAAAAATATTCAGGCTTCCATCTAAATAAAGACAAATGTGAAATACTTTTTCTCAAAAATGAAGGGAATATTGCGAGGGGAGGGACACTATTCGGAATCCCTAGAGCTAAAGATAGCCTGAAATATTTAGGTATCCAGTTGGCTAGATCTCCAGGTCTGATTTATAAGCTCAACTACGCTCCAATTATTGACAAAATTGAAAAAGAATTAAAAAGTTGGAAGACTCTGCCTCTGTCATTGTTAGGCCGCTGTCATCTTATCAAGATGATCAGCTTTGCGAGACTGCTCTACCCATTACAGTCGATTCCCATGCTCTTAAAACATAAAGACATTAAGAGGCTAAACACTGCCTTTACGGGGTTCTTGTGGGGGGGTAGGAAGGCAAGAATAGCTATTTCTACACTAATGCAATCAAGGGAGGAGGGGGGACTCAGAGTCCCTGACATTAGAGGTTACAATTTAGCGTGCGTCATGAGAAATGTCTTGGATTGGTTAAACAATACCAACAGATTTTCAGATGTGGACCTGGAGGGGGAATGGGCGAAGCCTTGGTCGCTGTCTGCTCTGCTACATTCCTCTCTTTCAGAACTACCGTACAATATTAAACACACAACAATATGTAGAGACACGGTGATGACATGGAAAGCGGTCAGGAAAACGCTTAATCTCTCATGGAAAATATCTAGAAGATTATCCCCTTGGGCCTGCCCTGCCTTTCCACAAGGTAGAGATAACGCACTCTTTCGGGAATGGAGAGCAAGAGGTATTGCAAATTTAGGGGACCTTATGCACACGCAGGAGAAAAGATGGTTGACAGGAAGGGAGACTTTGTTTAAATATAATTTATCCGTAGCACACATGCTTCAATACCTTCAGTTACATCACCACCTCATGTCTCGTCTATCCGATATCTCAGGTGAAGTGGTCGGTGCGGTATGGGATGACTTGTTGGGAATAAGAGGGGAGGATCTGTCAATATCCTCCATATATGCCAAATTACAACATACTCTCACCCAAAAATTATTCGCCAAATGGAGAAAACATATAGATGATCCAAATTTGACACAGAAAATTCTAGAGGGATGGGGAACGGTCAGTAAAGTTATCATCAATGAAAAGTGGAGAGACACACAATTTAGGCTTATGCATAGTACAATACAGGGCTTTAACATCCCACCCTCACCGACCAATCAAGGGAGATGGATCCACTGTCCCAAATGCAAGGAACATATGACTGATTTAGAGCATGGAATATGGTCATGCTCGGAATCACAAAAATTTGGGGAAAGAATTGGGGATTTGGCTGGTGATCTCTACCCCAGAGATCGCAGAATGGATCCAATGATGTGGCTGTTTCACTATTCAGGAGAGGCTGATGGGAAGGGATCGCCGCACATACTGCTACACACGATTGCTATGGTGGCAAAAAAACTGCTTCTCCAACACTGGCTTGACAATTTCACACCCGGGTTGGAGACGGTTCGTGATACCCTTAAAAAAGTCATGATTCTAGAATCCAGCGAAACACTTAAAAATCCAACGGAAAAGACTAAAAAATCCTTTCTTAAATGGAAACTGTTTGTGGAAAAACACCTCACGGTTTCTGAAATTGAAACCTTTATGACACCATATAAGACTACAGAGTGGTATGCGTTAGAAGATTTGCGGGCACATTAGGTAAATTAAGATGTGGCAACTAAACTGACTAGAATCTGAGGCAGGAATACGAATATGGGTCTATATTATGAAAGTAAAGGTAGTTGGATAAGGGGATAGAGGGGGGGGGGGAGGGTTTAATGTTAAGACATCTAAGTGTTGATATTTTAAATCTTATAAATGAGTCGTTAAAACTCAAAATTTATTCAGAATTCTTTGTTACTAATGTTTGAATAATATTTTCTTAAGATGTTGGTAGGTACTTATTGGAAAATGAACTCAAGAAATATTAACCTCTAGACACAACAATATACTGTAAAATGCTGTATTACGTCAATGGAATATTGTCTGCCTACCTTGTCTGTCTATTTACATGTCAACTATTTTCATATACTTCAATAAAAATGATGGTTCAAAAAAAAAAAAAACACATCGAAATAATACACCATATTTACTTCATTGTATCTGTACCTTCTTTTTATAGTAGCACAGACTTAAATCATTTTTCTATCCTAGTTCTTGTACACAAGAAAATCAGGAGGCAGAGGACCTTTGCAAGTGAAGCAAACTGTAGAAGAGAAACTTGAACTGGCAGATTACGTGAAAGGTAGTGAAGAAGAGGCTTTGATGGAAATGAGCTACAGAAAACTGCTTAGAGTACAACATACAAAAAGTGGATACCGTAAATATTCAGGACAAAGCAGACGAGGAAGCTCTCCATGGACGGATCCTATAGAAATTCAAATGGAGCAGGCCCCTGGGATGTAGTGAATGTAACGTTGTGATGGTGGTAGTTGTAGTAGCTGAAGGTGCAGGGGTGCAGAGAGGCGCAGTAAAGAGTAGATAGACACAGGGTTCTTGCAGTTCTTAGAGTTCTATGCAGACACAACCCAGCCAGGGTACCAGTGACGTAACATCACCTTTGCGGGCCCCGGTGCAGCATTTACACCGGGGCCCCGTAGGTTAAGAGCGGGGGAGGGGAATGGGGGTGCTAGTGGGAATTTTACAATTGCCCTCATTCAGAGTTGATGAGCGGGGGGGATGCTAGTGGTGGATAGTTGGAGTTTGACTTGCCGATGTGTGCCTCAGCTGCCCCGCCGTTAAGAGGAGATGAGGGGCGGGCACAGCTGCAGGAATTGAGGCTTCACTCATTTCCGGTCCTCCCTCCTCTCCTCGGACACACGCGATCACGGTCGTGGCGGGCGGCTGGAAGCACGGGCCCCCCTGCAGGGAGGTGTGGGCCCCCTACAGGGGCGGGCCAGGTCTCAGCCGCAACTGCTGCGACCGCGATCGTTACTCCACTGCGGGGTACTGTATTCAACAAGGTTGCAGCCTGGCCAGCTCACAAGTAGTCCGGGTCCACTCTGCTGAGACACAGGGAATATGGCCTTCCTTGCTGCCGTTTCTCTCTATACCCCTTGTCCTCCTAGTGTCCTGTGGTTACAAGTCCCAAAGGCAGGTGACTATCGGCCCTTTGAGTGACTGCCCTGCGAGTCCTCTTGACCCTATACATTTCCTTAGCCTTGGGAGAGTCCACAGTGGTAGTAACTGTACATGCAGCCCAGTGACCTCCAGTTTCTCGGCAGGTTCTGAAGATTTCCAGACCGAATAGGGGCTGGTACCCCTGTGCAGATAGTTCCTCTGCCTGGCCAACTTGGACGGCTGCAGATTTGGATCCTCAAGCCTGGGATTCACAGCTGACCCAAGTGTGTCCTGCTCTCTCCTCAGCACCTGACTTCTCCTAGAACTCACTCCTCTCTTTGCCTCCCACCCCTAACCTAACTCCTCCCTTCAGCCAGTAGATGGGGACTGCTCTGAATGTGAGTTTCTTCCACTCAACATCTCCCTGGCCTGGAGTTTGAATAGTGTTGGGTGTGTGTTGGGGGTCTCAGCAAAGCTTTCCCTTTGTTCCTGTATGCATGATGCCACACCTATTGGATAGGTGCAATACCATAGTGGCGGCCGAACCACAGGGGCGCTACATCAGTATTTTGCATGATTACCTAGATATCACAATTCAGGGTGTGGAGGAGCAGCTCAGCCCCTGTCTAGAGGCATGTCTCCAATAGGTTCACCCTTATTAATCTATGTAAACGCTGATTGAACCGCATTGCACTGAGTGGTCATCTCCTTCTCTCTGCATCACTGTGCTAAAGCCCCCTTTCTGTGAAGGTGATGAACCATTGCTGCGGTGTGTGTGTGCGTTTATCTCCTTCACAGAGGGGGCGGCTGTAGCAGTGATACAGAGAGAAGGATCACTTCAGTCACAGTGCGGGCACAGGAAAGAAGAATGAATGGTGCATACACCGCAGCACAGCACAGAGCAGTCATCTTCTTTACAGAGGTGCAGCTTTGGCACAGTGATGCAGAGAAAACAAAATGACTACTCAGTGCAATGCAGTTCAATCAGCGTCTATATAGGTGAATGGAGGTGATCCCATTGGAGACAGGGGCGGGCCTGCTGGGGACTGAGGAGGGCTTGTTGGAGTCTGGGGTGGGCCTGCTGAGAACTGGGGAGGGCTTGTTGGGAGTCTTGGGCAGGCCTGTTGGGGACTGTGGAGAGCTTGCTGGAGTCTGGGTGTAAACAACCAGTTGTGACGTTACAGCCAGGTGCCAAAACAAACACGCCTCTAGACGGGGGATGACCTGCTCCTCCACGCATGCTGAATTGTGATATCTAGGTAACCATGCAAAATGCTGACAGGGTGTAATTTAGAAATTGTTAGAATTTTGCAGCCTAGATACACACACAGATTTTAGGAAAACCTGGACAACCCCTTTAATTCTAGGAGCCTAGGATGGTGGATGAGGATGAAGATAAGGAAGTATGGTGCCATCTAAAAATCACTAAAGTTGAAAAAAAATGCTAGGCCCAGATGCGAGACACCCCCCGATTACTGCAGGAATTAAGTACTGTCATAGATAAAGCATCATTTTTAATTTCAAAGATTTTATAATAACAGGGTCTACATCACAGGGCTGGCATATAGCAAATGTGGTGTCAATATTCAATAAGGGGACAAAAACTGATCCTGGAAATTATAGGCCAGTAACTTTAACCTCTACGGTGGATAAAATCCTTGAGGATTTCCTAAGAGAAGCTATACTGGAGTATCTGAAGAATAACAACCTCATGACCCATTATCAACATGGGTTTACGAGGGACCGTTCCTGTCAAACTAATCTGATAAGCTTCTATGAAGAAGTAAGTTCTGGACTGGACCAAGGAAATGCAGTGGATGTGGTGTATATGAACTTTTCAAAAGCTTTTGATACGGTGCCACACAAAAAGTTGATACATAAAATGAGAGCAATGGGGATAAGGGAAAATATGTGTAAGTGGGTTAAGAACTGGCTTAGTGATAGGAAACAAAGGGTGGTTATTAATGGAACACACTCAGAATGGGTCACAGTTAACAGCAGGGTACCACAGGGGTCAATATTGGGACGTTTCTTTTTAACACATTTATTAATGACCTTGTAGGGGCATACAGGGCTGGCGTCAGCACCGGCATACCCGGGCAAGTGTCGGGGCCTTGAACAGCTGGGGAGGCCCACTGACCATCAGGGACAGGCAGCCCTGACAGCCAGGGGCCCATTAGGGACAGACAGCTCTGTGAACAAGGGGCACATCAGGCAGACTCACAAGGCGCTGAGTGCTCTGCTGAGCTCCCAGTGCACATGGCTAATTTGTATGCGATGCAGATCAGCCATGTGCTGGCTCCAGGGAGCAGTGGAGCTTCCTCCTTTGCCTACTGTAGCAGAGTGATGAGTCATCACCCTGAGACCTCATCACACTGCTGCAGGAAGGAGTAAGGAGGAGGAAGCTCCACAGTCCTGGGAGCCTGCTGCTATAAGTATGTGGTGGGGAAGAATCTGTGGAGGACTGTATATAGAGGCTATGCAGACTGTATATAGAGGCTATGCTGCTGACTGTATATAGAGGATATGCTGCTGACTGTATATAGAGGCTGCCTTTGCTGACTGTATACAGGGGCTGTGCTTACTGTATATAGAGGCTGTGCTGACTGTATATAGAGGCTGTGCTGACTGTATTTAGAGGCTGCCTGTGCTGACTGTATATAGAGGCTGTGCTGACTGTATATAGAGGCTTTTCTGACTGTATATAGAGGCTGTGCTGACTGTATTTAGAGGCTGCCTGTGCTGACTGTATATAGAGGCTGTGCTGACTGTATATAGAGGCTGCCTGTGCTGACTGTATATAGAGGCTGTTCTGACTGTATATAGAGGCTGTGCTGACTGTATATAGAGGCTGTGTTGAGTGTGTATAGAGGCTGTGCTGAATGTATATAGAGGCTGTTCTGACTGTATATAGAGGCTGTGCTGACTAAATAGAGGCTGTTCTGACTGTATATAGAGGCTGTGCTGACTGTGTATAGAGGCTGTGCTGAATGTATATAGAGGCTGTGCTGACTGTATATAGAGACTGTGCTGACAGTGTATTGAGGCTTTGCTGACTCTATATAGAGGCTGTGCTGACTGTATATAGAGGCTGTGCTGACTGTATATAGAGGCTGTGCTGACAGTGTATTGAGGCTTTGCTGACTCTATATAGAGGCTGTGCTGACTGTATATAGAGGCTGTGCTGACTGTATATAGAGGCTGTGCTGACAGTGTATTGAGGCTTTGCTGACTCTATATAGAGGCTGTGCTGACTCTATATAGAGGCTGTGCTGACTGTATATAGAGGCTGCCTGTGCTGACTATATATAGAGGCTGTGGTGACTGTATATAGAGGCTGTGCTGACTGTATTTAGAGGCTGCCTGTGCTGACTCTATATAGAGGCTGTTCTGACTGTATATAGAGGCTGTGTTGACTGTATATAGAGGCTGTGTTGAGTGTGTATAGAGGCTGTGCTGAATGTATATAGAGGCTGTTCTGACTGTATATAGAGGCTGTGCTGACTGTATTTAGAGGCTGCCTGTGCTGACTCTATATAGAGGCTGTGCTGACTGTATTTAGAGGCTGTTCTGACTGTATATAGAGGTTGTGCTGACTGTATATAAAGGCTGTGCTGACTGTATATAGAGGCTGTGCTGACTGTATTTAGAGGCTGCCTGTGCTGACTATATAGAGGCTGTGCTGACTGTATATAGAGGCTGCCTGTGCTGACTGTATATAAAGGCTATTCTGACTGTATATAGAGGCTGTGGTGACTGTATATAGAGGCTGTATTGAGTGTGTATAGAGGCTGTGCTGAATGTATATAGAGGCTGTTCTAACTGTATATAGAGGCTGTGCTGACTGTATATAGAGGCTGTGCTGACTGTATATAGAGGCTGTGCTGAATGTATATAGAGGCTGTGCTGACTGTATATAGAGACTGTGCTGACAGTATTTAGATGCTATGCTGACTGTATATAGAGACTGTGCTGACAGTATATAGAGACTGTGCTGACAGTATATAGAGGCTGTGCTGACTGTATATAGAGACTGTGCTGACTGTATATACAGGCTGTGCTGACTGTATATAGAGGCTGTGCTGACTGTATATAGAGGCTGCCTGTGCTGACTGTATATAGAGGCTGTGCTGGGGTACATAGAGGCTGTGCTGGGGTACATAGAGGCTGTGCTGGGGTATATAGAGGCTGTCCTGGGGTATATAGAGGCTGTGCTGACTGTATATAGAGGCTGTACTGGGGTATATAGAGGCTGTGCTGATTGCATATAGAAGCTGTGCTGACTGTATATAGAGGCTGTGCTGGGGTATACAAAGGCTGTGCTGGGGTATACAGAGGCTTTGCTGGCAGTATACAGAGGCTGTGATGGCTGTATACGGAGGCTGTGCTGGGGTATCGGAGGCTGCTGCTGAGGTATATGGAGACTGCTGTTGTGCTGTATATATAATATGGAAGCTGTGCTGGGCTATATATACTATTTGGAGGCTGTGCTGGGCTGTATATATAATATGGAAGCTGTGCTGAACTATATATATTATCTGGAGGCTGTGCTGTGCTGGATATATTATTTGGAGGCTGCTGCAGGGCTACCACAGCTTCCAAATAATATATACAGCCCAGCACAGCCTAGAAATAATATATATAGTCCAGCACAGCTTCCATATTATATATACAGCCCAGCACAGCTTCTAAATAGTATATATAGCCCAGCACAGCCTCCAAATAATATATACAGCCCGCAGCCTCTATGTTATATATACAGCCCGGCAGTCTCCATATTATATATACAACCCTGAACAGCCTCTATATTATATATACAGCCCACTCAGGAGCCTCTATATTACATATACACAGCCTGCAGCTTCTATTATATTCATGAATCATAGTATGTGTTAAACTGAGACTGTTTTGTCCGGGGCCCACAAAAACCTGGAGCCGGCCCTGGGGGCATACAGAGTAGAATCTCAATATTTGCAGATGACACTAAACTCTGCAGGGTAATTAGTATAGAGGAGGACAATTTAATATTACAGGAGGATTTATGTAAACTAGAAGCTTGGGCTGATAAATGGAAATTGAGCTTTAATGTGGATAAATGTAAGGTCATGCACTTGGGCAGAGGAAATAAAATGTATAATTATGTGTTTAATTGTAAAACACTGGGCAAAACTGTCACTGAAAAAGACCTGGGTGTATGGGTGGACGTCAAACTCACATTTAGTGGCCAGTGTCAGGCAGCTGCTGCAAAGGCAAAAATAAATTGGATGCATTAAAAAATGCATAGATGCTCATGAGGAGAACATAATTCTACCTCTATACAAGTCACTAGTGCGACCACACTTAGAATACTGTGTACAATTCTGGTCTACAGTGTATAAGAAAGACAGAGCTGAACTAGAGCAGGTGCAGAGAAGAGCGACCAAAGACTGAGGGGTCCTCAATACCAAGACAGGTTATTAAACCTGGGGTTATTTAGCTTGGAAAAACAAAGGCTTAGGGGGGATCTTATAATAATGTATAAATATATGAGGGGACAGTACAGAGACCTTTTTAATGATCTTTTTACTCTTAAGCCTGAGACTGGGACAAGGGGGCATCCTCTACGTCTGGAGGAAAGAAGGTTTAATCATAATCACAGACGCGGATTCTTTACTGTAAGAGCAGTGAGACTATGGAACTCTCTGCCACATGATGTTGTAATGAGTGAGTCACTACTAACATTTAAGAAGGGCCTGGATGCCTTTCTTGAAAACTATAATATTACCGGTTATATATACTAGATTCTTTGATACGGCAATAGTCTGATTGCTGTATATAGAGTCAGGAAGGAATTTTTTTCCCCAATGTGGAGCTTAATGTTGCCACATGGAGTTTATTTGCCTTCCTCTGGATCAATATGTTAGGCTATGTGTTGAACTAGATGAACTTAAAGAGGACCTGTCACCCCCCTGGTGCATGGCAATCTAAATGCACCACTGAATGCAGCATGCCTGCTGCATTCAGGAAAGGGGGTCCCCCATGGCTCTAGTTCCCCTATGCGCTGAGAAATATCCTTTATAAATCTTACATATAGTTAGTCCGGAGGGCCTTCCTTCTTATGGAGTCAGCACTGGCACAAAGGTTCTCCCCGCCCCCTGCTGCTCTGTTCCTCCTCCTTATTGTGTCCACCCCCCTTTTTGCCTGCACCGCCGTGTAAGCTTCTGTTCTCACGCAGTAGCAGGGCGAAGACGGGAGCCGGCAGCTGACGTCACGGCCCTGCTATGCGCCTGCGTGAGATCAGAAGCTTATGTGGCGCCCCGCAACGAGTGCGTCACAGGAGGGTTTTGCAGCCAAGACAGCAGCAGTAATATTCTCTGACCCAGCAGTCACATGGTTAACTCAGAGATCCATACCCTGCATGCATCACCTAGCATAGAGGAACCAATCAGGTCCTGGTGGGCGGAGTGTAAGGGTAGTGTGTAGTGGAAGTTTAGAGTGTAGCACTGTCTGCAAGAATGTAAGATGGAGTCTAGAATAGGTCTGAGCGTGTAACAGCAACCTAGAAGACCCTCTGCAGAATCCCAGCTCTGCAACCTAGGAGAGGGGGTTGCACAGTTTCGTGCGGCCCCCTGGCCACCTTCTACCGGCCATCTCCCTACTGTCACCATGGTTGAGCACCATTACTCCTGGTGCATTACCAACCGATCTACGGGCTTCAAAACACGGGTTCCCAAAAACTCCCGTGCCCAACCTACAGCCGGTTTGCTGGTACCGAAGCTAGCAGCAGTTCAGCTCTGCTATGCGAACCAGAAGAGTGGAGGGACCGCTCTACAGGAGCCCCCCATCACCCGCCAAAATCCAGTCGTCTAACCAACGGTGTACCCACCAAGGGACCCAAGGCTCCCCAAAGCATCCGGAACGTATACCCCAGATAGGGCATTCAAGCAGCCTCCCTGTACCCGATCTGGTATTCCTGGGCGACAACGGCACAGTACTTAGTTAGAATGGAGGAACACCGCGGATCTCTGAGGGACACCTATTACTGCTGAGTCCACCCGGTCTACTACCTACAACCTGTATACCATGTACTGCCTACTGGTTACAGTAAAGAACCCGTTACAGAGACTTACAGTGTCCATGCTTCCTTATGAACTGTTTATCCGCATGCTAAGGTAACTGCAGCTGCCTCACAACATCTTGCGCAGCTTCTGGCTCCGGGGAAACCGCTCAGCCTGTGAGAGCATAACATCTTGATGCATTCCATCCCCCGAGGCCCGCAGCATCGGTACAGTTACCGAATCTCTCATAGGTGGCGTCACGACAAATTAACCCCTTAATCTGTTCCCACAAGACGTCTCATCATTTTTGATCTGCACCACTGGGCCCCACTACCGGCAGGCACGGTCCATCCGTGACAAGGAGGAAGAAGCGAACGCCTGTCTAAACCAGAGTCCCGGCCACGGTGAGTCACTTAGACGTCATTGCAGGTGAGGAGGGGGCGGACACAATAAGGTGGAGGAACAGAGAAGCAGGAGGTGGCGCAGAGCGTCCGGAGACGGGAAGAACGTCCGTGCCAGCGCTGACTCCATAAGAAGGAATGCCCTCTGGACTCACTATATGTAAGATTTATAAAGTCTATTTCTCAGCGCTTAGGGGAACTAGAGTCATGGGGGACCCCTTCCCTGAATGCAGCAGGCATTCTGCATTCAGTGGTGCATTTAGATTGTGTCGCCGGGGTACTCGGAGCCGGACCGATCTTTCTCTGGGGCGCCACGGCGTCCTGGCCCGGCTTCGTGGTCCCAGGTGCGTTAATGAAAAAGGGGCTTAATAAAGTTTATGGGATTTATTTGTGATGTCAATCATGGGTCGTGGCCAATGTGGCCTCCGTTGACGTGGAATCCACCGAGATCGATGGTAGTGGCGGCAGCCGGGATGGTGAGCCCTCCACGGGTAGGGCTTGGTCCCCGGGTGATTGTAGGGATGCTGCGCATATCTTCTCCACGCAGTTCTTCCGGCAGCACACGCAGGGATCAGGGTACCTCTCAGCAGGCGCCTGCAGCTCACGCAGTCAGTATGCGGCTCCGCAGGTGAGCACGGTCTAAACACACTTTGAATAAGGCTGAAGGAACATTGGCGATAGACTCACGCAAGTGCAATGCGAGAAAAACCCGCATTGCACTTGGACCAGTGTTGCCCTATCAGGCAGGGCACACTGGTGCGAGTCCCCCGCACTAAACTCGCATTGCGAGTCAGAAGCGAGTGCAGTCGCAGCATGCTGCTCGTGATTCTAACGTGCGAGCGGACAATGCAAGTCTGTGGGTGCGAGAAAATCTCGCACCCGTACAGAACACGGTGCGATAGTCGTACGCGTGTGCTGTTAGAATTGCTTCAAACTCCGCGGCTGTCAAAGTTTGTCGTCGTGACACCACCTGTAGTTTCTGGGGATTTGCACCAGCGCCGCCACAGTCCGCCGGAGGTTGTTGGTATCGCGGCTTGGATGGTGTAGTCCTCCACAGGTAGGACTGAACCTCCGAGGCAGTTTGGAGTGTGGAGTTATGGCTGAGATGGGGGGGTGTTGGAGCAGTCTATAAGGGGTGCTGGGAATGGAGGGAATGATGCACGCACACAGAAGAAGTCTCTTTTACCTTTCACTGGTGTTGAGCAGGTAAAGAAGCCCAGAGCACTGACGGGTGGGCAGGTTGCACAGTGGATCCCCACAGCAAGTGGGTATAAGGCCCCCTCTGTTCCTGCGTAATGATTGAAGCACAGCCTGCTTGCAGCCCGACTTGCCTCTTCTCTCTTCCTGACTGTAGTGTCTGTCTCTCCTCCTGTGCGGTCTCTGGGTTACCCTCATTGATCACTGCTGTATCTCATTGCGGTGTCTGCCTCCCTCTCTTAACTCACAGGGGATTAACCGGGTGGCCGAGGCCTCCACGGTGTGACGGGGTTTTCTGTGGTCCTAGAGTATCCCACAGGTGCGGATCCCCAATATCCGGTACTTCTTTTGGGCAAAATTCTCCTCCAAGTTTCTCGCTCCCTTTCAGGTATTTGCTCTTCGCCTTCTGTCCCCACTTTAGGCTTGGGGGACGTAGAAGGGCCTAACCGTGGCACCGACCACCAGGACGTCTTCGGAGCTCACCTAGCGTCTGCACACTCTTACTAACTCCGCTCCCAGCAGCAGTATTTATAGGGGATCTTGCCTATAGGTCAGCAAGTTGAGCTACCCCTACTGTGTCGACGTGGAAGGTGTTGTATGTAGTAGGTACCTGCTGTGGAAACCCAGCTGTGCATTAGAGAAGTCTATGGCTACCTGCGTGAGCAGGACACCACACTTCCAGGCTCCGGACCCCTAACACCACTTGTGAACTGTACTTTGGATAACCTGCTACTTACATCTGTAAAGGTAAAGGAGAATATTAGCCCTGTGTCTGTCAGTTATTCCGTACACTGAGTCCTTGCACCCCCAACAAACTCATCACCTTCTTAGACTATTCGGTTGCCCTGGGGACCCACTCTTCCCGTGGAGAGCTAAACCATCTCAGCTACTACTCCTATCATCCCCAGAGGTTCTGACTGCAGCAGCGGCTATACTGGCCGCCTTCCACCGCTGGCGTCACAACAAAAACTCTTTTATTTTTTATATCTTTCTTTCATCCCTTTTTCAGTTTCCCCTTTTTACTGATTGCACTACGAGGGGACCACGGACGAGGTCACACCACCATGACAATCATCAGCCCAGACGACGAGTAGAGGGCCCGGTTCCAAGTACCCCACGGTCCCCGCCCGGGGCAAGTCAAATACAAAATTCAGCATAGTGATATTTGCTGTGTGTTAACTGTTGTTTATGTATTATAATAATAATAATTACATAAAAACCTCCATTATTACACTGCAGTTTGCATTTGAAAAATTAAAAGACAATGCAACTAGCAAAATAGTATATTGTATATACATGTAACTCTTTGCAATAATGTTGTTATAGGCGAGAGTAAACTTCAGGGAACTTCCAATTATTGCAGTGTTACACTGACCCCTGCTGGGCACACATCTGTACTGTAGCTGCAAGCAAAATCTCTCATTGTCATAAAAAGGGAGTTAGGCCCCTTTCACATCAGCGTTTTTCACTGACATGCGGGAGATCCGGCAAGTGGCGCCGGATGTGCCGCCTAACGGCCGACTTGCGGCCCAGATCCAGCAAGCACTATACATTGTCTATGGGGCTTGCGGTCCGGTGTGACAAGTGCGGTTCTGCCAGATGTGGCAGATCCGGCACTTGCGGCAGTGAAAAAACGTTGCTTGCAGCTTTTTTTTCATGGCTGCAAGTGCTGGATCCGCCATAACCGCACTTGCCGCACCGGACCGCAAGCCCCATAGACAAGGCATGGGGCTTGCTGGCCCTGGGCCGCAAGTCGGCCGTTAGGCGGCAGATCTGCAAGATGCGGCAAATCTACTGGATCTGCCGCACATCAGCGAAAGACGCTGATGTGAAAGGGGCCTTTCTTTATCGTTTTGCAACTCTAATATGTTTTGAGCTTTAATTTCTTTAGACATGAGTGAATACATACATTTTCACTGAAGCCCTGTGAATCGCCTCCTACCTACTAACATCTCTTCTCTTCTTAGTAGGCTCAAGACTAGTGGCGTAACTACAATAAGTGCAGGGGTTGCAATCGCACCCAGGCCCCAGAACCTATGAAGCTTCCGCCTTGGAGCCCATCAGCTTCAAGTTATGCTGCTGCCCAAGATGATGTCATGTGGGCATCACACTCGAAAACAATGAGCCTAAAATCAGAAGTGATTTGATTGCTATCTTTGCAAACCTTACTTCTGAAAATGTTCAGAAACGCCCTCAGTTACATGCAAAATAAAACAAGTGACTCACCGTAGCCGGGGTTCTGCGCGTCGCGGGCGTTTTCCTCTCCTTGTCACGGAACCGCGCCCGCGGCTGTGGGGCCCGGTGGTCCAGATCAGAAGGGTTGGCCGAACAGATAAGGGGTTAATTCTGTCGTGACGCCACCTGTGAGAGTTCCGGTGATGTCCACAGGCGCTGCTTGGGCCTCCGGGGGATGGAATGCAGCAAGATGGAACACTCCCCACAGGATGAGCGGGAGTCCCCGGAGCCAGGAGCTGCACAAGATGTTGTGAGGCAGCTTAGTTACCTTCTGCTTGTGGAGTGAAACAGTTCTCAAGAAACACGGACACCATAAGTCTCTGCAACGGGTACTTTACTGTAACCATCAGGTGATACATGGTATACAGTTAACGGGTAACGGACTGGGTGGACTTGGTAATGACCGGTGTTGTCTCAGAGCTCCGCGGTGTTCCTCCGTTCTAACTTATTCTAGGTGAGTTGCCGTTGTCGCCTTTGAGTGCCAAGGTCGGGTACAAGGGACTACTTATATTGCCCTTTTGTGAATTAGCCAGTGTGAGGGGTAGTTTGGGTCCTTCTGGTGGGTACTCCGCTGGCAAGACGGCTCTGTTTGCGGCGGCGGTGGGGTACTCCTGTAGAGCGGTCCCTCCACTCCTGGTTTGCATGGCAGTGATAAACGACTCCCAGCTTCGGAACTAGTGATCCGGTTGTAGATGGGCGCGGGTGTATTTTTACCCGTGGATGTTCGCCCGGGGTCCGGTTGTTGAAGCACCAGGTAATGGCGCCCAACCGGTGGTGGTGGCCTAGGGGCTGCACGGAACTGTGCAGGGCCCCCTCTCCTACGTTCCTCCCGGCCACGTTCTGCTTCCTCCTTCTCCTACATTTTTGCAGACTCCTCTCTGCTCTAACTTCTCCGCTAACACACTACTCCTACACTCCGCCCACCAGGACCTTATTGGCCCTCTATTCTGATGTGCATGTAGGGTATGGAGCTCTGAGTTTTAACCATGTCATCACCTAGTCAGAGAATATTGCAGCTGCAGTCTGGGCTGCAATACACTCCTGTGACGCACTCGTTGCGGGGCGCCACACAAGCGTAAAACAATATAATGGAGAATGGAAAGGAAGGAGGTGCAACTGCAGCTTCACACTTATATTTAGGGAGGATGGGTGAACAGCAAAGAAAAAAAATGAGATTGGCTCAGAGCACACAGAAAATAAAGTGCACCATCACACCAAGAAGTCCACTCACTAAGCAGAGAGACAGGTTACAGAGGGATGGTGCTGTACCCTTCACAAATAACTCATGCCCAGTATCATGGAGTGCAGAGTACATGTCACCCGCTCCTCAGCTCATGGAGACGTTACACAAAGCTCAACATTTCTCAAAAACAAGTTTATTTACTCCGTAATCTGACAAGACGAGAATGTCTCTGCTGACGTCACATCTTCCCTCAGGGACCAGTCGCTCCTGCAGACCTTGCAAAAGAATATTATTATTAACTCTGCGTTACTGTGATGTACACGGGGACCAGAAGGCCACATGTTCGAAGCTGACACCTCCTTGCCACGACAGAGGTTACTGAACCTGTGCAATTACTGATTTCTTCTGATCCACTGGCTTAATCTTGTGCAGGAGGACCCAGCAGTGATAAGCAGGGGAGGGGTATCAGAGTGGTCAGAACTGCAGAAAGACCCAGCAGTGATAAGCAGGGGAGGGCTATCAGAGTGGGCAACACTGCAGGAGGACCCAGCAGTGATAGGCAAGAGATAGGTGTCACAGTGGGCAACACTGGAGGAGGTCCCAGCAGTGATAAGCAAGAGAGGGGTGTCAGAGTGGGCATCACTGCAGGATGACCCAGCAGTGATAAGCAAGAGATAGGTGTCACAGTGGGCAACACTGCAGGAGGACCCAGCAGTGATAAGCAAGAGATAGGTGTCACAGTGGGCAACACTGGAGGAGGTCCCAGCAGTGATAAGCAAGAGATAGGTGTCACAGTGGGCAACACTGCAGGAGACCCAGCAGTGATAAGCAGGGGAGAGATGTCAAAGTGGACAGCAATGCAGGAGGTCCTAGCAATGATAAGCAAGGGAGGGGTGTCAGAGTGGTCAACACTGTAGGAGGACCCAGCAGTGATAAGCAAGAGAGGGGTGTCAGAGTGGCCATTTTGCTAGGTATCACTTTTTGTTACGTATTAAGGACCTTGAAAATGATATGAAAACTTTACCCTTGAATAAATGATGTGATTCTCTCTCTGAAAGACTCTGACTGCTGCGTCTTTCTTGAGTGTCTCCAGGACATGGTATACCAGTGTCAATTCTTTTAATTTCTCTTATTAAACAGTCTACTCTGGTTAGTTTTGAGTTCCCATCTCTGTCAGTGGCAATGCAGGAGGATCCAGCAGTGATAAGCAGGGGAGGGGTGTCAGAGTGGGCAGAACTGCAGGAAGACCCAGCAATGATAAGCAGGGGAAGGGAGTTAGAGTGGGTGACAATGCAGGATGATCCAGTAGTGATAAGCAGGGGAGAGGTGTGAAAGTAGGTGTCACTGAAGGAGGACCCAGCAGTGATAAGTAGGGAAGAGGTGTCAGAGTGGGCAACACTGCAGGATACCCTGGTGGTGCCATGTGCCCATTTGTTCTTCTTGTCTCTCTGACGTTCTGGACCCTCCTGTGATCATGGGCCCCATAGCAGCAATTATGGCTATAGTTCTGCGCCTGTTTCATTATGAATAATGTACATTTGATTTTGTGGCTATTTCTGGAATTTTACATCCAATAACAATAGCTGCTAGAAGACTCACTTATGTTATGGGGAATTAAATACAACAGACTCTATATAGGATAATTGTGACTGACTCTATGGCTGATACTCCATGTGCCCACATACTATGGCTGGTCATTTTTATAGATGCATTAGTTGTGGCCACCATGGTTTGCCCTTGTATAGTTTTGCTGTGGCTGGCTCAATAACGGGACAGTGTGGCTAACATTATGTGGACATCATGGGTCCTCTGACAATGGTTAGTAATTATATTTGGCTAATAATTGGCAATAAATGGGGATTATATGTCAGGAAATGTTATGGGGGTACTGAATGCAGTTGGCAAAAATTCTAGATTTGCCACAATCCCTCTTTAAACAGAGGTCTGGACCAGCCCTAAAGGCTCTGACAAAAGAGTTTCAGAATTTAATGTTTTCACCCAAAAACGTGTTTGAAATGTATGGCATCCTGACAATGCAATGTATGGGTAAAGCTATGTTACACAAAGTTTTTGGAGTGGATAAGCTGCAAAATCATCCTCAAAAACTTGTAAACCTCTTCCTATGAACAGTAGAATGTTTCCCATAGAAATGAATAGAAAGAATTTTTTCAACATTGTTTTTTTCCTAATGAGGCTTTGAAAAATGTCTGGTGGGGAAAAAAGTGCATATTACTTCTTCAAAGCGGAATCCACTCCGAACTAGGCACTGACCAAGTGTTATTAAAAATGAGGTTAACCCTTGGATTTCTGCCACATATCTGCAGTTATTCATGTAATGTGAATCCCCCATTCGTTGGTGCTCTGTGTGTGACTACTGTGCTATGTGGAGGGTAGAATGCAGATTATGGCTCCGAGTCGGTAACTCTGTGTGAACGTGCGCGCATGAACGAGTTCATTCCGTTAAATTAAATCATGACGCGGTTGCGCTTGTCTGCATGTGTCACCTCAGGACATCTTTGCTCCACCCTGCTCCTACCATTTGCTTGGTTATGTAATGTGCTCAGAAGCCGATTATGTGTCCTACACACATGTTTAATGAAGAGTGCTCAGCATACTGGAGATCTGGGGAAGCTGTGGCGTCATTACAGGGATATCAGACAAGGCTTGATACAATAGGACCTCGAAATCGCCGGTACCCATAATGACTGGCATTTAAAAGCAGAAATCCTATAACGTGAAGAAGGTGTTGCACCCCCACATAAGGTGAAGTTTTTGTACTCTGGCCTGAAAGTTTTATGCTATAAGACCGTTATAAAGGTGAAGCTAAAGAGCACTTGTCAGCTCCCCGACGCCTCCTAAACTATTTGATGATAGGATGTCACACATTCTGAATAGTAAATTGTGTTCAAGAGGACTTACAATTTCATAAAAGTAGTTATACCTTGCGTCAACACATAGGCAAGTGCTGGGGCCCTGGACAACCAGGGGGGCCCCCTCTCCACCAGATGCTATTTCCATCCCTTACTAGTGTATGCGGCTATATTTTCAAATGGCTGCTGCTATGACTGGTTGCAATGGATGAAACAGGCCGCATCTCATATGTTCTGTGGCATCAGGCCCTCTGTTCTCCTTTATTATTGCAAAGTTTGTACTGCACATGCTAAGGAGGCTGCCATACACAGTACAAACAAGAACTTAGGCTGGTTTCACACTGCAGTTTTTTCCCCGATCAGGTTCCATCAGGTTTGTGTGCCAAAACCAGGAGAGGAACTTGCAGAGGAAAACTATAATTGAAAGATTGACACCTGTGCTGAGTTTTGGAGACACTCCTGGTTTTGGCACACAAACCTGATCGAACCTGATCAGGGAAAAACCTGCAGTGTGAAACCAGCCTTACCAGAAGAAGAATGATTTTGCCATGAGAAGATTATCCAGTTATCTTCAAAAAAGGCAGAGGTTACAGCTGAAACGTTGCTGCAGCCTGCTACACCATGGATTAAAGATCCAAGTTTTGTAACTTTATTTTTTGGAGTGCTGCCTTATGTTTCTATATATATTGTGAGGCAGTGAGGGGAATCATATGCGAGGGACAATATGTATCCCCCCGAATGCGCACCGAAACATATTGAACCCACTGGAGTGCATTGCAATCACAGGCAAGCCTGTGAGTGCAGGACAGAGGGACAGTCCACTCCCTCCAGCCTGGGTCTTGCATGTGGCTCATGGCCACAGATTCCATTTAAAAACCCTCAGCAAAGGTTTGGCTCAGTGGTTTGCAAGCTGCAGAGCAGGAAGCTCTGGGCAGGACAGGTCTGTGTGAAGACACAACACAGGCTTGTGAGGACGAATTATTTGGTGCACCATAGAGTGTAACGGCGCAGCCATCTCCTAATGCGACAGGGTACACGGACTGTGTGGATCACCCAGCTGCGACCGGAGGACATCTTTTGCCATTTAAGTTGTGAGTTCTGCAAATAAAACCATTTAAGTTGAACTTTCCTTGGGTCCCTGCCTCATTACCGCACAGTGTGAACACCGCTGCACTACAATATTGATACCATTGTACTTTGGTTTGTTAAAGGCTTTGCACCAAATATAATTTTTGTTTTAATCTTGAGTGCTGTTCCTATTCTCATGGCCTTACCTATGTGCCAGTGGTGCAGATGCACAGGGCGCCAGCCACCAGGAGAGCAAGTCAGTTTCACTTTCTGATCCACTTCACTGCATGTCTGCTGCGCCCCTGACTGGTACTCTGCCAGAGAGGAGTGAGGGGAAGGGATCGTTTTCCTTCAGAGGCTATGCTGCCTGTGTGCTGTGGGGGCAGAGGAGCAAACATCTGCTGGTCAGGTGGTGGAGCAGGACCTGTGATGATGTCGTGACCATGTGACCCGTGTGTGGAAGCCACATAGTTTTGCTGACTGGAAGCAGAAGGATGCAAAGGAAGATCTGGAGGAGATGGAGGCTTGTGTGATAGGTAATAAGGGAAGATGAGCAGGGGCGGACTGGCCCAGGTGGCAGGAGGGCAAGTGCCCCCTGGGCTGGTGGTATGGCCCACATCCAGGGCCCACCCCCCCCCGGCCAGCGCGGCGATGCAGCAGCAGATAGTGGCGGACATGGTAAGTGAGCTGCGGTGGCCTGATAGCACCCCCTTCCCCCCGGGCGTCAAAGAACTCTGATAGCTCAGTTGTTTCTGCAAAGCAATGCAGGTGAATAGCAGTTCTGGAATAAAGCTCTGACACGTTGCTCACTCTGAACGGGTATTTACTTGGTATTCTGCAGCATACAAGGTAATGCGGTTCTTATTGCCGGGTAGTGGGCCGGGTGGTTCCTGCAATGGGTGGTGTCCCTCTGAGGCTCCACAGGTGTCTTTCTCTATCTCTGACTGTCCCTTCACTTCGCTGCTCTGTTATACCCAAACAGGAACACTGAGGACCTTCGGTTGGGTCACAGCTTCACGTCTCACGACCCTGGCCTTCAATGGTGGGTGCTCCCGGTATAAGCTGCGAAAGTTGGTGGTTTGTAAGTTGGGCTCCGATAAAGCTTATGACCACTCCAGGTTCTGTGGTGCAGGGGTGAATCAGCTGGACCACGTCGGAGCCGGTATTCCGGGTTTTGGACTGGGCTCGGGTCTTGAACCACCCGCTCTGACTTTGCCCCTCTCTTTCTCTTCTGGGCTACCAGGTTGCGGTGCCCTCCCTGTTAGCTGTCTCTGTTCTCTTTCTGTTCTTTCTCCACTCTGCTACATCTGCTGCACAGCTCTATGCAGCTCCTGTCACGACTTGACTGTTACACTCTTCTTCCTGGTCTTCTCTCTACAGAACTCACGGTTCTGTTCTTCCTGGTGTTCTAACTCCTTGCTGCTTTCCCCACTGCTATATACCCTAGCTCTCCTCCCACCAGGACCGGTTACCCTAGGAACGGGTGTTTAATGGGTCCTCTAACACTAGGTGTTGCATGTGGTGGGTGGAGCATCAGAATTATCCTACTCATTACTAGAACAGAGAATACGACACCTTCAGTCAGAGGTTTAGTACGCTCCTGTGACGCACTCTTAGTGGGGCGCCACACATATATATATATATATATATATATATATATATATATATATATATCTTGGCGCCTTTTTCATCCTTTATAAAGACTCTGTTGCCGTACCCTGTATACTTTTTTTTTTATCTTAAAAAAGGCGCTCGTCCGGCACCAAAACACATTGCAAATAACATCGCTTATCCTTAACCCCTTCATGACCCAGCCTATTTTGACCCTAAAGACCTTGGCATTTTTGTCAATTCTGACCAGTGTCCTTTTATGAACTAATAACTCTGGAACGCTTCAATGGATCCTAGCGATTCTGAGAATGTCTTTTCGTGACATATTGGGCTTCATGTTAGTAGTAAATATAGGTCGATAATTTTTGCGTTTATTTGTGGATTAATCCAAAATTTGGCATAAATTTTGAACATTTTGCAATCTTCAAATTTTTTATTTTTATTCTGCTAAACCAGAGAGTTATGTGACAAAAAATAGTTAATAAATAACATTTCCCACATGTCTACTTAACATCAGCACAATTTTGGAAAAATAAATGTTTGGGTTAGGACGTTATAAGGGTTCAAAGTTCATCGGCAATTTCTCATTTTTCCAGCAAAATTTACAAAACCATTTTTTTGTGACCACATCACATGTGAAGTCCCTTTGAGGGGTCTATATGACAAAAAACACTCAAAAGTGACACCATTCCAAAAACTGCACCCCTCAAGCTACTCAAAACTACATTAAAAAAAAATGATTAACCCTTTAGGTGCTTCACAGGAACTGAAGCAACGTGGAAGAAAAAAATGGACATTTTAATTTTTCTAACAAAAATGTTCTTTTAGCCTCAATTCTTTCATTTTCACAAGGGCAACAGGATAAAATGCATCCTAAAATTTGTTGGGCAATTTCTCCTGAGTACACCGATACCTTATATGTGGTCATAAACCACTGTTTGGGCGCACGGCAGGGCTCAGAAGGGAAGGAGCGCAATTTGACTTTTGGAGCTAATTTTCTATTCAAAAAGTGAAATTGCGCTCCTTCCCTTCTGAGCCCTGCCATGTACCCATACAGTTGTTTATGGCCACATATGAGGTATCAGTGTACTCAGGAGAAATTGCCCAACAGATTTTAGGATCCATTTTATCCTGTTGCCCATGTGAAAATGAAAAAAATTAGGCTAAAAGAAAATTTTTGTGAAAATAAAGTACATTTTCATTTTTACAGATGAATTTGTGAAACATCTGGGGGTTCAAAGTGCGCACCACCCATCTAGATAAGTTCCCTGGGGGCTCTAGTTTCCAAAATGGGGTCATTTGTGGGGTAGCTCCAATGTTTAGGCACACAGGTTCTCTCCAAATGCGACATGGTGTCCGCTAACAATTTGAGCAAATTGTCCATTCAAAACATTGGAGCTCCCCCACAAGTGACCCCATTTTGGAAACTAGACCCCCCAAGGAACCTATGTAGATGTATAGTGAGCACTTTAAACCCCCAGGTGTTTCACAAATTGATTCGCAAAAATGAAAAAGAATTTTTGTGGAAAAAAAAAAAGTATTATTTTTTTCATTATTACAGATTAATTTGTGAAGCACCTGGGGGTTCAAAATGCTCATCACCCATCTAGATAGGTTCCCTGGGCCATCTAGTTTCCAAAATGGGGTCACTTGTGGGGAAGCTCCAATGTTTAGGCACACAGGGGCTCGCCAAACGCAACCGCTAACAATTTGAGCTGATTTTCCATTCAGATTGTTAGCGGACACCATGTTTTGAGAGCCCCTGTGTGCCTAAACATTAAATCTCTAAGTGGATCACAGTGCCTGGGCTGCCAGATCACTATTCTGCAGCCCGATCCCCCTGCATGGGGGATTGAGCTGCAGAGAAGTGGTGGCTCACCTGGTGGCGGCGGCGGGAAGCAGGCGGCGGTGAAGGGGAAGCAGGCGGCGGTGACCGGCAAAAGTGCCTGCACTGCCGCCATCTTAGTGAAGATGATGGGGAGTGATCAAATCACTCCACATCAACACTGGAGGGGGCGATCCCCGCCCCATCCAGCGCTCCAGCCTATAGAAGAGGCTCTGACCACCCCTTCTATAGCTGGAGACAGTATCACTGTGATTGACTGTTTCAACAGCCAATCACAGTGATCCTGGGGACGGGGTGGGGAATCCACCCACCTGACCTCGAGCCTCGGTGCTCTGTGATAGGAATCATAGCGCACCGGTGCCTGATGGCGGTTACTGCGGCAACGGTGCCGCGGTAACCGCCATGACGTTGTGCAATGTCATGGGTCGTGAAGGGGTTAAACACGAGAGCTTCTTCAATTCACACAGTGCAGTCTGGTCAATTCTACATCTGGAAGATATCTCAGTCTATTTCAGTCCACCGGGCAGCAGTGGCAAGTCACGCTTCAATATGTGTTGTTCCTCTACCACAGTGTTTCCCAAACTCCAGTCCTCACGGCCCCCAACAGGTTATGCAGGATTTCAGGTGATGCCTTGATAATGGTTCCATTACCTGTCCAATCCTAATGAAATCCTGAAAGTGTGTTCTCTTTGGCATCATGAGGATTGAAGTTTGGGAAACACCGCTCTACCATCATGTAAGTGCATTCATCACCTCATTCTATCATTTCAACCTTTCCTATTTGTGTGTGCTTCTATCCCATTGTAAATCAATCATCCGGACGAAGTACCTCAGATCCGCGCTGCTGCAAGATAGATGTAAATGACACCAGAGACACCGGGATGTCTGGTTGAAAATGATGAATAGC
>JARQOC010000006.1:412356706-412493656 GCA_033576535.1 Allobates femoralis | reverse complement strand
GAACAGTGAGCGATTGACCCGTGCGCCCGAATCTGAAGTGAAGTGGAGGGGCAGGTTGAGAACCAGGGGACTGGCCCTGAAGGTGGCGAGGAGACTCTACGCTCCAACCACGGAACCGGAGACCACGAGATTTTGAGTAGCTGTGGCCAACTCCCGTCTCATCTACTGAGAATGTAGGCATACTGGGGTCAGGGGACACGGCCAGTTGCCCGACAGGACCAGTGGCTGCTGTGTGGGGCATTGTGTGCGGAGGAGCAAGCAGGAGTGAGGCGGACAAGCAGCATTGAGAGAGAAAGCAACCCAAGAAGAAAGGAATACAAAGGAGGTGTCGTGGATGAACTATCCTGGTTGTTGAGGACTATCTGGACTGAGATTGTGCAACGACAGTACCCTGTAACATCGCCAAGTGAAAGCTAAGTAAAGCGGGTTTAGAACTCAGAACTGTGTGTGAGACTATTCATTTCCCGCCTGCAGAGCGGTAGACTGATAAGACGTGCCGGCCACAGAAGTCCTGCCAGAGAACCGCTCCCATTCCCCTACCTTGCCGAGAGCAACCCTGCCAGTTGCCCTGGGGACCCGCTCCACCCGTGGGGAGCAAAACCACCACAGCTGCGTTCCTATCATTCCCAGAGGTCCCGCATCGCAGCATCGGCCTCTAATAGCCCCATACCACAGGTGGCGTCACGACAACTATCCCTAAATCCCAATTCCGCGAACTTTTATTGACACTGCCAGGGTCACTGAGCCGGGTCTCGACCCCCGTGACTCCCCCGTTAGCCCGGTTCCGAGTACCCCACCGCCCTGGGGAGGGCATGTCAACCTGGCGTCACAGACAGGATGAACAGGTCACCGGGACCCATGCGTCTTCAGGACTTTATTGAAAAACTACTAGCCCGAGTACTGCAAGGCCCTGGGGAGGGCGTGTCAGAAAAAATTACAGGATCTGATTTTTTAAAACAGATTTTTACTTAGAAGATTCAGGATATATATAATGGTATGAAAAAGTATTTGCCCCCTTTTGGTTCTTATCTGTCATACTTAAATGTTTCAGATCACCAAACAAATTTAAATATAACACAAGTAAACACAAAATGCAGTTTATAAATGAAGGTCTTTATTGTTGAGGGAAAAAGAAATCCAAACCTACAGGGCCCTGTGTGAAAAGGTGATTGCCTCCTAAACCTAATAACTGGTTGGTCCCTTAGCAACAACCGTAATCAAGCGTTTGCTATACCTGGCGATGAGTCTTTTACAACGCTCTGGAGAAATTTTGCCCACTCATCTTTGCAGAATTGCTGTAAATCAGCCACACTGGAGGGTTTCCACGCATGAACCGCCTTTTTAAGGTCTGACCATAATATCTCTTTTAATGTTCTTTTCATTGAATAATTAAAGCATCATACAGTAACATCCAGCATGCAGTGGTACAGATTATTGTAAACAGAAAAGAAAATCAAAACTTAAACTTTAAAAAATGATGTACACACTCTAAGAAAAGCAGAGCGGTCTCATCCACGGATCTTGAGGAGTCTGTAATACCAATAGGATAAGTATGGTTCCTGTATGTCCTATATAAATAACAAGAACAGCTTGGAAGCTGTTGTAATGGGGAACCCAATCATATTACAGGGAGGGCATTATGTCAGGGAAAAGTAGAGAAAACATGCCTTTGAGGTCCAGGGTATTATAGCTCTGCTTAAGCGTAAGGAGAGAAAGAGAAAAGTATAAGAGAGTTATAAGAGAGAGAAGGAGGAGATGTGAAAAGACAAGTGGAAAGAGGAAGGTAATTGTTCCTTGGGAGGACAAGCACAGTCCCATTACAGTTACGATTTCACATACAAATACATGAGAATTTTAAAATCTGGAAGTTGGTTCAGTCCAGTCTGCGAGATCTAGTCTCCTACAGGGTCAAGAGAGCCAAAATAAACTCAGAGGTAGATCGGCAAAACAACCATGGTGACCATGATTTTTCAAAGACGCAATAAGAGCTAAAGGAGAGAGCTGCTGTCTCCGCAGTATGATAGAGAGAGTCAATTCCTCTAAGACGTCGATCTTTAGAGGGAATGAGGTTGGAGTTCCAGTGGGTGGGGACAGGGCCGCAGCAACCATTAGCCAAGTTGAGCCTGTTGCTCAGGCGGCAAGGAGGCAGGGGAGCGGCCATGCGGAAGGGGGTGACGCCCTGCACATAGCGGCTTCCTGGCCGCTGTTTGGCGTCGCCTGCCTCCACAACTCCAGGTATATGCTATGCACACAACGCTTCCCCGCCCCTAGCCCCCGACACCACTGACAGCCCCCCCCCCCGCTCTTCACTACCGCCGTTGGCATTGACAGCACCAACCCCCCCCCCCACCTTGCTACCACCGCCGGCACTGATAGCACCCCCCCCCATCCCGCTCCTCACTACCGCCCCCGGCACTGATAGCACACATTACCCCCCTCCCGCTCGTTGCCTCAGGCGGCAGGGAGGCTTAGTTCACCCCTGGGTGAGGAGTAGCATTTTGTCCGCGGCGAGAATGTAGCTCGCTGGTCTGGATAATAAAGTTTCTTTAGGCCATAACGGGAGATTGAGTAGGGCGATTTGTGGTGTTAAATTTACAGTATCACACAGGAGACTTAGATACACACACTCAGTAGAAAGTATCACAAAGGAGACTTAGATACACACGCTCAGTAAACAGTATTACACAGCAGAGACTTAGATACACAGGTTCAGTACACAGTATCACATAGCAGACACTGAAAGACACAGACTCCGTAGACAGTATTACACAGCAGAGACTTAGATACACAGACTTGGTATACAGTATCACACAGCAGACTTAGGTACACAGGCCCAGTAGACATTATCACACAGGAAAGAATTAGATACACAGACTCAGTAGAGAGTATGACACAGGAGAGACTTAGATACACAGGCTCAGTGTAGAATATCACAAAGCAGAGACTTAGATACACAGGCTCAGTAGATAGTATCAAATGGGAGAGACTTAGATACACAGGATCAGTATGCAGTATCAGACAGCAGAGACTTAGATACACTGGCTCAGTAGACATTATCAC
Source organism: Allobates femoralis (assembly GCA_033576535.1). Lineage (NCBI taxonomy): Eukaryota > Metazoa > Chordata > Amphibia > Anura > Aromobatidae > Allobates > Allobates femoralis. The sequence continues at coordinate 412,490,596 of JARQOC010000006.1, read as the reverse complement.
CCAGCAGACTTGGATACACATGCTCAATAGACAGTATCACACAGCAGAGACTTAGATATACACACTCAGTAGACAATATCACACAATAGAGACTCAGATACACAGACTCAGTAGACAGTATCACACAGCAGAGACTTAGATACACAGGCTCAGTAGACAATATCACAAAGGAAAGAATTAGATACACTGACTCAGTAAAGTATCACCCAGCATATTTAGATACACAGGCTCATAAGGCAGTTCTCACAGGAGAGACTTAATTACACAGGCTCAGTATAGAATATCACACAGCAGAGACTTAGATACACATGCTCAGTAGACCAAATCACACAGGGGACTTAGATTCACAGGCTCAGTAGATAGTATCACACTGGAGAGACTTAGATACACATAATATCATACACTTTCCTATATTTCATGTCATACATTACTCAGACATACATTTCCTACCCTCACAGACCCCACATACACCTGTACATCATATCATACTCTTCTATTGTCCCCTATATTACACTATACTATCCATACTATCCTATGCCCATATGAATATATTATCTCTCCCTATATTATACACAACTGTATAATATATGGTATGTTATATACCATACACATATGTACAATCCTTCCAATTACATTAACACGTAGTATTATACACTGCTGTAGTCACTTATACACTTTATGTATCCACACTTCCCCTATATAATTCAGTACACATAAACACATGTATTATACACACCTGATTATATCATATCATATATACCTACCCCTAGTATACTAGTATATGGTATCATACACTGCCATATGCACTTACACTATTCACACATTTCCTATACACACTTTCACTTAATGTCATACACCACTGTATAGACATGAACAATCCATACCTCTCCCACATACACCTGGAAATCATATTACACATTTTCACATGAATGGTCTATATACATCTATCATACAGTGGCCTATACACAGAAATGTTTACTGTCCCTACATACACCTATACATCGAATCATACACAGCCCTATATATATGTACTATTCTCACCTATTAACACCCATACATCATATACTGCCCTATACACATTTGCTATACACACCTACCCCATATACACCCATATACATTATATACTGCCCTATACACATGTACTCTCCTCACCTAACACATATACACCCATACACATTATATACTGCCCTATAAACATGTTCTATTCTCAGCAACCCCATATACACCCATACACATTATATACTGCTCTATACACATGTACTATCCACAACTACACATACAACCATAAATATTATATACTACTCTATATACATGTGCTATCCACACCTACCCCATATACACCCATACACATTATAAACTGCCTTATACACTTGTGTTATATACATCTACCCCATATACACATTGTATACTGCTGTATACACATGTGCTATCCACACCTACCCCATATACACCCATACATAATATATACTGCCCTATACACATGTGCTATATACACCTACCCCATATACATATTATATACTGCTGTATACACATGTGCTATCCACACCTAACCCATATACACCCATACACATATACTGCTGTATACACATGTAATATACACACCTACCCCATATACACCCATACACATATACTGCTGTATACACATGTAATATACACACCTACCCCATATACACCCATACACATATACTGCTGTATACACATGTGCTATATACACCTACCCCATATACATATTATATACTGCCCTATACACATGTACTATCCACACCTACCCCATATACACCCATACACATTATATACTGCCCTATACACATGTACTATCCAAACCTACCCCATATACACCCATACACATTATATACTGCTGTATACACATGTACTATCCAAACCTACCCCATATACACCCATACACATTATATACTGCTCTATACACATGTACTATCCACACCTACACCATATACACCCATACACATATACTGCTGTATATACATGTAATATCCACACCTACCCCATATACACCCATACACATTATATACTGCCCTATACACATGTACTATCCACACCTACCCCATATAAACCCATACACATTATATACTGCCCTATACACTTGTGCTATATACACCTACCCCATGTACCCATTATATACTGCCCTATACACCGGAGCAGTTCCCCCTTGTCTTGTCCTCCATACGTGCTCTATCTACCCCCATCACTCACCGTCCATGCCGCCCCTCTCCGGGCTGTAGTCCCTTCTCCCCGCCGGCTCCCTCTCACCGATCCGAGCTCGAAGGTCAGTGAACATCGGGCGTCCGGGTCACAGACAGCCGGGGCTGCCTCCCTCCTCCGGCAGCAGATACAGGACGCAGGAAGGAGGAGGAAGGAGATGGATGAGGGTGGCACCGCGGGTCACTATCCCAGTGCGGCTGCTGCTACACAGATGTCCTGAGCTCATGAGATGCTCTGCAGCTACAAGGTGTCCAGGTGCCTTGTGAGATGCTCTGCAGCCTACACTGGTGTCCTCCTGTCCACATGAGATGATCTGCAGCTACACTGGTGTCCTCTGTCCACATGAGATAATCTGCAGGCTACACTGGTGTCCTGTCCACATGAGATGCTCTGCAGCCCACACTGGTGTCCTGTCCTCATGAGATGCTCTGCAGCATACACTGGTGTCCTCCTGTCCACATGAGATGATCTGCAGCTACACTGGTGTCCTCTCCGACATGAGATGCTCTGCAGCCTACACTGGTGTCCTCTCCACATGAGATGCTCTGCAGCTACACTGGTGTCCTGTCCACATGAGATGCTCTGCAGCCTACACTGGTGTCCTGTCCACATGAGATGATCTGCAGGCTACACTGGTGTCCTCTCCACATGAGATGCTCTGCAGCCTACACTGGTGTCCTCTCCACATGAGATGCTCTGCAGCCCACACTGGTGTCCTGTCCACATGAGATGCTCTGCAAGCTACACTGGTGTCCTGTCCACATGAGATGCTCTGCAGCCTACACTGGTGTCCTCGTCCACATGAGATGCTCTGCAGCTACACTGGTGTCCTGTCCACATGAGATGCTCTGCAGCCTACACTGGTGTCCTCTCCACATGAGATCATCTGCAGCCTACATGGTGTCCTCTGTCCACATGAGATGATCTGCAGCCTACACTGGTGTCCTGTCCACATGAGATGCTCTGCAGCCTACACTGGTGTCCTGTCCACATGAGATGACTCTGCAGGCTACACTGGTGTCCTGTCCACATGAGATGCTCTGCAGCCTACACTGGTGTCCTCTCCACATGAGATCTCTGCAGCTACACTGGTGTCCTGTCCACATGAGATGCTCTCAGCTAAGTGTCTACACCCACCTGGTGTCCTGTCCAGATGAGATGCTCTGCAGTGTACACTGGTGTCCTGTCCACATGAGATGCTCTGCAGCCTACACTGGTGTCCTGTCCACATGAGATGCTCTGCAGGCTACACTGGTGTCCTCCTGTCCACATGAGATGCTCTGCAGCCTACACTGGTGTCTCCTGTCCACATGAGATGATCTGCAGGCTACACTGGTGTCCTCTCCACATGAGATCTCTGCAGCCTACACTGGTGTCCTCTCCACATGAGATGCTCTGCAAGCTACACTGGTGTCCTGTCCACATGAGATGCTCTGCAGCCTACACTGGTGTCCTTCCACATGAGATCATCTGCAGCCTACATTGGTGTCCTGTCCACATGAGATGCTCTCCAGTTAAACTGGTGTCCTGTCCACATGAGATGCTCTGCAGGCTACACTGGTGTCTCCTGTCCACATGAGATGCTCTGCAGTCTACACTGGTGTCCTCCTGTCCACATGAGATGATCTGCAGGCTACACTGGTGTCCTTCCACATGAGATGCTCTGCAGCCTACACTGGTGTCCTCTTCCACATGAGATGCTCTGCAAGCTACACTGGTGTCCTGTCCACATGAGATGCTCTGCAGCCTACATGGTGTCCTCTCCACATGAGATCATCTGCAGCCTACATTAGTGTCCTGTCCACATGAGATGCTCTGCAGGCTACATTGGTGTCCTGTCCACATGAGATGCTCTCCAGCCTACACTGGTGTCCTGTCCACATGAGATGCTCTGCAGCCTACACTGGTGTCCTGTCCACATGAGATGCTCTGCAGTGTACACTGGTGTCCTGTCCCATGAGATGCTCTGCAGCTACACTGGTGTCTGTCCCATGAGATGCTCTGCAGTGTACACTGGTGTACTGTCACTGAGATGCTCTGCAGCCTACACTGGTGTCCTGTCCACATGAGATGCTCTGCAGCCTACACTGGTGTCCTCCTGTACACATGAATGCTCTGCAGGCTACACTGGTGTCCTGTCCACATGAGATGCTCTGCAGGCTACATTGGTGTCCTCATCCACATGAGATGATCTGCAGCCTACATTGGTGTCCTCTCCACATGAGATGATCTGCAGCCTACATTGGTGTCCTCTTCACATGAGATGATCTGCAGCCTACATTGGTGTCCTGTCCACATGAGATGCTCTGCAGCTACACTGGTGTCCTGTCCACATGAGATGCTCTGCAGCCTACACTGGTGTCCTGTCCACATGAGATGCTCTGCAGTGTGCAGAGCCATGATGCTGCACAGCTGGGTGAAATGCTCTGCTGCTCTCAGCTCCTCAGTATCTGGCTGTCACTTAGATGTTGTCAGGACATGTTGGGTGACAGCTTCCTTCTGTAGACAGTCTCCACATCAGAGGATGTCTGTGATAGCCAGGTGTCTCCTCCAGAGACAGGGAGTCTAATCCAAAGTGCTATAGATGACATGAACTGTCTCTATGTAATATTCTGTTCTATGTTATCTAGATGACATGAGCTGGCTCCAAAGATGTGTAGTCTCTTATCCACTATTTCTATTGGTGAGCTGTCTCTTACACATGGGTAGTAACTTGATCTATAGTGAACAGTCTATTTTAAAAATGTGCAGTTTCTTGATCACTAGTCCTATTGGTGAGCTGTCTCTGATATATGTAGTCTCTTCCTCACTAGCGTTATTGATGAGCCGGATCTCAGATATATGTCGTCTCTTGATCACTAGTGTTATTGGTGAGCTGTCTCTCTTAAGGGCCCGTCACACGGGGCGAGATTGGTGATTACATAGGCGACATAGGGGCGTGGCCTGTCAGAGGCGACATCGCCCCTACGTCACCTCATGTAAAGGGGTGACGTCGGCGACTTAGGGAGGTCGCCTGGTTTCAGAGCAGGTCCGGTGTGCAGCCGCACGCAGCTGCAGCCGCTGACAGCTCAGGACCGCGGCGCCGTGGTCCTGTCTTATCAGCAGCGGGAACTGCGTGCGGTTGCACACCGGACCGGAGGGCATATTAGCCCTCCATTCCTGTGTGCTGATCCAGTCCGCGGGTGTCAGGGTCATCCCGGACAGCCCCGGACCGGATCACGCCGCAGTGTGAAGGCACCCTAAGATTACTATGCCTTTAAACAATTTGGGACAGCCCTTATGATGATGTCATGTGTTTGGAAGCTGCTGATTCTGATGTTTATTGGCAACATCTGAGTTAATTAGAGACCTACCTGTGGATGTATTTAAATACACACCTGAAACATACTACTTTGTGTAGCATCATGTGAAGTCTAAAGAGATAAGCCAAGATATCAGGAAGAGAATTGTGGACTTGCACAAGTATGTTTTATCCTTGGGTGTAATTTCCAGATACCTGAAGGTGCCTCGTTCATCTGTACAAACAATCAAGTACAAACAAGATGGGAATGTCCAGCCATTATACCGCTCAGGAAGGAGACGGGTTCTGTGTCCAATAGATGAATGTGCTTAGGTCCAATACATGCATATCAACCCAAGAACAAAAGCAATAGACCTTGTGAAGATGATTATAGAAGCTGGTAAGATTGTGTCATCCACAGTGAAACGAGTACTGTATCAACATGGGCAGAAAGGTCACTCTGCCAGGAAGAAGCCATTACTCCAAAAGAAACACAAAATCCAGATTAATGTTTGCAAATTCACACAGGAACAAAGACCTACATTTTTGGACACATATCCTGCTAAAATTGAACTGTTTGGCCATAATGACCATCATTATGTTTGGAGGAAAAAGGGAGAAGATTTAAAGCCTAAGAACACCATCCCAACTGTGAAACACAGAGGTGGCAGCATGATGTTGTGGGCTTGTTATTGCTGCAGGAGGGACTGGTGCGCTTCTATAGATGGCATCACGAGGAAAGAAGATTATGTGTCAATACTGAGGCAACATCTCAAGACATCAGCCAGGAAGATAAAGCTTGGGCGGAAATAGGTCTTCCAAATGACCTGAAGCATACTGCCAAACTGGATACAAAGTGGCTTAAGGATAACAAAGTCAATGTTTTGGAGCGACCATGACAAAGCCCTGATCTCAATCTTATTGAAAATGTATGGGTAAATCTGTAAAAACAAAGGTGTGAGCGAGACGACCAACAAACATGGCTCAGTTAACACTGGTTCTGTCAGGAAGAATGGGCCCAAATTCCTACCAACTATTGTGAGAAGCTTGTGGAAGAATATCCAAACTGTTTGACCCAAGTCATACAGTTTAAGGGGAATGGTACCAAATACTAATGAAATGTATGTAAACTTGTGACTTTGCAGAAAGTAAAAAAAAATGCCTTAAACCATTCTCTCTCATTATTCTGACATTTGTCAAGTATTAATAATTGTATTATAATTATTATATAATCCAAAAATATTTATTCTGATTTCATGTCAGATAATGAGAGAAACATGAATATGTATCTTTTTATATAGTGTATGTAAACCTCTGGTATCAACTCTATGTAGTCTCTTGATCACTGGTGCTATTGGTGAGCGGTCTCTCTTAAGGTACCGTTACACGCTACAATGTTGTAACGATCGTTGGTGAGATTTTACACGTCTAGATATCGTGAACGACGCACCAACGATCCAGAGATTGCTGAAACAACACAGCGAACGATCTTGCCGGTCGTTATCACGCTGTCACACAGCAAGTACGTGAAAGACTCCAACCTCAATGTGGGTGTAGTTTGTGACACAGGCTAGCCGATAGTGCCAGATTGTGTTTTTCCACGCCCCTACAACTCCGATTGGTGGCCACAACTGCGTTACCATTGGTCAGCCTTGTCTGGCAAGATGGCCACTTTATTAGCGTTCTTGCCCTTCCAACCATCTCACCATTCAAGGCTGTTTTCATTTGGTGATGCCTGTGCAAGCCATTGATGTGAGTCGGTAGACAGGGTAGGGGGTACTCGGATACCGGGACAGGTGGTTACATCGGTGGGGGATCACGGCTGGTCGGTTCCCGGTTCCGTACCCTGGACCCTCAGTGGCAGGGTGGGGTGATGATGATGGGAGAATGGTAATGTGACGCCACCTGTGGTACCTGGTATTAGGTTTACCAGCGCTGCGGCCGGACCTGAGGTGATGTGAAAGCAGCTTTGGTAGTACAGCTCCCCACAGGTGGAGCTTCACCTCAGGGCAGCAGGGAGGATGAGGGGAGTAGTAGTCCTCACCTCCTGTGATGTTGTAGAATCCCTCTGGGCAACGAATGAATGGAGGACAGACACCACTTCAGCTCAAACGATTCTTTACTTGCACCAGATGGAAACAGGTACATGGTACATTCTGGGTTAATCGGTATTGTAACCGCAGATCGTGAAGGTTTCCTCAGAGTCTGACAGTGATACCCGCAATATGGCGCTTGTGGTCCTGTTACTCTCTTGCTCTCCCCTCTTATGTCAAGTCTCTAGTCCACAGGGTCTTTTACCTAAAGTCTCTGGCTTGTCGGTGTCATGGACCCGGCTGCGGGACTGATGTTGGGCTTTTTTAGGGGTGCTTCGGCTCCCTGTATGTGTCGGTTTCTCAGCTTGCGGGTCTGCAGTTAGGGTTGAACCTTTCGTCTAACTACCTTGCTCCAGTATGCCGGTGGTGACCTGGGCCTCCAGCTGGATCCAACCAGTCCTGGAATAACCCCCTTTTTACTCTGCGTTGCCCCTCTCCTAAGAGGCGCCCTCCACTGTAGCCTCAGGGTCCCCTGCGTTCTTCCTTCTCGCTCTCCCACACCAACTGTCTGACTCTGCTGTCACTTCCCATCTCCCGCTCTCTAGGCTCCACCCCCTGGGACCTACTAAATATACGGTTCCTTGTCTTAAAGTGGCCTGTGCATGGGTGTTGGGGTGCAGACTCTGAAGATTTCCCCACGTCTATGACTACAGAGACACCACACCTTTAATTGGGGTGCAGTACCTCCCTGTGGTGCCTTGCCATAGGGGCGCCACAGATGCGTCCCCAAATTGTCACACATGAACACTCGTGTGTGCACTATTGCCAATACAACCTATGGCTATGTGTACGTGTTGTTTTCAAGATGGCAAGCTACACACAACACTATGTACATACGTGTCTGCATATTAGGATGCATGTAGTAATTATGTGTCTGTGCATACAGTTGTGGCCAAAAGTATTGACACCCCTGCAATTCTGTCAGATAATACTCAGTTTCTTCCTGAAAATGATTGCAATCACAAATTCTTTGGTATTATTATCTTCATTTAATTTGTCTACAATGAAAAAACACAAAAGAGAATGAAGCAAAAAGCAAAACATTGATCATTTCACACAAAACTACAACAATGGTATTGGCACCCTCAGCCTAATACTTGGTTGCACAACCTTTAGCCAAAATAACTGCGATCAACCGCTTCCGGTAACCATCAATGAGTTTCTTACAATGCTCTGCTGGAATTTTAGACCATTCTTCTTTGGCAAACTGCTCCAGGTCCCTGATATTTGAAGGGTGCCTTCTCCAAACTGCCATTTTTACATCTCTCCACAGGTGTTCTATGGGATTCAGGTCTGGACTCATTGCTGGCCACCTTAGAAGTCTCCAGTGCTTTCTCTCAAACCATTTTCTAGTGCTTTTTGAAGTGTGTTTTGGGTCATTGTTCTGCTGGAAGACCCATGACCTCTGAGGGAGACAAAGCTTTCTCACACTGGGCCCTACATTATGCTGCAATATTTGTTGGTAGTCTTCAGACTTCATAATGCCGTGCACACGGTCAAGCAGTCCAGTGCCAGAGGCAGCAAAGCAACCCTAAAACATTAGGGAACCTCCGCCATGTTTGACTGTAGGGACTGTGTTCTTTTTTTTTAATGCCTCTTTTTTTCTCCTGTAAACTCTATGTTGATGTCTTTGCCCAAAAAGCTCTACTTTTGTCTCATCTGACCAGAGAACATTCTTCCAAAACGTTTTAGGCTTTCTCAGGTAAGTTTTGGCAAACTCCAGCCTGGCTTTTTTATGTCTCGGGTAAGAAGTGGGGTCTTCCTGGGTATCCTACCATACAGTCCCTTTTCATTCAGACGCCGACGGATAATACGGGTTGACACTGTTGTACCCTTGGACTGCAGGGCAGCTTGAAATTATTTGGATGTTATGGCCGCTTTACACCTCCCAATATCGTTCCGATATTGGATACAGCGGCACGGGAGCGCGCACATTTTTGGCACTAGTCCAAGATCGCATAGGAGATGTTACACAGGGAGATATCGGCAGGCTACTCAACTGCGATGTCTACGCCCCCTCCTTTGCGCTGTGTACGAGCGACCCAGGGAACGACCATTTAACATGGGAGTGAATAGGGGAAGTTGTGCTCCAAATCTTTTTGGGCCGTCACACAGCACGATCCTGCCAGATCGGGCATTTGGAGAGCATGCACAATTCCCCAACAATATCGTTATGGCATCGTTCTTGCATCGCATTGCTCATGTACACCACACAACGCACAAACGATATCGGTGGCAACGCACGAACCACGTGACTTTTTATCATTGTTGGACAACGATATCGTGCCGTGTAAAGCGGCCATCAGTCGAGGTTCTTTATCCTCTATCCACACAATCTTGCGTTGAAATCTCTCGTCAATTTTTCTTTTCCGTCCACATCTAGGGAGGTTAGCCACAGTGCCATGGGCTTTAAACGTCTTGATGACACTGCGCACGGTAGACACAGGAACATTCAGGTCTTTGGAGATGGACCTGTAGCCTTGAGATTGCTCATGCTTCCTCACAATTTGGTTTCTAAAGTCCTCAGACAGTTCTTTGGTCTTCTTTCTTTTCTCCATGCTCAATGTGGTACACACAAGGACACAGGACAGAGGTTGAGTCAACTTTAATCCATGTCAACTGGCTGCAAGTGTGATTTAGTTATTGCCAACACCTGTTAGGTGCCACAGGTGCTGTTAATTACACAAATTAGAGAAGCATCACATGATTTTTCTAAGGGTGCCAATACTTTTGTCCACCCCCTTTTTTATGTTTGGTGTGGAATTAGATCCAATTTGGCTTTAGGACTATTATTTTGTGTTTTTTTCATTGAAGACAAATTAAATGAAGATAATAATACCAAAGAATTTGTGATTGCAATCATTTTCAGGAAGAAACTGAGTATTATCTGACAGAATTGTAGGGGTGTCAATACTTTTGGCCACAACTGTATATAGGACTGCTGTAATCTATCGTTACACCAATTGTTTATTTGTGTGCACACGCGGGTAGCTAAACGCCTAGAGGACAGGATGGTGACTTTAATGAGTCTCAATAAACAAGTCAATGAGTCTACTGATCAAAGCACGGATCAGCACAACCAACACCAGCCAATCGGAACGCACTACTGACCACCCATCGGCGCACACGGGGCGCGGAAAACACAACGCCAAGGCAGGCCTACGGGATTGGTTTCACGATCCCAGAAATCGCAAACGTGATTGTTATCGTGGTGTCACACTCAACGATGCAGCAGGTTGGCTTAACGACGATCGTCTGATTTGAGAACATGTTCTCTAATCTACGATCAGCGATCCAACGATTTATCGTACTCGTATCTCGGTGTTACATGTAACGACATCCTAACGATGTCGTTTGAATGACTCCAAACCCGTGATGTTTCAGCGATATTGTTCACAATATCGTACCGTGTAACGGGGCCTATATTTAGAGATATGTAGTCTCTTGATCACTATTGTTGGTGAGCTCCCTCTCTCAGAGATGTGCAGTCTCTTGATATGTAAGTGGGCGGTTGTATAATGATGATACTAGGGGAATTTTCTGTCTCTTGCTCTTGGTCATACCTTTGTGAATCTGGATGGTAATAAGTGAACCACATTCGGAATTGGTCTAAATAGGTCCATGACTCCTCCACATGACACGTCACCGCCATAGATCAGTCTCTACCTTGTTCCATGAGCAGGTCTGAAACACGGGAACATGATCAAGAGCAAAACAACCATTCAGTTAGTGATATCCGTCTCTGTGATTATGCCACATACTGTAAGACCAGTGGATCAGGTACACACCAGCTTCTCCACAATTGTCATAAGACTGCTTGCATCAAAAGAATGGGCTAAATTGTCACTTGTGGCTATTGCGTAACTTGAGATCTTTTGTAAGTAATAGGACCTCTTGTTGAGTTGTTCCTTCACATAACACATATTTATTTCCATTAAAATTCAATCTTTTACAGAAATGCTTATGTATAGGTGCCATATACATTAGACAAAACCCTTCTGAACTCATCTTATATAGTGTATTCAAGTTTCCAGCAGTCACAAGGGTTAATGACCAAGGAAATATTCAAAACCTTTAGAGCCCTAAGGGCCAACTATGTATTGAAATGTTCTTGGGATACATTAGGACTAGTGATGAGTGAGCACTACCACGTTCGGGTGCTCGATACTGGTTACGAGAAGTTGGATGCTCGGATGGGCCTTGACTTGACTACCTGAGTATAATGGAAATCAACTGGAAACTGAGGCATTTGTTCCCAGAAAAATGCTTAGGTTCCCCATTGACTTCCATTATCCTCGGGTACTCAAGTCACGCCCATTTGACCATCCAACTCCTCTAACGAGTACCTAGCACCCTATAAAGGTAGTGCTCGCTCATCACTAATTAGGTTATGGTTAGGTCAGATAGTGATGGTTTGGTCAGATATGATGTGATAAAGGTACAAATTAGTAAGAAAGCGCATAATTTTATAATTTCATGAGATGGCCAAGGATTGGTCAGAAGGTGGTCAAGTGGTGTTAAGATCCATGACTTGAAAAGATTGTCTATATATTGGTGACATCATTTCTGGCTTACAAGAAAGATGTATCATTATAAAACACTAGATGGTGGCCCGATTCTAACGCATCGGGTATTCTAGAATATGTATGTAGTTGACACACTGTGACTGACAGAACTCGTTCAGTGAACGTGAGTGAACTTCATATATATATATAGTGGCGACCAATCAGAGGAGTGGCGCACAGTTTGAATGCCGCTCCTCTGATTGGTCGCCGCGTTAAGCGGCGACCAATCAGAGTAGCGGCGCGCGCCATGGCGCCATATTTCAAATACACTATACTCGGCGCGCGCTATTCTGATTGGTCGGCGCTGAACGAGGCGACCAGTCAGAGGAGCGGCGCGCGGTTTGAATGCGCTGCGTCCACCGTCTGTTGGACAGTGTATACCTGCGGAAGTGGCGCTCACTCTCCGGGCTGCAAATAGGCGCGAAATTCGAACTTTGAATTCTCGCGCCTATTTGCATAGTCTGGGCTAAGTCGGCGGCAACCAATGAGCTGCCTCTTTGTGGCGCGCGATTTCAGCGACAGACGCGAAAAAACCCTTAGACAATTATATAGTAGATGGTCTATGGTTCTATAGTTACAGCTATCTATGCTTTGGTTGGATTATATATTGCCTCTGTAAAGGTCTATTTATGACTTGTGAAATGGTTTGGGAGATAATTTTTCTTTAAAAAGATGATCTGTAGTCTGAGAGACGATAAGATGGTGAATGATTTGGTGAGAAGGTTCATGGTCTTATGAGTTGTCTGTAGCTTGGTTAGAAGTTCTGTGGTTCAGTTTGCTGATTTATGGCTTGGTGTGATGGTCTACATCTTGCTTGTATGGTCTGTTATTTGGTTGGATGGATTATATTTGGTGTAAAGAACCATGACTTGTTTGGATGGTCTGTGCTTTGTTTGTATGATGTATGTTTTGTTGTTCAGATCTATCTCTTAATAAGATGGGCTGTGAATGTATGGTTTAGCAACAACATATTTGATTGTATTAGATGGTTTTCGCTTTCATGAGATGGCCCATAATTATGTCAGCTGTCTCCTCCTGTTGGCTCAGATGTATAGGGGTTCGGAATGATGATCCATGGTTGTGGTGAACATCTACGGCTTAGCAAAATAGTATGTGGTTTAGTAGGATGGTCTACGGTTTGGTAAACAGGGCTATGGTTTGGAGAGATGATTTGTAGTATAGCGACACTATGGTTTGGTGTGGTGGATTATAGTTTAATGAAACGGTTTACAGTTCAAGAACATACTTATGGTTGATGAGTAGATCTATGTCTTAGTAAAAGGATGTATGGTTACATTAGATTTTGTGTTGAGGAGATGATCTACTGTATAGTTTGGTGAGATGGTCTGATTTAGTGAGATGCCCTATGATTGTGTATGAAGGTCTATGACTAGATTAGATGCTCTGTGATTTGTTAAGATGATTTATGATTTACGGAAATGATCTCCAGTTTGATGGAGATGATGTCTGGCTTGATGTGATAGTCTATAGCTTAGATGGATGATTTATAGTTTGGTATTAAATTAAGGTGTAGGATTATGTTTGATAGTCCGTGGTTTGATTAGAACCCTTAATGGAAAAGATGACCTAGATTCTGGTTTGATGGTCTCAGTCACCGAAAAATGATCTGAAAATTGCTCTCGTAGCAAAATGCAAAGAATCATAATTAGAGTGGTGATCTTTATGTCACAGAGGTCACTGGTAAGAATGTAATCCTGCAACTGCATGTATCAGATCCTCCTCCTCACCTCGACAGATCCCCCTCCTTTTATCTCCTCCCTGTTTTTTCCCATTGGCTTACTTACTAGGCATCTTTTGTTCTACATATCCTCACTGTTCCACCATATTCATCTCCCTGACAAGTGAATCTTGCATGGAATAGGCAAATCTGCTTTTACCTGAGTATCAAAACATCCACAAACCCCAGACTCCAATAACCCCTCACACCTCTACCACCCTATACTTTCCAATTTTTTCATGATCAACGTCTCAGATCACCCTTCAAGGGGAAGATACATTTTTTTTGTACTATTTCTGCCCTCCTACATGATGAAGCAGAGCTGTAAATTGCAGCTTTAGGATCTATAGATTGCTTATGTCGAGCCCCAGGCTTTGGGGTACTCAGGTATCAGGCTCCAAGGGGTTAACTGTGTCACGGGGAGTGGTGGCCGCGCCTGATCCCGTGTCCTGGGGGACTTCTTTGAAAAGGGGTTATATTTACAGGGGATTATATACAGTTTGTCGTGACGCCACCTGTAGTTTCTGGTGATGTGTGGCACCCCATGGCTTAATGTGCCACAATAACCTCACATGGGTTCTCTCCCCACTACACACTGACAAACACTAGCACCTCTGGGCCAGGAAGGGGAGCACAACCTGCTTCCTTATATACTCCTGCTTATGAGGGAGAGCTCAGTTCAGCTCGGAGCAGGGCTGTGAAGAGCACACAGAGAGCAGAGTTAGCTCAGTGCAGACCTAGTGAGGATCAGAGGAACAGGAGAACTACAGACTGAGGAACACGTCTGGGAGCTGGAGTGATACCTTCAGGCCCCAGGAGAAAGCACAGAACGGACACCGGATCCGCTACTTTGTCTGGCACCCACAGCACAGTGAATCCAGGAACAGTGGGATTTCTAGATGCCCCTAGTACCAGTGCAAAGCAACACGGAGGGGTCAGCACAGCACAGAGGACTCAAGTTGCCTAGCCAAGTGGTACCAGCAGAACACAGAGAGAGAGACGTGAGAAGTCCCAGCAGCTCAGCTAATAGCAGCAGCCAGGACACACACACAGTGCAGCACGAGGAAGCTGACGACCCCGGACAGGGTAGGAAGAGAGCTCAGCCCCATTACAGACTCCGTGGACTATAATCTGCAATAACATCAGCAGTAAAGCTTTGGAAAACAGCAAAACTGTGAGTCTGTGTATTGATTGCGACCTTTGCTCCACATTCAGCACAGAGAGCTTCCTCCTGCTACAAGCCTGTCAGCTCTGCATCACCAGGAAAGAAGGAGAATTGCATCAGTGTCTACCAAACGTGAGTGTGTGTCCTTTAACCCCGTCTCCACCATCTATACCCCTTATAGACTATACCATCACTGCCCCGGGGAATACAGTTCTACCCACGGGAACTATACCATCTATGCTGCCACTACATCATCCCCGGAGGTTCTGCAGCAGCGGCGGCCCCCCTTACTGGCCGCATATAGTGGGTGGCGTCACGACTGACATTTCCCCTGTAAATAATCTCCTTTTTTATTGCCGAGCCCGGGACACGGTCCGGACCAAGCCACCCGTGACTTCCCCGGCACCATCCGGTCCGGTACCGAGTACCCCCGTCCCGAGGGGCCCGACAACCTGGCATCACGAACAGGATCTACCCGGTCCAAAAGAATTGGACCCCGTGCGCCATCTGAACTGTATTTTTGAAAATCCGCCATTTTGGAGCGCGCGGCGTGCGGGAAAGAAAGGGGACGGTATCTTGCATTGGCGCGAACCCAGCCTCCTCCCTTGGTGCTGACGACATCCGGCGGGGAAGAGGATCCCTGTTGCACCCCGGAACCTCCCATAGACATCCGGATGGAAGACGGAGGGCGGATATTAACTAAGGGGGCCTAAGATGTCGCAGGCCGATGTGCAAGGCGGCGACGGAGCAGCCAGTGGAGCTGCAACGCCGGACCCAGCGATAGTACCCGGCGGTGCAGCGGCGCAAGGAACAGCATCCATAATGCCATTCCTGATGCCGTATACTCCAGGGGCAATGTGGCTGCCCCAATACTCCGGTGAGCCTAATACCTTAACTGACTTTATGCAAAAGATTAAAGAGTATTATGTAATGTATCCCCTCACTGAAGCCCAGCGTGTAGGAATGATAATGGGACAGTTAACGGGCAATGCACGGCGTGAGGTTGCGTCCTGGCTGGACACAGATAAGGACACTGTAGAGCATCTAGTAGCTAGACTGAAAGCAACGTTTGAATCTGCTGTTGATACCCGGGCTAAGATGAGGTTCTTTGCATGCCACCAGAAACCTAAATAGAGTGCCAGAGACTTTGCTTTGAACCTGCAGGAAGCACTTAAAGCCCTTAAGCTGGCAGAACCTGCTTTAGCCCCGGGAGCTGATAAAATACTACTTGACCAATTTATAGAGGGCCTCCATTCCCTTCCCACCGAGGACAGTTAAGCATGATACTGCTGCAGAACCCTTACTGAGCTGAAAGATAGAGCTATTCGTCTGCAGCAGCTGGAAGAGCCACAGGAATTAACATCTGTACCTGACACTGCACCAGCACCTCAGCAGCCGGCATCGCCAGCGACATCTGCCATGTTAGCAACTGCTGCTGAGGCTGGGGAATATATCTCAAATGCAGCCCTCAACCAAAAGCTAGATGCCCTGACAGACACCGTGATCTCCATGGCCAAGGTCATCAAGGAACTGCGAGAGTCAAAACCTGCACCCAAGATCCAGAAGACAACCAGCAGAGAGGATGTTCCGTGGATGAGGCCCAGAAGATACCCAGCAGCAAGAGGACGACCCAGCGATCGCTACCAACCAGATGGACAGCCCATTTGCCGCCGTTGCCAGAAGCCAGGCCATCTTGCTCGTGAGTGTCCTTTAAACGACGATTCCCTGGGCAGGCGGGTCGCTCCCCAGGAATGAACGCTCAAGGCCCCTCAGCCTGGTATGACAAATTCGTGGGAGGAAAGCCGGTGATCCCTATTGTGTTGGATGGCATCCCCTTTAGTGCCTTGCTGGACAACGGATCCCAAATAACATCCATCCCACATGTTCTATATAAAAGGTACTAAAAGGCAATAGGCATTAAAGGGCAAGACTATCAGGCCCTGGTAGAACCCGTGTACTCAGACAGCAGACCGACCATACTCACTGCTAGAGGAGTAGTCGACGTACACAGGGAAAGAGTGCCATTACGCCTATTAAACTGCGGAGATGATGAGATCACGTTACCAAAGTATGCCACCATGGCTAAGTTGTACACGGCTGATAACAACAACATCACAGCCGTCGAGCCCTTGAACCCGTCAAGTCAGGCGGATGACAATGGCTCAGGAGAGAAGCTGGAGGATTGGTGCCAAAAGTTGCATGTAGGTACCAGTTCTACACCTCCCCGTCACAAGCATGGAGTATACCGGGTAGTGAAGGAATATGAACAAATATTCAGTAAACACCCGTTAGACTTTGGGCAGATTAAAGGGGTAGAGCACATTATACCCACAGGTAACCATCAACATATAAAAGAGAGGTATAGACCATTACCACCAGCTCACTACCAAACCACCAAAGACATGCTCAGAGAAATGAAATCTGCAGGGGTAATAAGAGACAGTTGTAGCCCCTGGGCAGCACCTCTAGTGTTAGTTAAAAGGAAGGATGGGACCATGAGAATGTGCGTAGATTACCGGCAGATTAATCGCATCACACATAAGGACGCATACCCATTACCCAGGATTGAGGAGTCATTAGCTGCATTAAAATCTGCTAACTACTTTTCCACCCTTGATCTGACTAGTGGGTACTGGCAGGTTCCTGTGGCCGAGGCCGACAAGGAGAAGACAGCGTTTACCACGCCGATGGGCCTCTGTGAGTTCAATTGTATGCCGTTCGGACTCTGCAACGCACCCGGGACCTTTCAACGCCTGATGGAGAGCTGCCTAGGACACAAGAACTTTGAAACTGTCCTCCTGTACCTAGATGACGTCATAGTCTACTCGAAGACGTATGAGCAACATCTACAAGACCTGGCAGAAGTGTTCGAAGCTTTATCGAAATATGGCATGAAGCTCAAGCCATCCAAGTGTCACCTTCTAAAACCAAAGGTACAGTACCTGGGACACGTCGTGAGTTCAGAGGGAGTAGCACCGGATCCTGATAAAGTCACCGTGATAAGGGATTGGCCAAGACCTACGAATGTGAAAGAAGTGAGGCAATTCCTGGGCCTGGTAGGCTATATTAGAAGATTTATCAGAGGATTCACGAAGCTAGCAGCTCCCCTGCAAGGCATCCTGGTAGGACAGTCAAGAAAGTCATGCCGTAATCCTCCGTTCCAGTGGAGTGAAGAGAAGGAAGAATCCTTCAACAAGCTGAAAAGTGCACTGACGGGAGAAGAGATTCTGGCATACCCTGATTACCATCAACCGTTCATTCTTTACACGGATGCCAGCAACGTGGGACTGGGAGCAGTATTGTCACAGAAGCAAGGAGGCAAAGAGCGAGTTATTGCGTTTGCAAGCAGGAAGCTCCGGCCTACAGAAAGAAATCCCGAGAGCTCCTTCAAGTTAGAACTACTGGCAGTAGTTTGGGCTGTAACCGAACGCTTTAAACATTACTTGGCAGGTGCAGAATTCACCATCTACATGGATAACAACCCGTTGACTCACCTGGATACAGCAAAATTAGGAGCTCTGGAGCAGCGATGGATAGCCCGGCTATCTAATTACAACTTTGTCA
This sequence comes from Allobates femoralis, assembly GCA_033576535.1. Taxonomy (NCBI): domain Eukaryota; kingdom Metazoa; phylum Chordata; class Amphibia; order Anura; family Aromobatidae; genus Allobates; species Allobates femoralis. Next base: position 412,471,971 of record JARQOC010000006.1, on the reverse strand, counting down.
TCAAATATCGGGCAGGCCGCAAGAATGGGAACGCAGATGCCTTATCCCGGATGCCACAGCTGAGAGACGTGGAAGAGGAACCGGAAGAGTTGGAAGAGATTGAACTACCGGCCTTTCATCGTTCAAAGGTAGAAGATTATCAACCCGGCATCTATCAAAGAGAGCAGGAAGTAAACCTCAACCCGTTAAGACACCACGGATGGGCTGATACCCAAGATACTGATCCAGCTGTGAAGCTGGTGAAAGAACTGCTTACGCGACAAGGTGCATACCCGGATCAGAATGCCCCAGCTGAGACTATACAGCTCTGGAAGGAGAGAGGCAAGTTGTTCCTGAATCAAGGGAAGCTCTGCAGAAGGTTCACCAATCCCAAGACACATGAACTGGTCTGGCAGATAATCGTGCCCAAGCAAGACATCCAAATGGTCTTAAGAGCGTACCATGACAGTGCAGGTCATTTCGGATGGAAGAAGTTGGAAGCAATCCTGAGAGAAAGATTTTATTGGGTTGGCATGAGAAGATCAATTGAACGTTGGTGTAGAGCATGTGCCGCATGCAACCTCAGAAGGAAAGATCCACAGAAAGCTCCACTTCAACCAATAGTAACCAAGCAGCCACTTGAGCTAGTCGCGTTAGACCACGTCAAGTTGTCACCAAGCCGGTCAGGCTATGTCTATGCCTTAACCATCGTGGACCATTACTCACGCTTCTTAGTGGTGGTACCCGTCAAAGACTTGACAGCGAAGACGGCAGCAAAAGCATTCCAGACGCATTTCTGTAGACCACATGGTTACCCAGAACAAGTCCTTGCAGACCAAGGTCCAGCTTTTGAATCAGAATTATTCAAGGAATTCTGCAACATGTACGGTTGTAAGAAGATCCACACAACAACGTACCATCCCCAAACAAATGGTTTATGCGAGAAGATGAATCATATCGTAATTGAACTGTTAAAGACCTTACCAGAGTCAGAAAGAAACCAGTGGCCAGATAAATTACCTGACTTAGTAGACTTATACAACCATGTCCCCGTGAGTTCTACAAACTGCACTCCAGCATATCTTATGCGTGCAAGACCCGGTAAGCTACCAATTGATTTAGAAATGGGAATTGAAAAACCAGATACAGAAGTAGAAGAAACAGATTGGGATACCAAACGTCAGAAACAGTATCAACAAGTACAAGAATGTGTAGAAAGAAACTTACAGCAAGCAAGAGCAAGACAAGAGAAGACCTTTAACAAACATGCTCAAGCAATGCCATTAAAAGAAGGTGATCAAGTTCTCAAGAGAAAGAGACGCTCAAACAAACTGGATAATCAGTGGGAAACCGTCCCATACACAGTCTTACCATCTCACCTAGACAATGTTAAAACCTGTTTGATAAGCAAAGATGAAGGAAGAACTTCACAAGTCGTATCTCGTGATCAGCTAAAATTGTGTCCTGAAACCCTGAAGACACCTGAAGTCATAGAACCCGTACAGGTCCAACCTATCCAAGAGAAAGAAAAAGAAGAAGTATTCCACACGGTACTAGGAGATTTCCCCAAAACATGGCCAAATTACCATGGAGCAGTTGTCGTACCCATGATTGCATTCCCTCCAATGGTGGAACCAAAACCAGAACCTGTGTTACCAGAACCAGTGTTACCAGAAACCGTGTTTACCAGAACCTGTGTTACCAGAACCCGTGTTACCAGAGGAAGACCCAAGACTTGAAGAACTGGAAGTAGAATCCGAAGAGGAAGAACAAATTCCTGGTCCCAGTGGACTTGCCAGTCCTGCAGTCAGATACCCATCTGTCATAACACCAAACACCCCAAATAGGTACACGTCTACTCACACTATCAGATTAACTCCACCAACATTGCGCAGATCAGAGCGTAGTACCCAAGGTCAGTTACCAGCTAGGTACAAAGAGTAAAATGCAGACTTAAATGTGTAATTTAAATATGTTGTTTGAATATAAATTGAATTCAGTGAACAATATAGATAGTTAATGCAACGTTAAAAAAGCCCAGTACCTACAGAGACTATCCTGTATGAACTTTGAACTTTTCTTATTTACTTATGGACCATATATACCACGGACTGGTTGTGGTAAGAACTCTCTTGTATATATTCATCAGCCCGGAGGCAATAGACTAAACCCCCGGAAAGACTGCTTTTTGACTTTTGGACTCTTTTTCAAACTTTAGTGATTTTTGTACTTTTCCCTTTAAGTCTATGTAAATATTAATTGTGTTTAATTGTTTGTTTCCTTGTTTTTCCACAGTCCCGGAGTACTGTATTTAACTAAGGGGGAATGTGGCACCCCATGGGTTAATGTGCCACAATAACATCACATGGGTTCTCTCCCCACTACACACGGACAAACACTAGCACCTCTGGGCCAGGAGGGGGAGCACAACCTGCTTCCTTATATACGCCTGCTTATGAGGGAGAGCTCAGTTCAGCTCGGAGCAGGGCTGTGAAGAGCACGAGTTAGTGCAGAACTTAGTGCAGACCTAGTGAGGGTCAGAGGAACAGGAGAACTACAGACTGAGGAACACGTCTGGGAGCTGGAGTGATACCTTCACTGGCCCCAGGAGAACGCACAGAACGGACACCGGATCCGCTACTGTGTCTGGCACCCACAGCACAGTGAATCCAGGAACAGTGGGATTTCTAGATGCCCCTAGTACCAGTGCAAAGCAACACGGAGGGGTCAGCACAGCACAGAGGACTCAAGTTGCCTAGCCAAGTGGTACCAGCAGAACACAGAGAGAGAGACTTGAGAAGTCCCAGCAGCTCAGCTAATAGCAGCAGCCAGGACACACACACAGTGCAGCACGAGGAAGCTGACGACCCCGGACAGGGTGGGAAGAGAGCTCAGCCCCATTACAGACTCCGTGGACTATAATCTGCAATAACATCAGCAGTAAAGCTTTGCAAAACAGCAAAACTGTGAGTCTGTGTATTGATTGCGACCTTTGCTCCACATTCAGCACAGAGAGCTTCCTCCTGCTACAAGCCTGTCAGCTCTGCATCACCAGGAAAGAAGGAGAATTGCATCAGTGTCTACCAAACGTGAGTGTGTGTCCTTTAACCCCGTCTCCACCATCTATACCCCTTATAGACTATACCATCACTGCCCCGGGGAATACAGTTCTACCCACGGGAACTATACCATCTATGCTGCCACTACATCATCCCCGGAGGTTCTGCAGCAGCGGCGGCCACCCTTACTGGCCGCATATAGTGGGTGGCGTCACGACTGACATTTCCCCTGTAAGTAATCCCCTTTTTATTGCCGAGCCCGGGACACGGTCCGGACCAAGCCACCCGTGACTTCCCCGGCACCATCCGGTCCGGTACCGAGTACCCCCGTCCCGAGGGGCCGGACAGATGTGTCACCAGCGCCGCCATAGTCCGCCGGAGGTAGATGGTATTGCGGCAAGTTGGTAAAATCCTCTACAGGTAGGGCTGGACCTCCGGGGCAGTGTTCCTGTATGAGAAACAAGTTCATTCAAAGGAACACAGGCAGAGTCAAAGCCACTTTTCCTCCGGGTACTTTACTGTTCACTTGCATTTATACAAAGTTACAGTTCAGCACTCCTGATGTTATGAGGACAGGTAACTTATCGGGTGGCTTCAGGCGCATCCAAAGTGGTATGGTGGGACCCTTGGTGTGCCTTCCTTCTCTAACCCCGTCTGTTCTTTCTTGCTTTTCAGTTTCTGGTGTGAAGCCTGGTGACTTATAATCAGCCTGACCTCCTTTCCTCTCTCACCTTCGCTGCCGTCGGGCAACCTCTACTGGCTGGCCACTCCTTCCTTTGGCGGTGACTGGTACCCTCTTTCGGTCTGCTCTGGTACCCGGGAGAATTGAAGACTCCACAGGACTCCGGATTCTCTGTCGTGCTTATAGCTTACAGCAGTCTGTGGGCTCTGGTGCCTGGTAAGCTGTCTGGAGAACCTGACGACGGCCTCTCTTCCCAAATCGGGTGCTCTCCTAAAAAGCTTCTTAAACTCTCTCCTCTTCCTCCATCTCTCTCCTGGTCCCTCAGCCGAGAGACCTAGCCTGTCTCAGACGCTCCTTATCTGATCCAGACTAACTGTCTAACTGACTTCCTTGTTCCCCCTAGAGGTGGTTTTATTCCCTCCCGGGTAACCTCCCACCGCTGCACTAATGTGGGAGTGCTGGAGAATGGGTCCCACCCACCATCCTAGCGTCCACCTGCAGCTGGAGCATCTGTACCTCTTTTACGGGTGTAGTACCCCTCTGTGACGCCTGCTTGGCGGGGCGCCACACTTACAAATCAATGAATCATATCTGCTCCTCAGCCGTCACCCCTCCCTTCGGGGACAAAGAAATTCAGCCATGCATAGTGTTAAAGTTTTCAGGGGACAGGAAGTTACCAAGTTGATATGGGGAGAAGAGACCATGACAGTGCTGAATCAATCAATGTAGTGCTTTGTCTCTGCTCCTAGCCTGATACATAACGGTACACATTATGTACTATTATAAGTTACTAGATGGGTGCCCGATGCACAATGCATCGGGATTCTAGCAGAGCGAGTCTCTGACTCGCAATGGCCGCTTCGCGGCCAATGCTTCGCGCTGCTAAGGCGACTCGCCATGCCCGCTGCGCGGGCATAGCGAGTCGCCTTAGAGCTGCTCGCAATGGCCGCTGCGCGGCCAATGCTTCGTTCGTATCCACATGACCACGCTGACTCGCTGCGAGAAACCCATTCGTGATTATATAATAGATAGAGCAGAGGATCACAGTGTGTATTTATATCTTCCTGGTGACATGATTGATATTTGAAGGGAGAACACCCCTGTTCATACATTACATAGGATAGTATATAAGGGGCTGGATTGTAGTGTGACCATGGGGCCAGTGGCCATGCCGCCTGCCAACCCCCTGTTCATACAAACATATGAGGGGGCAGGAATGAAAGATGATCCTGGAGCCCACAGGGTCCATGCCCCCCCGACCAGTGCTTTTTTTGTGGGGGTACCGGAAAATATGCAGAGGGGGGCGGAGCTATATGGGGACTGCCGTCCACTGCATGCCGACCACTGCCTGGTGAACAGGATTCCCGTCAGCCCGACAGCCCCCCCTCGTTTCTCAATCACGGCCGCCGCCGGTGCCTAACAGCACCCTTCCCCGCTTCTTTTTATAATTCTTTATTTTAGAAAAGTTTTGAATTTTCATAACAGGGAAGAAAACACACATTACTTCTCAGTCAGTATATCATAGTAACATAGTAACATATAGTAACATAGTTTTTAAGGTTGAAGGAAGACTTTAAGTCCATCTAGTTCAACCCATAGCCTAACATGTTGATCCAGAGGAAGGCAAAAAATAACCATGTGGCAACACTAAGCTCCACTGGGGGAAAAAATTCCTTCCTGACTCCAGATATGGCAATCAGACCAGTTCCCTGGATCAACGCCCTATCAAAGGATCTAGTATATATAACTGGTAATATTATAGTTTTCAAGAAAGGCATCCAGGCCCTTCTTAAATGTTAGTAGTGAGTCACTCATTACAACATCATGTGGTAGAGAGTTCCATAGTCTCACTGCTCTTACAGTAAAGAATCCACGTCTGTGATTATGATTAAACCTTCTTTCCTCCAGACGTAGAGGATGCCCCCTTGTCCCAGTCTCAGGCCTAAGAGTAAAGAGATCATTAGAAAGGTCTCTGTACTGTTCCCTCATATATTTATACATTATTATAAGATCACCCCTAAGCCTTCGTTTTTCCAAGCTAAATAACCCCAAGTTTAATAACCTGTCTTGGTATTGCAGACCCCTTAGTCCTCTAATGACTTTTGTCGCTCTTCTCTGGACCCGCTCTAGTTCAGCTATGTCTTTCTTATACACTGGAGACCAGAATTGTACACAGTAGTCTAAGTGTGGTCGCACTAGTGACTTGTATAGAGGTAAAATTATGTTCTCCTCATGAGCATCTATGCCTCTCTTAATGCATCCCATTATTTTATTTGCCTTTGCAGCAGCTGCCTGACACTGGCCACTAAATGTGAGTTTGTCATCTACCCATACACCCAGGTCTTTTTCAGTGACAGTTTTGCCCAGTGTTTTCCAATTAAGCACATAATTATACCTTTTGTTTTCTCTGCCCAAGTGCATGACCTTACATTTATCCCCATTAAAGCTCATTTGCAATTTATCAGCCCAAGCCTCTAGTTTACATAAATCCTCCTGTAATATATAATTGTCCTCCTCTGCATTGATTACTCTACAGAATTTAGTGTCATCTGCAAATATTGAGATTCTACTCTGTATGCCCCCTACAAGGTCATTAATAAATATATTAAAAAGAAGCGGGCCCAATACTGACCCCTGTGGTACCCCACTGTTAACTGTGACCCATTCTGAGTGTGTTCCATTAATAACCACACTTTGTTTCCTATCACTAAGCCAGTTCTTAACCCACTTACACATATTTTCCCCTATCCCCATTGCCCTCATTTTATGTATCAACCTTTTGTGTGGCACCGTATCAAAAGCTTTTGAAAAGTCCATATCCAAAGAAATATCACGTAGATATGTTGGCCAAACTAGTTAGGCCCAAACTCAGCAAATATGATATATTTTTTATGCGTCTACAGTGTACACACTGCCTTAAAGAGTTAGGATGTACAACATAATGTTCCATTTAAAACCTTACATCAATATTCAATCTTCACAGTAGAAGTCATTGCTGCAACATCCTATATTGACAGTTGACCAAGTAAAAGGGAGAGAGGAAAACCAAAGAGAGAGGAAAAAGAACAGTTAGAGAGTAGACATGAAGGGGGGTGGGGGGGGTGGACCCCTCCCCCCCGCTTCTTAATCACAGCTTCCCCTGCTCCTCGCCTCAGTACTGGTAAATGCTGTCTTACAAAAAAAACATTGCCCCCAACACACCTCCTGCTCTCTGCTACAGCATGAGGCTGAATTTCTCTGTCTCTAAAGGGAGGGGTGAGAGCTGAGGAGCAGATATGATTTTATTGATTTATAAGCGATTGTTAGCTCCTAGAACTGCAGTGTCCAGCTCTGCTTCATCATGTAGGAGGGCAGGTACAGTACAAACATTTTTTTCCAGATACCAATTTTCTTCCTAATTTAGGAGATGTTTATGAACATGGAGAAATCAGACCACAATCAGTCTAAAAATGCATGTCAGGTCCTACAAGACCCATTAAAATTTATAGGACCTTCCAGACCAGCCAGTAATTTTTAGGCCTGACAGCCTTCCTCCCAAGCACTTGCCGCTAGAAAGGACAGGCAGCTTGAGATGCTAGGAACGAGGAAATATCCCCTGCGTCTAGCATACTGGATGCATTGGATTATTCTTGTTACTAGTTTTTGCACCCTAGTCCAGATGCCATTGTGGCGCCCCACTATGCAGGCGTCACAGAGGGGTACTGCACCCATAAAAGCGGTGCAGATACTCCAGCTGCAAGCAGATTCTAGGATGGTGGGACCCATAGACCAGCACCCCACACTAGATCACATAGTGGAGGTACCCGGGAGGGAACAAAATTACTTCCAGGGGGAGAAAGGAGGTCTTTCAGCAGAGTGTAAAGTTAGGAACAAGAAGGTCTTTGACCGTTGGTCTTTTGCCGGAGGCCTGCGGGGCTTTAGGTCTCTGCCTCCAGGTCTGGAGAGTAGGAGAAAGGAGAAGGAAAGAATCCCAGGCACAGATAGCCAGTTGGGGAAAGGAAGTACTTGAGAAGGTCTAACCGCAACAGCTTACCGGGCACCGGAGCCTGCACCTGTGGGATCCTCCGAGGACCACAGAAAATCCGAAGACCTGAGGAGAATATATATACTACTCCCAGGCTCTTAAGTGACCAAAAGAGGGTACCAGGCACCGCTTGATGGTTCGGCGGTCAGCCAGTAGAGAGTAACCCGACGGGAGCGAAAAGAGAGAGAGAGACAGCAGGAGGTCAGGTTCGCTTTATGGGATCAGACTTCATTCAAATGACAGGGAAGCAGGAAGAAAAGGACGGGAGAAAAGGCACACACCAAGGGTTCCATCCTACCACCTGGGATCCGCTTGCAGCCACCCGTTAGCTACTTGTCGTTATAACATCTTGCTGAACTGAGAACTGTAACCAATGCTGCTAAAGTTTCCAGTAAAGTACCCGGAGTGAAGTGAACTCGACTCTGCTGCATGTTCCTTTGCATAAACTTATCCTTTCACAGGATTGCTGCCCCGGAGGTTCCAGTCCTGCCTGCGGAGGACTACACCATCTTTGCCGCAATACCATCAACCTCCGGTGGACTGTGACGGCGCTGGTGCTACTTCACCAGGAACTGCAGGTGGCGTCACAACAACAAACTGTAAATAGTCCCTTGTATATAAAACCCCCCCTTTTCAAAAGATACACCAGGACACAGGGTCAGGCGCGGCCGCCATCCCCCGTGACAACCGGAGAGTTAACCCTTGCCGCCTGACACCCGAGTACCCCAAAGCCTGAGCGCTACAGTGTATCTATTTCTGGCGTCATGAACAGGATATCGTGCCCGATACCACCGGGTACTGTGTGCCTTGAACTTGGACTTAAAACGAACATTTTCCGCCATTGCTTGGCGCCAAAAATGGGTTCCCGCCATTACTGCAGGAGGACCCAAGATGGCGCCGTAGCCATGTACTAAACACCTGTGCAGGCCTGGGAGTGTGCCTCAGCCCCTAGAAGAAGGAGGGCCTAGACAGAGGCGCCAAAAAGTGTGGCCGCCCTGATTGCCATCAATCAATCAGGGGGGCGGCCCACAGGAAGTTCCCAGGGAGTGTCTGCCCTTAAAAGACAAACCGGAAGAGAAGGACAGAAACAACAAGGCTCGTTTATACCTGGCAGCATGGTGGCACCTCGGTGGAGAGACATTGTACGAGAGTTGGAAGAGTCGACCCGAGCCGTACAGGGCGACCCAGCAGCGGCGTCCCTCTTAACCTTAGAGGGGGATACGGACTACTGGTGGGATGCTTTTGGGCGACTCCGCCAAGAGATGGAGGAAACCCTGACTTGGGTTTGCCGGCGGTGGAGTGCGGAGAGAACCTTTGAACTGGCCTCTATCACAGAGGACCGCGTAGCACGTGAAAGGGCAGTAGCCGAACGCGCAGTTCTGGACTATTGCGCGTCCCTGCCATCCGTCACACCACTCGTCCAGACCCGGGACACAGGAGTCCAAACTGAACCCCCGACTTAACCACCGTCCCGGGCCAGCAGTTGTCTCCGGCTGGATGCAGCGCGGGCATCCTCCACCGCACCAGAAGTGGAGGTCGAGGAGTAGTTTGACGACGATGACACCGACGAGGAACCGGAGGGCGCAGAGGGAGCCTCAGGAGGCAGCACTCCAGAAGCAGCGTGGTGGACCGCGTGGCAGCGGCACCAGCAAGGAGTTCCTGCCATCTTGAGCTCCGCGGACATGAGCTACACTGCGAGTCCCAATCGGTAACTCGCCACCACCACAGTACCAGTCGCTGCAAGGTTCCCGGCCAGCTTTGGATGAATGAGACCAAGTGACGAGGCAAAGGCAACGTGAGGATTGGTACAAGCGGGAACAAGCGACCAGACGACTCAGTGAGGAAGCCAGAGTCCAGCCCCCGCTTCCATTAGAACTTTGTCATATGGGAACTGTCGTCTCCGTCTATCAAGAGGACAGCTGGGGATTCTTGCGGGAACCCGGACTATTTGACAATGTGTTTTTCTTCCGGCGAGATGTAGAATCGTTTCTGCGCAAAGGACATCCACGGTGAGACTTGTATCGAGGTGAGCAAGTGACTTATGAACGATACCCCTGTCCGTTAGGCTGGTTTGCTATTAGAATATCCCATGCAGAAAATTAACGTTGAATTAGCAATAGACTCCTGTAGAAGAGACATTGCGTGGTGAAAAGCCCCTTACAGTAACCATGCCTCCCCCTTTTGTTTTCTTTTCCCCCTTCTTGCCAATCCCTAAGAACAATGAGTGTGACCCCGTGTGTTTTCCCCTAGTTTGAAGACTCAAAGACTTTTTATATTTGAACTTCTTTTTATTATTATTATTATTATTATTTATTTATATAGCGCCATTAGGTTCCAAGGCGCTTTACATGAGGAAAAGGGAGACAAGAACAAGTACACTAAATCTAGGTGATCAGGATTCTTTTTCCCTGTTAATAATGTGTGCAGAGTGAATAGCGGCCCAGAGGCGATAACACACTTGCTTAGTTGTAAATAGTTACCCATTAATGTAGATGATAAATGCAGTATATAAAAATGTTTTTCACTTCCCGGTAGACAGGTACTAATACTCGCGGACAAGTATATTCAATCAAGGGGGTATGTGGCGCCCCGCTATGCAGGCGTCACATAGGGGTACAGCACCCATAAAAGCAGTGCACATACTCCAGCAGCAAGCAGATTCTAGGATGGTGGGTGGGACCCATAGACCAGCACCCCACAGTAGATCACATAGTGGTAGCTACCCGGGGGGAACAAAACCACTTCCAGGGGGAGAAAAGAGGTCTTTCAGCAGAATGGAAAGTTAGGAATAAGAGGGTCTTTGACCATTGGTCTTTTGCCTGAGGCCTGCGGGGCTTTAGGTCCTGCCTCCAGGTTTGGAGAAAGGAGAAGGAAAGACTCCCAGGCGCAGACAGCCAGTTGGGGAAAGGAAGGACTTGAGAAGGTCTAACCGCAACAAATTACCGAGCACCGGAGCCTGCGCCTGTGGGATCCTCCAAGGACCACAGAAAATCCGAAGACCTGAGGAGCATATATATACTACTCCCAGGCTCTTAAGCGACCAAAAGAGGGTACCAGGCACCGCTTGATGATTCAGCGGTCGGCCAGCAGAGAGTAACCCGACGGGAGCGAAAAGAGAGAGAGAGACAGCTGGAGGTCAGGTTCGATTTATGGGATCAGACTTCATACAAATTACTGGGAAGCAGGAAGGAAAGGACGGGAGAAAAGGCACACACAAAGGGTTCCATCCCACCACCTGGGATCCGCTTGCAGCCACCCGTTAGCTATTTGTCGTTATAACATCTTGCTGAACTGAGAACTGTAACCAATGCTGCTAAAGTTTCCAGTAAAGTACCCAAGGTGAAGTGAACGTGACTCTGCTGCATCTTCCTTTGCATTAACTTATTCTTTCACAGGATTGCTGCCCCGGAGGTTCCAGTCCTGCCTGCGGAGGACTACACCATCTCAGCCGCAATACCATCGACCTCCGGCGGACTGTGGCGGCGCTGGTGCTACTTCACCAGGAACTGTAGGTGGCGTCACGACAACAAACTGTAAATAGTCCTTTTTATATAAAACCCTACCTTTTCAAAAGATACCCCAGGACACAGGGTCAGGCGCGGCCGCCATCCCCCGTGACAACCGGAGAGTTAACCCTTGCGGCCTGACACCCGAGTACCCCAAAGCCTAGGCGCTACACCATCTGTGCAAGAAATTCCAAATCTGGAAGGAGGTGGAGTCTATGCAATCTAGTTCTATATGCAGCTAGAGATACTGCGCTAGTCTTCCTGACAAAAGGATGGCAATAACGACAAAGTCTCATGGGATCTATTAGAAGTCAAGTGGGATCAAAATGTGAACTTGGCCTAACATTATAGGCCCTAATTGTTCGTTTTCTAGACAGAATATCAATAACAGGAGCTACTGTAATTGGGTGACTACTGGTGATGAGCGAGTAGTTCGGAATTCAGGTTCGGATAAGTCTAACTGAATACTTTTTACTATTCTGAAATTTGTCCCGAATACTGCACATAAATCAAGTCAACTTGGAAGATTCTTCACACAAATATCCACGTTCCCCATTGACTTGCATTATGTTCACTTTTTGGGACCAATATACATATAGTAAAAAGTATTTGGTTAGACTTATCCAAATACTAAACTACTCGCTCATCACCAATGACTACCCCTTGGTTATCTGTGTGTTACTGTGCTATAATTCTTTGCACATCAAGTGGCCATGATAGCTGCTGGTCAGGGTAAAACTGTAATGAGGCTGTCTCCTTTCATTATGCGGCAGGCCCTCAGGTTCAGGCCCGGATGTAATTCTACGGTGTGTAGTGGTGGAATGACTGCACTGCAAGCCAGGAAATGATGTATGGCGGTCACACTTTGTACTAGCCGTCACGCTACCACGCACTATTAAGGGCCGGGGTATTTGTCGAGCCCCAGGCCCGGGTGGTATTCGGGTATCAGGTTTAGAAGGGTTCACGGGGATGTCACAGGTGGCGGTTCCTGAGACCATGGCCTGAGTGACACTCAAAGAGGGGTTATGTACAAGGAAAAGAGTTGTTGTCTCGTGACGCCACCTGTAGTACCTGGTGACGGATCACCAGCGCCGTGACAGTCCTCCGGAGGGTGATGATATTGCGGCAAGAATGGCAAAGCTCCCTACAGGTGGAGCTGATCCTCCGGGATTGATGATGTCAGCACAAAGACACGGAGGCACAGTCACTCTCTGCCAGATACTTTATGTGGCGCCCTGCTCACGCAGGTAGCCACAGACTTCCCTAATGCACAGCTGGGTTTCCACAGCAGGTACCTACTACATGCAACACCTTCCATCCCAGCACAGTAGGGGGAGCTGCACTCACCAACTTTAGGTGAGTTCCCCTATAAATACTGCTTCTGGGGGAGGAGTTAGTGAGAGTATGCAGACGCTAGGAGAGCTGCGAAGATGTCCTGGTGGTCGGTGCCGCGGTTAGGCCCGAGCCAGTGACCTGGAGTGGCCCTTCTGACGTCCCGCAAACCTAGGAGTGGGGACAGAAGGCAAGGAGCAGAGCCAAAATGGAGTGAGGAACTAGTGTAAGTGCGCCCAGAGACGTACTGGACTTCAGGGATCCGCACCTGTAGGATACTCCAGGACTACAGAAAACCCTGTCACACCGAGGAGACTTCAGTCACCCGGTCCCCCTGCATACTTGTGGAGCCCACTGAGATGGGGTACTCGGTACCGGATTGGGGTACTGCTGGGGACGTCACCGAGGTCCTGGTCCGGACCGCGTCCTGGGTTCCGCAAGTAAATGGGGGGGATATTTACAGAGGAGTTTGTTGTGACGCCACCCACGGGTTGTGGTCAGGGTGACCACCGCTGCTGCAGAACCTCCGGGGATGATGTTTGGCAGCTGGTGATGGAACGGCTCTCCGCAGGTAGAACCTGGTTCCCCGGGACAGTGATAGTTAAAGTCTATGGTGGATGCTATAGATGCTGCAGGGTAGGGATGATAGTGGAGATGATAGGAACAGTTTGTGAGGGAGTTGTGAGGGAGAGCACAGGGTTTGCAAGGATTATAATGGGGGTTGTTGTCGGCACAGGCACTTACTTTGCAGTTGCAGCACTGGTTGTCTTGGTGCTGGATGAGGTATTGTAATAGGTGCAATTCACTTACTTTCCTGCTGCTACAGCCTTGTCCCTCAGCTTGCAGTGAAAGCAGTGTTCGGCTCTGCAGATGGGGATCTCTGTTGTTGAATATAGGGCATAGGGTGCAATTAACACACAGGCTCACGGTTTTGTAGTTCTCCAAAGCTTTACTTTAGTTGTTGTTCAGCAAGTACTGTCCACGGAGTCTATAATGGGGCCGGGTTGCTCCCACCCTGTCCGTGTCCTTGGCTTCCCACTGCTGCGCTGTGTGTGTGGCCCTGCGGCTGCTTTTAGCTGTGCTGCTGGCACTGTCTCTCCTCAAAAGTACTCCCTTTGCTAGGCAACTTGAGTCTTTTTGTGTGCTTCTGACCCCTCCGTGTTGCTTCGCTGAGGTACAGTGTCGATGTACAACCTCCACTATCCCGGTGTTTACTGTGCTGCGTGTGTCAGTCACAGTTTCGGATCCGGTATCCGGTCTGTGCGCTCCTCCGGGGCGAGTTATGAGGTAACTCAGTCTCCCAGATGTGTTCCTCTGTTTCTTGCACTCCTTCCCTCAGACCCTGGCTAGGCCTGGAATCGAGGAGCAGACTGTAGAGAAGCCTGACGCAGCCTCTTTACACTACAGTCTCTCTCTCAGTTCTCCCAGGAACTGAACACTTCACAGTACTGCTACGTACTGAACTAACTACTTCCTCTTGACCCAGAGTATATAAGGGAACTGTGGCGCCCCTGCGACCAGGAGGCCACAAAGGGAACTGCAGCCAGGCAGGTAGAACATTGTTAAACAATAACACCCTCACAGCCCACACAACCCACGTGTCAGAGAGGTTACATCCAGCCCTGAGATTAGAAATATATGAGATCGGAGGGGTGGTGGATCAGAGGAGTGGGTTGGGCGCACCAGAGGTCAGGTGACTGACAGTATATAGTGAGGGGGAGGAGTGAAGGAGTTCAGTAGGCCGCAGTAGGCTGAACAGCAAAGACCAAGAGTAGAGTGAGCTGAGAAGTAAAGGCCAAAGAACAGAAGCAGGTTGAGCTAAAGCTGAGCAGGAGAGAGCCACACTGCCTGGAAGAGTGTAAGGCCGAGGAGTGCAGATCCGTACTGAGCCAGTGCGAGCCAGATGGGAGGGAAAGCCCGTCCGACGCTGAAACCACTAGGAGTGTGAGAGAGCCGAGAGGGACGGTGTAACCCGGGACCCTAGAACTACAGCTAAAGCAACCAACTGCAGGCGGAGTAGCCCTGATATATACTGAAAGGAACAGAGAAAGAAGGAGCCTGGTAGTCTAGTGCTGTGGACTACTGGAGGCTGGGCTAAAGTAGAGTGTCGGCTCTAGAGGGGACCGTAGTTTACCCGGCATCCCCAGATAACACGACGAGGGGTCTGAGTTTCATATTGAGATCCCTAACCCAAAGGACAGGCAGCTAAGTGACATACTAGGACTCACAGAAGCCCGAGTCACCGCCATACTGTCCAGTGTCGCACAACATAGAGGAAGAGAAGCAACAGCCCGGAAAGGGACACTAAAGACTGTGTGAGGGGTCACAGGGAGAGAGGCCTGGCTGCAGAAGTAGAAAGAACCCATGTACTGAACTGTGTACCAATTGCAAATGACTTGTAAACTGCTTGAAAGAAACAACAAGTAAAGCCTTGGAAAACCCTGCATTGCCTCTCTTGCCTGCTTCTATCTGCAGACCATTCCTCCCTACAGATCCAGCCTGTCAGCACCAGCCAGGAGGAGAGATCCCTGCAGCCTGCAAAGTAAGTGTGATACAACTACACACACAACAGACTTTAACCCTTGCTGCCCCGGGGGATACAGTTCTTCCCACTGGAACTATACCATCTCTGCTGCCACTCCATCACCCCGGAGGTTCTGCAGCAGCGGCGGCCCATCACTGGCCGCATCAAGTGGGTGGCGTCACCCGTGACATTTCCCCTGTAAATATTCCCCTTTATTTGCCGAGCCAGGGACACGGTCCGGACCAAGCCACCTGTGACATCCCCACTACCATCTGGTCCGGCACCGAGTACCCCAGTCCCGTGGGGCCCGACAGAACTGCTTTAGCTCCCCCTCCTGGCCCAGAGGTGCTAGTGTAGTGTCCAGTGTTGTGTGGGGAATTAACCCGTGTTGATGTTTCTGTGGCACATTAACCCCTGGGGTGCCACATACTCAAAGAGAGGGAGCCAGACACCGCAATGTACTACCGCAGTGATCAGAGAGGGTAACCTGTGGACTGCGCCGGAGGAGAGAGGGAGAGAGGACCAGAGGAGAGAGGAGACCAGTCTGGCTGCAAGCAGACTGGGCTTCAGGAACCGTAGAGAAGCAGAGGAGGCCTTATACCCACTTGCTGTGGGGACCCACTGTGCATCTGGTCACCTGTTAGTGCCCGGGACGTCTTTACCTGCCGTACCACCAGTAAAAGGTAAAATAGACTTCTACAGTGTGTGTGCGTCATTCCTCTCCACTCCCAGTGTCCCTCATAGACTGCTCCATCACTCCCCATTCCAAGCTGCCCCTTCACACTACGCTGCCCTAGAGGACCAGCTCTACCTGTAGGGAGCTTTGCCATCTCAGCCGCATTACCATACACCTCTGGCGGGCCGTGGCGGTGCTGGTGACCCATCACCAGCTACTATAGGTGGCGTCACATGACAAACTCTTATCCCCTGTAAATAACCCCTTATTGAAGTGTCACCCAGGCCACAGGATCAGGCGCTGCCACCCATGACATCCTAGAACACCCGCCGAGCCTGGTACCCAAGTACCCCAGGGCCTGGGGCTCGACACTTTACTGTAAACAGTCAGCAGCAGAATACAATGTCCACAGTTCAGCAAGATGTTAAACAAACAGGTAGCCCTACGGGTGGCTGAAAGTAGATGCCAGGAGGTATGGAGGTACCCGTGGTATGCCTTAGTTGACGAACCCGTGTCCTTTCTTCCCCGCCTGGAATTAGTCCGTACAAAATTATTTCTTGAAGGTAATTTTGGGGCTCCCCTCCCTCGCAGTGAAGAAGCAGGTGGACACTCCATGTGGCAGAGTGCTGCAGCCGGTGAACTGACCGCAGCAGCCGGTTGACGATCTTAGAGCTGGACTCTGGCCGTGTCCTTGGTTCCGGCGTTCCGTGGTGGACTAGGGAAGCTCCCTGGAGTATGGTCGCTCCACTCTGGGGTTCCCCCTTTCTCTCTCGGGCCCAGACTCACGGGTCAGGCAGCCTCTTTCAGGATCCCCTCAGGATCCCCTTTTATCTTTCCTCAGGATCAGCCTGGAGCTGTCCTGTTAGACCAGAGCCCTTCCCAAGTGGCAAGTAACACGGTGGCTGGTGACCGGGCACACAGGCCATAGTTGGGCCAAATACAACAGAGAACTAAAAGAAACAGCGCAATACAAAATCAAGTAAGGAAAGCCAGGGACAAAGCCAAGACCAGAAGCCACAGCAGAGATCCCACCTGAGAAGCCCCCAACACTACTAACCTCTACCACCCAAACACAACTGAGAATAATCAGCACAACATGGAGGATATTGTGGGTTTAAATCTGCCTCTCAGAGATCACCTGACATTGCGGAGGCAATGCCCAATCTCCACTCTCAGCCCAGAAAGGCAAAGGAGGAGGAGAGGGGAGTGGAGGGAACCTCCCACCATCTAGGTGAACCAGTAGACACATCGTCCGGTATTCACTGGTAACAACTAACACTAGAGAGGATCTGGTGTCCCAGGATCCCTGAACAGCAGAATCACTGGGAGCGACAGCATTTCACCTCCCAGCATCACCTGAAGTAATTGTGGCGACCCTGCGGTATGGTCGCCACAAAGGGGTACTGCACCCAATCCACGGGTGTAGTATTCCTCTTCTCAGTAAACGGGATAGTAGGTCCGGACACCCTCAAAAGCACCCAACACACCTGGTCCTAGGGACCACGGGCGGGCCTGATAAGGGGGAGGGCCCAGATAGTCAGTGGGAAGGCAGGGAGAGAGGTGGAGGGTGGGAAGTTAGGAAGAGAAGTCAGAAAGTAGGACAGGGGACAAGAGGAGAGACAACAGGAAGTAGTCAGCCGAGGAGAGAAGCAGAATGTGGGAGCAGTGAAAGGAGAAGGACTTGGGGGACTTGAGCGGAGATGCGGCTTGTCCTGGGTCCCAGAAACTAGACTGCAGAGAGACAGAGGGAGCCCTAGGGGCGCGGGAAGTGAGCGATCCACCTGTGCGTCCGAATCTGAATTGAAGCGGAGGGGCAGGTTGTAGACCAGGGACCGGCCCTGAAGGTAGCGATGAGACTCTATACTCCAACCACAGAACCTGAAGCCACGAGATCTAGAGAAGCTGTGGACGACTCCCAGCACATCCACTGAAACGGTAGCCGTACTAGGGTCAGGGGACTTGGTACCGGTCGCCTGACAGGACCTGTGGTTGCTGGATTGGGGCACTGTGCGTGGAGGCACAAGCAGGAGTTAGGTGAACAGGCAGCGCTGAGGAAGAGAACAACCCGAAAAGGAAGGAGCATAAAGGGGGTGTCCTGGGCGAGCTATCCTGGTTGCTGAGGACTATCCAGACTGCAACTAAATCAGAACTGTACCCTGTGGTGCCACCAGAGAAAAGCTAAGTAAACCGGGTTTGGAACTCAACATAGTGTGTGAGACTGTTCATTTCCTAGCTGAGTAGCGGTAGACTGTTATGGTACCTTTACACGCCGCCACAACAGGATGGATACAACCCGCTACAGGCTACAAATGTAGCTTGTCGCGCCAATATCGCCCGTAGTAGCGGCGTCTGAAGACGGGACGACACAGCCGGCTACAGATACCTCTGTATCCGTACACTGCCCATAAAAATATGGCAACATCGCCGATTGTAGCGAGCTGTATCGGCGTGTAAAGAAGGAACAGAAGGGTTGTTTCTACACCATGCTATGTAGCTGGGGCGTGACACAGGCTCCGGGTTACCGCGCCCCTTCAGCGATCATTGGAGGAAGCTCCTGCATGACGATTGGTTGTCGCCGCACAGGGCGGCATATTTAAGGAGCTGACGAGTCACACTACACAATTGCTCGAGCGTCAAGTATTAATCAGCCTCCTGCGATGCCTGGCCAATCATGGTATTATTGCTTTGTCCTATCAGCGTACGGACGTCTCGTAATCCACAATTGTAGCACGCCTATGTGCTGTCCCTGCTGCACCAGGTACGCCCATAGTAGCTGTTTGTAGCGGTGTATAAATGAGCTACAGATGGCTACTTGAGACACCCGGTGATGTAGCTAGCTGTAGATGTAGCGTAGCGTAGCGCACCTTGTGGCGGCGTGTAAAGAGGGTGCGGTTCCCGTTGGTAACCGTTCGGCCGTGCTCGTGCACGTGAAGTTGCCGTTGGTATCCATCCTGTTGTGGCGGCGTGTAAAGGTACCATTAACCCACGAAGGCCACAGGGCTCCGCATGTGAGCTGCTCTGATCCTTCCCTGCAGCCAGATCTGCCCTGCTCTCCCTCCTTTACCAAAATCCCTCCACACCGGATGCCTTGGGGACTTGCTCCACCTGTGGGGAGTGAAACCATCACAGCTGCCATACCATCGTTCTTTAGAGGTCCCGGACCACAGTGTTGGCCATCCATAGCCGAACACCATGTATGGCGTCACGGCACACCAATCCCTGAAACCCGTTCTCCCCTTCTCAACAAATTCCCCTTTTTATTGACCGCTCCGAGGCCATGGGCCGGGTCCAGATACCGTGGCATTCCAGCTCCCCGACGACATCGTCGGGCCTGGCTCCGAGTACCCCACGGCCCCCACGGGGCAAGTCATAAATCTCCCAGAACACAATATATGGCCAGAGCAATCAACTGCACTACCTTCCAGTCCTGAGGTGACACTCCACCTCTACTGGCCAGTAAGGGGCAACGGGTGACCTGACAGAGAGTGAGGTGCCTGCTTGGGTATAGAACCACCAGACCACCGACCTATGAGAAAGTCATGGCATATTCTAGCCTGGAAAACCCATTTAAAAGGAATCTTTCAGTAGGACTAACTCTGCTAAGTCATCTATATGGGCATGTTCATCATAGGAAGCTGAATGATATCTTTATATATGCGATCTGATGTCTTATTGCAGGGTAATCAACCTTTTTCTTAATATTTAAATGAGTTGTTAAACTCTATGGGTCAGACATAGATCTCCCTTAGAGTCTGCCTCCAGAGATTATTTTATATTAAAGGAGGTGTGGAGAGCTAGGGCCGGGATACTCACACTGCTGAGCACTGATTGCTCTATCACAGTGGTGGCTGTCTCAGCAGCTGTGGCCCTAGCTCACACTGAAAAGGAAGGTTAAAAATAGAGAAATGAATAAAAAAAAAAAGATAAGTTTGTGATGCCAGTTTGGATGTTCAGCCAGTATATGGTCGGCACTGCAGATGATCCCTGGGAGATAGATGGTAGTGGCAGCGCAAGTGTTTAACCCTTCCCAACTAGGGCTGGCTCTCAGGGAGATGAGGGTGATGTGGATGATGAGGGTGCTGGTAGTGAGGTGCAGTGGTGTAAGAAGGCACAAGGAGTCCTTCTTTGCTTTACCGTTTACTGCAGGTTGCTGTAGCAGATTCAGGGTACACATCGACCACCAGACATGTGGTCTGGCCAGTCTGATGAGAACTGTAGTCCACTCTGCTGGGTATGTAATATGGCCTTCCTGATGACTTCACTTGTTTGGAGGTTTCCTGACACCTTTAACCCTTCAAAACTCACTCTTAGTTCCTGTGGCTTACCTCCTGCCAGGCTAGTAGTGTGGATTCTGTCGATATCCAGCTCCACTCAGAGCAGTTCCCTGATCCTCTTTACTATTGATGCCCTGGAAAGTTCCACTTGAGTGACTAGTGGGCATAAATCCAACAGCCTCCAGTTCTGCCACAGGCCCTATAAGCCTGGGTAGCCTAGGTGTGGCAACCCTGCGGATCCAGTCGCCACAGAGGTACTGCGCCTCACTTAGAGGTGTAGTACCCCACTCTCGGGTAATGGAGGGGGCACTCATGGGTATCCAAGCACCCAGACACCACACCCCACTCCAGGTCGGGGTCAGGGCGAGATTGCTCCTATGGGAGAGCACAGTCCCTGATCCTGTCTGGAAGGGAGGAACCAGGGAAGTGGGGTTGGTTGGAGAGTAGAGTTTAGGTAGTACCTAAGGTAGGAGTGAAGTCAGGGAGGACACACAAAGGTGACGTGGGACACGTGACGGACAATATAAAGGGGGCGACAGAAACATCTAGAGTTAGTTGGTAATTGGTGGAGAGTAGCCGGCTGGAGCCTGTGAAGGCAGAGTGTCTGTCAAGTAGAAGGGTAACATCTGGAAGGAGAAAGACCTGAGAGAGAGAGAGAGAACGAGGGTGCTCTATAAGACAGAAGGGGTCCCAGGGGACCGGGTAGTTAGCAATCCACTCGGGGATGCCCACATCCACAGCAACTATAAACGTGTGGAGGGACCAGGATGTAGAAGGGGTACTGGGCCCCAGATTAGTGGAGAACAACCAGGCTCAGCTAGCAACTCGGAGGCTGCAGTTTCTCAAAGTGCCGCAGCCGAGACCACGTACATCCGCTGAAAATGTGGCCACATAGGGTTCAGGGACAGATGAAGTAATAACCCTAAAGGTACCTTTACACACCGCCACAGTGCCTAGCAACAGGTATCAACCGTACGTGCACGCGCACGCTTTTGACGGTTGATACCGATCGCCGATGTACAAGCCGCCATTGCGTTGTCAACTGAAGGTATCATGGTGCCCCGGAAGTTCCGATAGATCCTTCGGATAACTGCCTTCTGAATCCCGTCGTCCCTTCACACGCCGCAATCGGGGGAATGTGGGCATACATCTTTCGCACCGCAAGTACATAGGCGAGACAGAGTTGTTTATTCCGTGACGCTAAAACGCTGATTGGACAACGCAATAGCGTCATGATTGGGCAGCCTGCGCAGGAAGGCTGGCTAATACATGACGCCATTCCAATTGGGGAGTGTGAATGGACAGCTCTTTAAATATGTGAAGGGACAGCCAATGGAAACACAGTAGCCCCCACCAATGATCGCTAATGGGGCACGGTATCCATGAGGTTGTATCACGCCCCTGGGAATTCACTAGGCGACGCAAATTCTATCCCTGTGCCCCGTTTAGATGCCACTACCATGGCAATTGTGCCTTTGTGTTGCCTTGGGTTTTTGAGCACGGCTCAGAAACAGGTATCCGAGTCAACTGCAGGAAACCCGATAACTTTCCCAATTTACACGCCGCCATTTCGTAGCAATTTGAAGGCAACAGGCCCAAAAATCCCCATTGACAGGCAGTTGCTACCACACAGTGGTGGCGTGTAAAGGTATCCTAAGAAGGACCCGCAGTCACCGGCTTGGGGCACTGTGTGAGTGTGGGCACAGGGCAGGAGGGCGAAGCAAGCGCAGATGAAGAGTCGACCGTGAAAGGACAGTAGCAAGGGGTACCGGTTTGTGCCACCACTTTACTCGGGAGTTAGTTGGCTCCAATACTTCATCTCCAAGGACTCAGCACTCCGCGGGTTGTAGCAACGGTGATGACTGCTGTGACTGGGAACGACAAAGCTTTGAGTACACATCTTGAGACTGCACCCCGCTGTGTCTGTGACTTTCTTGCTGCATCCCTGCACTGGGACACCAGTACCAACTCACTGAAAATGACGCACCCCCAGGCCCATGGGGTACTCAGAACCGGGCTTTGATGCTTCCGGGGGAGTCACAGGGGCTGACACTCGGCTCCGTGACCCAGGGTATCAACTGAAAAGGTTCTGGGGGTAGTGATATAGGGGAAGTTGTCGTGATGCCACCTGTGGTATGCAGCTATTAGTGTCCACGGCGCGGGACCTCTGGGGATGATGGGAGTGCAGTGGTGATGGTTTAGCTCCCCACAGGTGAAGTGGAACCCCAGGGCAACCAGGAAAGTCTATGGCAGTGGTAGGCCATTTGGGGGTGCAGGACTGAGGGCGCTGAATAACTGACAGGCACAAGGGTTGAATTCTCTGTTACCTTTACTGGTAGAAGTAGCAGGTGTAGTCCAGGGTACCATCCACAAGAGATGTTGGGAATCCAGGTGGCGTGGAAGCAAGTTGGGGTTCTCCTCACCCGGTGAGTTCTGAGGCCTCCCTATTGTGCTATTTTAGCAGGCCCTGGCTGCCTGTAGCTAGCTGTTACCTACTTCTCCTGCATACAGTCTCTCACTTGTATGGCTGGCAGCTCGAGCCCTTCCCGGCTCCTACTCTCTTGCTGTTGTACCTGATCTCTCTAGTGCTGCTGTGCCTCCTGGGCTTCGTTGTGGCCGGGAGACTTGGAATCTCCAGCCCTCCGGTGTTGACTGCTGGGCCTAGAGTCCCTCACAACCTCGGACTTTGGTGTCTGCTTCTGATGCTCTGCATTGGGGTGAGCCCGGTAACTGGCTCCACTCCCCAGGCCTGCTTCCCCACTTCCTCAGACCCTCTCCTATGGGTCCCTCACACTGGCTAGTCTTTGTCCCAGGACGAGCCTTACTCTGCTCCAGTCCACGGGACCTCTTCACAGTCCTTCTAGTGACTGAACTTGGTGTCTCTCTGCTCTACCTGGGACGAGCTTGGCACAGCTCCAGTCCACAGATACTCTTCACAGTCTCCCAGGAACTGAACTGACTAACCCCACCCCAGGCCAGAATTTATAGGACACCTCCCCTGAACTCGGGTTTCAGAGCTCCCCCTTCTCGTCTGGAGTTGGGAAGGTGTTGTGTGTGGTGAGCTTACCTAATGTGGATACCTCTCCTTGCTTCCAAGCACGACATGATCCCCCAAGGGAGGCAATGTAATCGTGGCTATTGGACTCTGGAGTGCCACAATAACATCTGCTGCCCTGGGGGGTCGGCCATACCCGTGGAGGGCTTACCATCAAGCTGCCTTATCACCAACCCCCTCAGAGGAACTGTAAAGCAGTGGTGGCCATTAATAGCCGCAACCTGCAGGTGGGGTCACGTAAATTAGCATCCTCAAGTCTGGTAACCCCATCCCAAGAAGAACCATCCCTAGACTCCTATCCCAGAAGCAGAGTTCCCTTTCTGAACCCCTTCCCCTTTTGATTGACCTCTCCAGGGCCACGGGCCGGGTCACCGTGACATCCTCAGCGACGACACTGAACAGGGCCCGGTCCCAAGTACCTCACGGCTCCCATGTGGTGAGTCATAGGCACTGGTATCCTGCGTGCAGCTTGTCCCTTCGCAGCAGCTTCCTGCACCTCTTTACTGGATTTCTCCTGTGCCTACATAGCCCTACTACACTAATTTACCCCTCCCTCCATCCAGAGGCTGAGTCACAGCCCAACCCAGGCCTTCAGTGCTCAGGTTCCCGGTTAGTGATCAGGCAGTGTGTGTTTGCTTCAGACTTCCAGCAGAGGAAGCTCCAATTCTCTTCAGACATGGAATTATATGTGATGTTGAAGAAAAACACCATTTGTGGCAGCCAGACATAGGGGCGTAACCAGTATGAGACTTGAGAATCAGTAGAGCAGACTGTCAGTCATTACATGTCTCACACAGGTAATGCCCCTTTTAATAAAAAATAAACTCTGGCAGCAGATTCTCAGGGACATCAGTGTTTGGCCCATAGATCTTAACAGCTCATGAATATATGAAGAAAAACATAGATTTCTCTGGAATAAGACATCGGACTGTAGATATCAAGGCATCATTTTATTCAGCTTCCTGTGACCTAAGTGCCCATACAGACCCTTAGGAGGCCAGATCCTACCGACAGATTCCTTTTAAGGGATTTTACTCCTCATTCTGGCACATCTGATTTAGTTCTAGGAGGTTTCAGGGCATTCATTGCAACAATGGATGCCCATTGATTTTCACTGGCACTCTGTAGGGCTTTGTTGGTGAGGGGGAGAATTTGGACGCTGAAGCGGGGATGTCATTACTACGATATCTCAAAACTGAGATCCAATGGGAGTTGCAAGAATTATATATAATACATAACACAATAATTTAAGGAATGCAATATTACAAATATGTAGTAACCTGGAAAATACACCCTTTGTATAACCCAGCGGGCACAATATAAAAGCCTATCTGCTCTCTCGTCCCCATATCGTGCTCCATTCGCCTTCAGTAGGGAGGGGGATCAGTCTGGGGGGAGGATTAATTCTGAGTGCAGAGCTCAGTGCCCTGCAGGCTGAGCGGGGATGTGTGTCAGGGACAAGCTGGTGGATCCCACTGGGATAATGGAAAGAGACAGACCCTCTTACATCATCTGTACACAGCACTTAATTCATACACGCTTATCCCATTATCTATTAGTATATAGGCACCGACTTACACATGTATGTATTAAGGGATGTACATACATATACTGTATTTACACACACATCAACATTAACAGGCACCTTTAAATTGAGATATCGTTAATATAATAAAGTTACTGTACTCCCAAGTAGTGTCTGAGGATAGTGGAAAATAATCTATTGTAATAACCATTCAATCGAAAGATTGAGCTTTACAACAGACCCATGTAGAAGTATGGAGGCCATGGAGAATCTGAATGCTGTAGCAAAGCTGACTTAATGGGTGTACTCACTAATACCCCGATAATTATTATTATGCCTGTTTACATGCTGTTAACGTATTCCACAACACTTTACAGACATTTTTTATCACTGTCCCCAATGGGGCTTGCAATTTAAATTCCCCATCACTATGGCCTCTTTCACATCTAAGGCATGTGTGCGTTTTGCAAAATTTGTGTTTTTAGGCGTTTTTACCGCTAAAAACGCATAAAAACGCTAGCGTTTTTGTTTCCACTGATTGTAATGGAAACGCATGCAAAAACGCATGTGCGTTTTCAAAAGCGCAAAACGCATGCATTTTTGGCAACACTGCCCAAAACGTCGGGGAAGCCGTTTTGGTGCTTCGTTGGCAAACACACATGCGTTTTGCCTTTTTGCATGCGTTTTTACATGCGTTTCCATTCAAATCAATGGAAACATAAACGCTAGCATTTTTATGCGTTTTTAGTGGTAAAACCTCCTAAAAACACAAATTTTGCAAAACACACACAGACCTTAGATGTGAAAACACCCTATGTCTTTGGAGTCTCAGATAAAATAGGAGAACCCAGAGGTATGTAAATATGGGGAGAACATATCCAGATATTATCCCACCAAGGACAACATCTGCATGGAGTTGCTATGTTCTCCCTATGTTTGCGTAGGCTTCCTCCGGGTACCCTGGTTTTCTCTCACACTCCAAAGACATACTGATAGGGAATCTAGATTGTGAGCACCAATGGGGACAGTGATGATGATGTCTGTAAAGTGCTACTGAATATGGAGCTATATAAGTAAGCGTAATAGTAATAATCTCACCTTTGACTCTGCAAAAACTCATAGGGCCGCTTTACACACACCAACTTATCTGTCCAACTTCTGAACAACTCACTGGTTGCAGTGAAATCATGGACACATTGTTACATTTGTACACAGCCACAAAATGGAGCAATGTTTCCATGATTTCACTGCAACCAGAGATCTGTTCAGAAGTTGGACACAGAAGTTGGTGTGTGTAAAGCGGCCCTTACTGTTATGGTGGGTTTACACACACCAATCATTGTATCCAATATCTGAACCAATCTCTGGTTGCAGTGAAATCATGGACAGATTGCTCCATGTTGTACACAGCCACAAAATGGAACTATGTGTCCATGATTTCACTGCAACCAGAGATTGGTTCAGATATTGGATACAATGATTGGTGTGTGTAAACCCACCATTACTCTTCTTTGGTCTCACTCTAATTGAACTCTCCTCTCCCCAATCTATTCTGAATGCAGCAGCCAAAATAGTTTTTCTGTCCAACTGCTACACCAATGCCTTTATCCTGTGCCAGTCACTGCACTGGTTGCCCATCTGCTATAGAATACAATATAAACTTATCTCTCTCACCCATAAAGCCTTCCACAGTTCTGCACCACCCTACATCTTCTCCCTTATTTCTGTATCACCCTACCTGTGCCCTCTATTCCACTAATGACCTAAGACTGACATCCTCAATAATCCAAACCTCCCATTCCTGTCCCCAAGACTTCTTGCACGCTGCACTGATTTTCTAGAATGCACTACCCCAGACAATATGATTAATTCCTAATACACATAGTTTTAAGCGTTACCTAAAAATGTTACCTATAAATGCTTTTCTTTAGAATAGTCTATCACCTCACCTCACTTATCTAAAGGGGGTGTCACACGCGTCAATATCGCCTGCACGATATCGGCTGCACGTGACGTTGCAGCGATATTGACGCGTGTGACATACTGCATCAACCAGCGATAAATCGCTGGTTGATGATCGCCAGGTTTCAGAACCAGCTCTGAAACCTGGCGATTGTCGCCCGGTGGACACGCAGCATCGCTGCGTGTGACACCGGGAGCGAGCGATATTCCAGCTCCCAGCGCCTGTCACAAGCGCTGGGAGCTGGTCTCCAAGGTACACTGCGGGTAACTAGGCAGCGCGCGCTGCCTAGATACCCGACGTGTACCTTAGTTACCAGCCTCCTCCGCTCACCGGGTGAGCGGAGGAGGCTGGTAACTAAGGTACACGTCGGGTATCTAGGCAGCGCGCGCTGCCTAGTTACCCGCAGTGTACCTTGGAGACCAGCCTGCTCCCGCTTCCAGCAGGCTGGCAGCGGGAGCAGGACATCGTGGAAACGATATTTAAATAGTTTCCATGATGTCTCTGGTCAATTGATCGCTGGTGAGTCTGTCTGTGTGACAGCTCACCAGCGATCAGCCGTCAATGTCGTCAGCGATCAGATCGCTGACGACATTGACGCGTGTGACACCCCTTTAACTGTTACCATTTTTCCCTTCCAACATTTTCCTCCGAATCTAGTTCTTGTACAGATTTTGGCTGGTGACTAGTTCATGAAGCATCACGTGAATTCCCTACTTATTATATTGATGGCTGGACCATATATGATGACAGTTTTTACCATTATCTTTTGTGCTTGCCCTATTTCCTCATAGATTGTAAGCTTGCGAGCAGGGTCCTCACTCCTCTTGGCATCTGTTGACTTATGTGTTACTCTATAATGTCTATATTCTTTGTATACGTCCCCCTGAATTGGAAAGTCCTGCAGAGTATGTTGGTGCTATAAGAAAAATGAATATAATAAATAATAATTGCAGCGTTATAGGGTGTGCGTGAATGCAATCACCAATTCAGCTTTGCTAGAGCAGTCAGATTCTGCATGGGTCCCTACCTCTACATGGGTCTGTTGTAAAGTGGGACCTTTACCAATGGACAGTATTACAGAAGGGTTAAGATGTTCTGGTGCCCAGATCCACCATATTACTGATATCTGATTGTTTCTGTGTTGACAGTGACTTTGTTGTGATTACAGAGCCTGGCAGGAACTTCCAAACCCGGTGACCTCTGATCTGAGCCTTTCAGAGCCAGCACAGTCCGGGCATTGTCCTCTCTTCCTGCGTCTTCTCCTGGGCACATTCTCCAGGCTCTTCGCTTGGTGAATTCTAATGCAATAATATGAAGCAGAAGGAGGAGATTAGAGCATCATCCCCCCCTCTACCCACATGATTCACAAACCTCCCTTTCTGAATGCCAAGAATATAGAATGTGGTGTGTACCAACCCTACCATTCCTCTTGTGAATGGTCAGTCCAACCATTTCTACTCTCTGGGGATCTCATTAATTAATTGTGCCATCTCTGAACCCGAGAACTTGGCTTAAGGGACCTGTCAGAGAAGTGGATGCACATGTATTAAAATGAATGGGAGAGACGGGAACAATACCCCAGTGCTTGGAATATGTGTGGGTCTCACTTTCAGGATATTCACAAAGATGTGCACGTGTTTTTAATTGGGAGATTGGAGTGCGATGTTGCCAGAGAGATCTGGCATTGGCTTATCTACTTGGAAAATAAAAGGTTCGGTCATTGTATTTGAACATGCCTAATCCTTCTTACCCCCAAACGTAGGGATGCCTCTATACACCTTAGATGGTTGGCAGGTTTATCCAAATTCATCAAATGTCTATGGTCACCTTCAGAGTCATTGTCTGTGATGAGACAACCACTTTAACAGATGCATGTATATTATGCACCTGGAAATGAGAGCCACTCTTGCAAATTGCAAGTATGAGGAGAGCACACAATATGGAAAAAAAGGAATTGTCAGAACTCTGGATCTTTTGTTTAACTTTTGTGCATTCCTGCCCTTTTCCAAATTGGTGTCTGATGCTTCACTCTTGTTCGTATGATCCTCCTTCCTGCCTTTATAAACCCTAGTCTACCTTTAGCCAATGCTTGTGTATTCTGCTGGAATCCCTGGCTTTTTGCTTCTCAAGATTGCTCCTCCTCCAGAAGGTGTGGCCCAGCTCTTCCCAGCAACTTCAACTGCTCTCAGTCACTCACCTGCAACTTGCTGCTTGGGTTCCTCAGCTTGCCAGCCCTGGTCATGTAAGCCCTGTCTGCTTTTAGCATCTTATCGTTATTAAGTGTGCAGAAGCAGTGCTCTGACTGTTTGGACTTCCTAAGGCTCACTGCTCTGTACTGGTTACGGAACTTATTTTCAAAGACTTACTTAACCCAGGCCTCCTGAGTGTGGACTGTGTTTTCTACTAAACTGCATCTCAGGTGAGTACTTCTTCCAAGAGGCTTACCTTGCCAGCATGACTGTGGATAAACTATTTCTAGTCACTTTTCTGTGTATTTGTATTTGATGAACTTTGCTCACTTGCTGCACTTCACGTTTGTGTTCAATCACGGGTGTAAAATACAAACTTTATCACAGTAAACTTGTTCAGTTGAGTCATTTGTCTCAAGCTAAGAGATCCTGAGTGTTTCATTATAATTATTACAGGAATTGTCCTAAAGAGGATGTGTCTGCATTGGAAATCGAAAGTGAGTCTTATTGCACGAACACTAATCCAGTCATGGCTGTAATCAAAACATGTCCATCCTCCTGATTTGTGATGGAGTGAGCGTTTTGGACCCTTGCCCAGATGCACAGGTAGATTTTCACCTGGGTCAAAAGTAAAGTTTGGTGCTCTATACTTGGTACACTAAGATGTCTGCCCCAGGTATCTCTCCTACCAGACAGACCTACACCGTACTTATCTGTAATATGAGAATGCGCAATAGGGTCTTATCTCCTTAAAAGAGATTAGCAGTGAACAACAGTATGAAAGCCTCTCACCTGGTCAGATTGTGTCACCCACAACCAGTATACTCACTCCAAACAATGCAGCTGCTGCAGGGACCGCACTTCCACAGTTCACTGTGGAATAGATATATTTCCAGGACGAAGTGCCTTAAACGTCCGCGCTGCTGCCCAAGGAAAAACCAGACCCACCAGGAAATCTGGGATAATGCAGTTTTAATATCCTACGCGTTTCAGACCCTCTCCTGGCTCCTTCCTCAGGGAGATACAGAGATATCTCTCTGAGGAAGAAGCCAGGGGGGGCTCTGAAACGCGTAGGAATAATAAAACTGCATTATCCCAGATTTCCTGGTGGGTCTGGTTTTTCCTTGGGCTGCAGAGCGGACGTTTAAGGCACTTCGTCCTGGTACTACACCGTACTTAGGCTCACAAGTCATTACCGTCAGTTTTGGGATATTTGCATTTGTGAGCGGGCAGAGTGGCAGCTGCCTCTGGATGTAAAGATAAGAAGCTCCTCTAGTACAGGACAGATGTCTGTAACAGGGAAATCTTCCATAATTGCTCCATTATCTATATTTAGTTCCACTTCAGTACAGATTCTTTAGCACTACTGTATTATCAGCCAGGAATAGTTTCTTTCTTCACATGCAGCTGCTCCACAGGATAATTAGTTGTAGAAGGAAATGATTTAGCCATTTATACTGTATGTGCAGCAACTTTTTGGACAGTTGGGTCATCTTAGGACACCCCCAGGGCATTTATAAGTGTCATGGTGGTATATAAGGACTAATACAAATAAAGCACTCCCTGCTGGTTCATGGTCTGTGCAGAGTTGGCTCAAATGATTTGCTCTGTGCACAGAACATGAGTTGTTAGGAGTTTGTGTGGTGCCCTGCATCCACAGGTACCCACAGGCCTTCCTAGAACACAGATGAAAATCCACAGCAGGTACACCAGTACATCCAACACCTTCCACCCCAGCACAGTAGGGGGAGCTCCACTTGCTGCCCTTAGGCAAGATCCCCTATTAATACTGAAGCTGGGGAGGAGTTAGTTAGAGTGTGCAGACGCTAGGAGAGCTGCGGATATGTCCTGGTGATCGGTGCCGCGTCAGGCCCGAATCAGTGACCCTAAACAGCCTCTGAGGAGTCCTACCAAGCCGAGAGTGGATACAGAAGGCAAGGAGAGGAAAGAGGAGGAAGAGTGGAGACCGAGGAGCCAGGATAAGTTTGCCCAACTAGCACACCGGACAGCAGGGTCCGTGTCTGCAGGAGAGCTACACACCAAGCAGAGAACCCCAGCAAACCGCGGAGACTTCAGTCACCCGGTCACCTGCTTAATCACCGTTCAGGGAGCCAGACACCATGGAGAGAGAAGCAGCAGAAGTCATCAAAGGTTGCGCGTCGACAGTGCCGGTGGAGATAGAGAGACAGAAAGAGAGTAGTGGAGGCCAGCCAAGTTATACACGGGGCAGGGGCTTCAACACAGGGAAAAGAGAGCACGGAGGCCTTACACCCACTTGCTGTGGAAATTTAACTGTGTTTCCTGGTCACCTGACAGTGTTCTGGATTTTTATCTGATGTACCACAAGTAAAAGGTAAAGAGACATTCAACTGCGTGTGTGTGCATTCTTCACCCCCTGTCCCCGCTACCCGCAGAGACTATCCCATCACCTGGTCAAACCCCAGCTCCATCTCTCACAACCAACACTGCCCCGGAGGATTAGCTCTACCTGTAGGGAGTTGCTCCACCCTAGCCGCAATACCATCACCCTCTGGAGGACTGTGGCCAGGGCCAGTTTTAGACCAAGTGGGGCCTTAGGCGAGATTGAGAGTGGGGCCCCAAGCTATGAAATAAAAATAGTACCCATACAGTTGTATACAGTATATACAGCAGCCCCAGTGGTATATACAGGCCACAGTAGTATATACAGCAGCCTCCCCAGTGCTATATACAGGCCCCAGCAGTATTACAGCAGCCTCCCCAGTGGTATACACAGGCCCCAGCAGTATTACAGCAGCCTCCCCAGTGGTATACAGCAGCCCCAGTGGTATATACAGGCCCCAGTAGTATATACAGCAGCCCCAGTGGTATCCAGCAGCCTCCCCAGTGCTATATACAGGCCCCAGCAGTATTACAGCAGCCTCCCCAGTGGTATATACAGGCCCCAGCAGTATATACAGCAGCCTCCCCAGTGCTATACACAGGCCCAGCAGTATTACAGCAGCCTCCCCAGTGGTATACACAGGCCCCAGCAGTATTACAGCAGCCTCCCCAGTGGTATATACAGGCCCCAGCAGTATATACAGCAGCCCCAGTGGTATACAGCAGCCTCCCCAGTTGTATATACAGGCCCCAGCAGTATATACTGCAGCCCCAGTGGTATAAAGCAGCCTCCCCAGTGGTATATACAGGCCCCAGCAGTATTACAGCAGCCTCCCCAGTGGTATATACAGGCCCCAGCAGTATATACAGCAGCCCCAGTGGTATACAGCAGCCTCCCCAGTTGTATATACAGGCCCCAGCAGTATATACTGCAGCCCCAGTGGTATAAAGCAGCCTCCCCAGTGGTATATACAGGCCCCAGCAGTATTACAGCAGCCTCCCCAGTTGTATATACAGGCCCCAGCAGTATATACAGCAGCCCCAGTGGTATACAGCAGCCTCCCCAGTGGTATATACAGGCCCCAGCAGTATATACAGCAGCCCCAGTGGTGGTGTATACAGGCAGCCCCAGTCAGTGGTGGTGTATACAGGGCCCCAGTCAGTGGTGTATACAGGGCCCCAGTCAGTGGTGGTGTATACAGGGCCCCAGGGCCCAGTGGTGGTGTATACAGGGCCCAGTGGTGGTGTATACAGGGCCCCAGGGCCCAGTGGTGGTGTATACAGGGCCCCAGGGCCCACTGGTGGTGTATACAGGGCCCCAGGGCCCAGTGGTGGTGTATACAGGGCCCCAGGGCCCACTGCTGGTGTATACAGGGCCCCAGGGCCCACTGCTGGTGTATACAGGGCCCCAGGGCCCACTGCTGGTGACTCTGTATACAGGGCCCCCTCCTCCCCTCCCTGTAAAAGAATACACATGATATACTTACTCTTCCGCTGCCGCTGTTCGCCACTCTGCACCGCGCTCCGACTTCTTCCTGGCTGCTTCCTGTGACAACTATGCCTGCGGCTGCGCCCGGCGCCGGTCACCAGGAAGAAGCCGGATGAAGCCGGAGCGCGGTGCAGAGCACTGCAAGAGGCCGCGGCGCTGCAGCGCCGGCTATGATCCGGCCGGGCCTGGGGGCCCTCTGAAGCTTGGGGGCCCTAGGCAAATGCCTAGGCTGCCTGCCCCTAACGCCGGCCCTGACTGTGGCGGCGCTGATGTCTAGTCACCAGGCACTACAGGTGGCGTCACGTGATAAAAACTTCAATCCTTTAATTTGGCGACTGTCTTCCCCTCGGGGCCATGGGATCCCCCCCAGTGAGATCCCCCACCGAATCTGATGGCCCAGACATCCGAGTTCCCATACCCTGGAGTGGTACAGATAGTTCCCATAATTTCTGGCGTCACGTTTGTCTCTTGACAAGCTTACTGACTGTTTCCAATACCAACTAGCAAATGTTCTCAGACTCATACTTTACAGTCCAGAATACATCACAGTCTTGTGTACACTAGATGGCTGGGATGCCCATATGTAGAGTTGAGCAAAATAGGATTCTCAGTGCCCTGGTCCAGCAGCCATGTTGGTAGTCCATGCCTGTCAGAAGAGAGCCCTGCAAAACTTAATTCTACAAGCGGCATCCATGGTTCCCTTTCTGATAAGTAGGCCGCCAAGATGTCATGCATGTGTTACATGTTGCGGTAGCTGTGGGAGAAGTACTCGTCTCTTGTGCCCTAGAACATTACATGAAAGTGGGGGTCCTGCCTAGGTGTGTGGATTTTTGCAATGATGGCACTATGCCCTTGCAGACTACATAATGTTAGTGAATCTGAGGTCAGAGCTTAACCGCGTTGCGGCAGCTGACTTCAGTTGAACCTCACTGTGACTTCACCCTGCTCACAGCCGGCAGTGAGTTTCTCAGTGGTTCCAGCAGTGAATGGTCGTTGCTCAGGATCATGGATTACCATAGGAGGCTTTTGATGGGGGTAATAAAGATGCAAAACACAGCTGATTTGGTGTTCTTATTCCAAATCAATTATTTTTATCCATGTGGTGTAAATTTTACTATTTACATAGAGTATCATAATTACCAGTCTAACATTGGCCAGACATTATGAACCTCGGGCTTGGTGTCAACTGGCAATACTCAGCAGGCATTAACCCCTTATTACCCAGTCTCCCAACTCCACAGGGCAGATGAAAGAGTCAGGTAAAGCTCCAGAAAATGGCGCTTCTATGAATGCACCATTTTCTGGGTTGGCTGTGGGCTGCAAATTGCAGCATGGGGGGACCCAGAATGTTTGGGCCTCCCATGCTGAGAATTCCAGCCCCCAGCTGCCTAGTTTTTGCCAGTAAGTATTTTGCAAATACATATAATCAGAAATTCATAAGCACGTTTTTGTTCATAAATATGTCCCATTATATGTAACAATCACTCATTGATATACAATCTACTTGTTTAATGGCAGAGATGGGCACACACTTTCTCTCCTGCAGTGATGAAGCTTGGCTGTCACTATCCCTTAACCTGACGCTCTACTAATGATTTTTCACAGCTACGCAAAATTTGGATTTCCTAAGAAATAATCCGTTTTGTAATCCATGTCAATAGAACTGCCGTTATTTATAGGCACTTCAAAGAGACGGAGAAAAAAGCGTCTCCAGACAAGATACCTCCTGGGTTCCTATGAAGGACGGTGAGTCTGGGATATGAGGGTGAGGAAATATTGACTATAGTAGACAGAAGAGTCCTGGAGTCAGCACACATCTTCTGCACAAGAGCTCTCTCCACATTGAAGAAGACTGATTTGCATTATCATATACTTGATCTGAGCACATTTCCAGCTTCTTTTCGAAGGCTTAAGCAGCCCTGAGGGCAATGGAGTCTTTAATACAAAACTTCCTTCCGGAGCCAACACTCAAAGGCAGGCATTGTGTATCGTGTCCTCACAGGCCTGTCGCTGCTTTGTGTGAGACGTGCGAGGACGTGCAGATAAGCGTAGAACGCTGAATTTGCTCCTTAGTTGGATGTCTATTTAAGTGAAATGCTTTGCTATGGCACAGGAGTACCCTTATCTTTTCTTTAAAAAGCCTATGTAGCTGCTGAATATTAATATATGTGAAAGAGTAATTATCTGCCGTAGACAGATAATGAACACCTAAGTGGGAAAAAAAAAAACTTTTTCCACAACCAAAATGTAGCATTACCTAATCTTCTGCTTCACACCAAGTTCCTGATAACTTTCTGGCATCCAGTAGCTGCCACTATGGGGAGCTCACTACATTAAAGGGGTTGTGCGAGACTTTAACAATGATGGCCTATTCTCAGGAAACGTCAAGAATGTCTGAACGATGGGATAGCTATCCTTGGTGCCACAGTCGTTGGCTGGAACTACTCAATTGTGGAGCTCCGTCAACAGAATACAGGCACATCAACTCCCAATTAATTTGAATAGTGGATGGCTATGAAGTTCCTGGATGCGGCTACTACACAGTTAATGGAGCTGTGCAGCTCTGCAACTGATTAGTTCCGGCTGGTGGTGGCACTGGGAACAGCTGATTCATGAAGGGTGCCGGGTGTTGCACCACCCTCACCGGTCAGACATTGAT
This sequence comes from Allobates femoralis, assembly GCA_033576535.1. NCBI lineage: Eukaryota > Metazoa > Chordata > Amphibia > Anura > Aromobatidae > Allobates > Allobates femoralis. The sequence goes on along the minus strand of JARQOC010000006.1, from coordinate 412,436,674 downwards.
GACCTAGCCTTAGGATAGACTATCAATATTAAAGTCTCAGGCAACCACTTTAAAAAGGAGCTGTCACCCCCCTGGTGCTATGTTAACTGAATGCAGCATGTCTGCTGCATTCAGGGAAGGGGTCCCCCATATGTCTAGCCCCCCTGTATGTTGTTAAAAAGATTTTAAGTGTACAAATAAGGAGTCCGGAGGGACTTACTCAGTAAGGAGTCATCGCTGTTGCTGGTGTCCTACCTGCCTCAAGACCTCTCTGTGCCACCTCCAGCCCTCTCTTGTTCAGCCTCCTGTGTCATCACTGAGGGCTGGAGACGGGGAGATCACCAGCACAGTGCTCAGAGAGCATGGAGCAGATACCAGGAGAAAGGCCAGTACATCAAGAGACATGGAGAGGGCTGTAGTAGGGCAACAACCCAGCAACAGGACCGCTACCTCCTCATTTGTGCAATGAGGAACAGGAGGAGCAGTGCCAGAGCCCTGCAAAATGACTTCCAGCAGGACACTAATATCCATGTGTCTTCACAAACTATCAGAAACAGACTTCATGACGCTGGTATGAGGGCCTGACATCCACAAGTGGGTGTTAGGCTTATAGCCAAACACTGTGTAGGGTGATTGCCATTTGCCAGAGAACACCAAGATATCATCATTGGCACATTGTGCTCTTCATGGATAAGAGCAGGTTCACACTGAGCACATGTGACAGATGTAACAGAGTCTGGAGGTGCCGTGGAAAACATTCTGCTGCTTGACACATCCTCCAGCATGACCAGTTTGGCAGTGGTGAGATATAGAAATTGGTTGCGCCACGCTGCTTTATGTTTTATATCCACCCTCTGTTAAGTCACCGTTACACTCACCTTTTCCTGTTGTGCTGTCCGCACAACAGGGGGGCTCACGTAGTGAGTGCACGGGGTCTCTCTCTGGACGGTGTGGATTTCTTTCCCTTTTTCCTCGGTGTCCGCCTGTGTAATTGCACGTGATCCGTCACGTGTTTTCCTCTCCTTTGTTAGATTTGTCTTCTCCTCCTGAGCTGCTCCACCGCTCTCCCCATAGGGAGATGGATATGCAGGCAATGGAATAAAACGATGTTTGGGTGAGCGCTGGGATATGAAGACAGCTACATTTCAACAAGTATTTTACCTGTAAGTTTATTCACACTAGGTCCTCTCCCACAACATGTTTCGATGCTCAGGGCGTCTTCCTCAAGTGGACCCATGTTGTGGGAGAGGACCTAGTGTGATTTGAACAATAAACTTAAAGGTAAAATACTTGTTGAAGTGTGACTGTCTTAATATCCCAGCGCTCACCCAAACATCGTTTTATTCCAGTTTGGCAGTGGGTCAGTAATGGTGTGGGGAAGCATTTCTTTGTGTTAGTCAGAGGTACCCTGAATGCCATTAGTTACCAGGGTGAGCTCTTTAGACCTATTGTGAGACCATTTGCAGATACATATACCAGGAGATTGGCCAGTACACCAGGAGATGTGGAGGAGGCTGTAGGAGGTTCAGCAACCCAGCAGCCGGACCACTACCTCCGCCTTCGTGCAAGGATGAACAGGATGAGCAGTACCAGAGCCTTGCAAAATAACCTTCAGCAGTGAAATCAACCTCAGCGAAATCAACCTGTCCAGTTATGCAACACTGATTGTAAACCTATTTCACGCCTACCCAGTGTGCACTCTCCCAGCTACAGCTCATGTGGTGTATGTTTACCTCAGGCTACAGCTCAGTGCTGACCTCGGTCAGATTGTCAGTGCACAGCTCCTGTGATTTTATCTATGTCCTCTGCAGTCACATTTGCTCTGCTATCAGCTGATGGCCCCACGCAGCTCCTGACCTCTGATCTGTCTCCTCTCAGGAGTTGTGTGGAGGGCATCAGCTAATATCATGGAGCAAAGCAAAAAAGCAAATGTGTCTGCTGAGGAGTCAGATAACATCAAAGGAGCTTGTGGTGACAACCTGATGAGCTCAGCACTGTCCCTTAGCCTGAGGTAACCTGACACCATATCAGGTGTAGTCAGGAATGTTAATACTTTATAGGCTCCGCCCCCACCCTTATAAGGCCGTATTCAGTGTTTGGAGCTGAATATGGATTTACCTGACAACCAGCATTTGTCTGTTCAGAAACAGTCTTGGGGAACATCTTCTAGAAGATTTTTGAAAGGTTTTCTGCCAGATTTCATTTACAAAATATATTTGAAAATGTATTATAATCATTTGTTCTACATTATTATTAAATAAAAATTTAAATGACTGTTACACTTTAACAAACAAAACCTAAGAAAAAACTGTATGAAAAAATACCCTGCCATAAATAAATAAGTAAAAAGCGATAAGTATATAAAAGTAAATATATTTCTAAAGGTGCTATTGACATAAACTTGTCACCAGATGTTGGTAAAAACTAGTGTTGAGTGAACTGTAAAACATTCCGGTTCGGATTATTCGTACCGAATGCCTTGAATTAATCCAGTATTCGTTACGAATAATGAACTCACTGCTAGTCAATGGAGAACTCGAGCATTTTTCTAGGAAATCTTCCAGAAAAATACTCGAGTTTCCCATTGACTTGCATTAGGTTTGTTATTTGAGATGAATATCGGAATAGTATCAGGCCATATACACCGCAGTTATGCATTTCAAACAAAGTTCTCATTCATACTGCTTAAACTAGTGAACATGGGTCCATGCTTTCCTTTTAATCATGGGCCCATGTTCACTAGTTTATGCACCAAGAATAAGAACCTTATTTGAAACGCGTAAGTGTGCTATGGTCTTTTACACCACCAAACTTGGATTTTCAATCACTGATCATGTTTTAAATATTTGCCTAATAAAATAGACTTTTATTACCCATCCACACTGTTTGCTAGATTCCTCTCTTAATTGTTTGAATTAGAGCTGCCTGAATTCCTTCCCTGTATCACCCTTGGACACATCTTCCTGGAATCATTCCGTGCAACTGATGGTGAGCTGGATATAATTTTCCTTTTTGTGGTGCAATACTAACAGGTATTGGGTACGAATAGTCCAAACCCAAACATTTTACTATTTGATCAACACTAGTAACAAGCCACCCAATCCACACAGGCAAAGAACTCAAGCCATAGATGTTCATAAATTAAGTTATGTGTAATAATGAGGAATGACACAGACAGAAGTATTAAACACATAAAGAAAGAGAGGTGCAAGCGATAGAAAGCAATCCTGATGGTGGGTTTACACGCTGCGATATCGGCATCCAATTCCGATCCAACTCCGACAAAAAGTCACGTGGTTCGGGAGCTGGAGCCGATATCGTTCCTGCATCGTACTGTTTGAAGGTACAATACGATGCAGGAACGATGGTAATCCGATATCGGCGATATGAGCGTGCTATTCAACCGCCCGATATCGGATGCCTGTTGGAGCCGGATCGTTGCGTGTAAACATCCAACTACGATGTGTACTCGCACCTCACCCATTAACTCCCATGTTAAATGGTCGTTACTGGGTTGGTGGGCGTACACATCGTAGGGACGTTGTTTCCCGATATCGCAGCGTGTAAACCGCCAATGCGATATCGGGAAAAGCGCTCAAAAAATGCGCGCTCCCGCGCCGTTGCCTACGATATTGCCCCGATATTGGGACGTGTAAACCCACCATGACACTTAGTAAAAAATAATATCAGCTGGTTCAACTGATGGCCTTAAAATCCTATAAGAAGGTGTCTTATTACCAAGGTGCCACACAAGAAACACCTCATGATGGGTAAAGCCAGGGAACTATCTCAAGGCCTTCACAACCTTATTGTTACATAATATATTGATGGCATTAGTTACAGAAGAATTTCTAAACTACTGAAGGTTTCAGTGAGAACTGTTAGGGCCATAATCTTTAAGTGGAAAGATCATCATTTCACCATAAACTGGCTACAACCAGGTGTTCCCTGCAAGATTTCAGACAGAGAAGTAAAAAGAATTATCAGAAGAGTTGTCCAAGAGCCAAGAACTACCTGTGGAAAGCTACAGAAATACCTGGAATCAGCAGGTACAAGTGTTTCAAAGAAAACATTAAGTAATGTACTCACCTTCCATGGCCTGTATGCATGCTCACCATGCAAGACTCCAATGCTGAACAAAAAACGTGCAAATGCGATTAAAGATTGCTCAACAAAATTTAGACAAGCCTGTGAAATACTGGGAGAATATAGTTTGGTCAGATAAGACTATAATTGAACTCCTTGGATGCCATAACACATACCATGTTTAAAGGCCAAAAGACACTGCATATCACCCCCAAAACACCATACCAACAGTGAAGTATGGAGGTGGACACATCATGGTGTGGGGCTGTTTCTCAGTATACAGCACTGGCAAACTTCTTATAATTAAAGGGAGGATGAATAGACAAATGTACCCAGGCATTGTTGATAAAAATCTGCCATCTACTGTCACGTGCTCAGATTGCACTGACTTCGCTGATGCTGCTGTGTGTGTTTGTGTTTGCATTTCTTCAGGAGCTGCATGAGATATGGATTGAAGGTCTTGTGCTCAACTGCTAGTGATGTAGGTACGAATGTGAAAGTCTTGTGCTCAGTTGCTGTTTGATGTGAGGCTGAGTGTGGCTCACCTGGAGTTCCCTCCCCCTGGCCTTTAAGTAGCCTTCCCTTTCCTCTGTCAGATGCCATTGATAGAGTTATGTACTATTAGTCACTGAGCTGTGAAGACTCCTTGCTGCTGAGCTGAAGTCTCTCCTGGAGTTCTCATGTGCTGGGGGAGAAAATGGCTAGAAGGTTGGAGGAGTGTTTAAACTAGGGATTGGGGGGGAGGGTATTCATTGTATAGGAGGGGAAGATAGTGTAAACAGTAACCTGGGCACAAGTAATAAAATTGGGGGTGGCATGGGGGGTGGGGTTAGAACAGTCAATCTAGTAGGAAGGAATAGAGGTAAAGAGAGATGCATAAAGTGCATGTACACTAATGCCAGAAGCCTCACCAACAAGATGGAGGAATTGGAATTGATTTTGTTGGAAGGTAATTATGACATGGTGGGGATTTCGGAGACTTGGCTGGACGAGAGCCATGACTGGGCTGTTAATTTACAGGGCTATTGTCTGTTCAGAAATGACCGTACAAATAGGCGAGGAGGAGGTGTATGTTTATACGTAAAATCATCCTTAAAACCCATCCTGCGTGATAATATAGGTGAATCTAATGGAAATGTAGAGTCCCTGTGGGTGGAGATAAGGGGAGGGGGAAAAAAATAATAAATTACTGATAGGGGTTTGTTATAAGTCTCCAACAATAATGGAAGTGGAGGAGAATATCCTCATAAAGCAAATAGATGAAGCAGCGACTCAGGGAGAAGTCATTATTATGGGGGACTTCAACTACCCTGAAATACATTGGGGATCAGAAACCTGCAGTTCCAGCAAAGGTAATAAGTTTTTGAAAACTATGAGAGACAATTACCTTTCACAACTGGTTCAGGACCCAACAAGAAGGGGGGCACTGCTGGACCTAATATTAACCAACAGGCCAGACCGCATATCAAATATACGGGTTGGAGGTCACTTGGGTAACAGTGATCATAACTTAATAAGCTTTCAAGTATCCTTTACTAAGACGTGTAGTAGAGGGGCCACAAGGACACTAAACTTCAGGAAGGCAAATTTCCAACGGTTGAGAGATGATCTTAGTGCAATAAACTGGAACGATGTCCTGAGACATAAAAGTACACAACACAAATGGGAGATGTTTATTAGCATCCTGAATAGGACCTGTGCACAATATATACCCTATGGGAATAAGCATGCTAGAAATAGGAGGAAACCACTATGGCTAAATAAAGCGGTAAGAAGTGCAATATGTGACAAAAAGAAAGCATTTAGGGAATTAAAGCAAGTAGGTAGTGATGAAGCATTAAATAAATACAGAAAATTAAATAACATTTGTAAAAAGCAAATCAAGGCAGCAAAGATTGAAACAGAGAGACTCATTGCCAGAGAAAGTAAAAAGAATCCCAAAATATTTTTTAACTACATAAATAGTAAGAAACTAAAAAATGATGGTGTTGGCCCCTTTACAAATAGTCTGGGTGAAATGGTGGATGAGGATGAGGAAAAAGCCAATATGCTAAATGACTTTTTTTCAACAGTATTTACACAAGAAAATCCCATGACAGACAATATGATCAGTGATAACAAAAAGTCTCAATTAAATGTCACCTGCTTAACCCAAGAGGAAGTACGGCATCGTCTAAAAATCACTAAAATTGACAAATCACCGGGCCCGGATGGGATACATCCCAGAGTGCTGCAGGAATTAAGTACTGTCATAGATAGACCATTATTTTTAATATTTAAAGATTCCATAATAACAGGGTCTGTACCACAGGACTGGCGTATAGCAAATGTGGTGCCAATATTCAAAAAGGGGACAAAAACTGAACTTGGAAATTATAGGCCAGTAAGCTTAACCTCTACTGTGGGTAAAATCCTAGAGGGTTTTCTAAGAGATGCTATACTGGAGTATCTGAACAAAAATAACCTCATGACCCATTATCAACATGGTTTTACGAGGGACCGTTCCTGTCAAACTAATCTGATAAGCTTCTATGAAGAAGTAAGTTCTGGACTGGACCAAGGAAATGCAGTGGATGTGGTGTATATAGACTTTTCAAAAGCTTTTGATACGGTGCCACACAAAAGGTTGATACATAAAATGAGGGCAATGGGGATAGGGGAAAATATGTGTAAGTGGGTTAAGAACTGGCTTAGTGATAGGAAACAAAGGGTGGTTATTAATGGAACACACTCAGAATGGGTCACAGTTAACAGTGGGGTACCACAGGGGTCAGTGTTGGGCCCGCTTCTATTTAATATATTTATTAATGATCTTGTAGGGGGCATACAGAGTAGAATCTCAATATTTGCAGATGACACTAAACTCTGCAGGGTAATCAATACAGACGAGGACAATTTTATATTACAGGAGGATTTATGTAAACTAGAAGCTTGGGCTGCTAAATGGCAAATGCGCTTTAATGGGGATAAATGTAAAGTCATGCACTTGGGCAGAGGAAACAAAAGGTATAATTATGTGCTTAATTGTAAAACACTGGGCAAAACTGTCACTGAAAAAGACCTGGGTGTATGGGTAGATGACAAACTCACATTTAGTGGCCAGTGTCAGGCAGCTGCTGCAAAGGCAAATAAAATAATGGGATGCATTAAAAGAGGCATAGATGCTCATGAGGAGAACATAATTTTACCTCTATACAAGTCACTAGTGCGACCACACTTAGAATACTGTGTACAATTCTGGTCTCCGGTGTATAAGAAAGACATAGCTGAACTAGAGCGGGTCCAGAGAAGAGCGACAAAAGTCATTAGAGGACTAAGGGGTCTGCAATACCAAGACAGGTTATTAAACTTGGGGTTATTTAGCTTGGAAAAACGAAGGCTTAGGGGTGATCTTATAATAATGTATAAATATATGAGGGGACAGTACAGAGACCTTTCTAATGATCTTTTTACTCTTAGGCCTGAGACTGGGACAAGGGGGCATCCTCTACGTCTGGAGGAAAGAAGGTTTAATCATAATCACAGACGCGGATTCTTTACTGTAAGAGCAGTGAGACTATGGAACTCTCTGCCACATGCTGTTGTAATGAGTGACTCACTACTAACATTTAAGAAGGGCCTGGATGCCTTTCTTGAAAACTATAATATTACCAGTTATACATACTAGATTCTTTGATAGGGCGTTGATCCAGGGAATTAGTCTGATTGCCATATCTGGAGTCAGGAAGGAATTTTTTCCCCCAATGTGGAGCTTAGTGTTGCCACATGGGTTTTTTTTGCCTTCCTCTGGATCAACATGTTAGGCTATGGGATGAACTAGATGGACTTTAAGTCTTCTTTCAACCTTAAAAAAAAAAACTATGTTATATTGCTGTGGGAGTTGCTGGGATTCTGACCCGTGGGTGGAAGTAGGTGCCTTCAGCCTAGGGCTAATCAGAAGTTTAGGAAAAAGGGTAGCAGCTCGGACTTCCTCACCATCAGAGGTACCTCCGAGAATAGGCCGAGCCAGGGACCCCAGCATCAGGGTCAGATTAGGCTCCCCTGACACACATCGCCCATCACACCATCCAGTTACCTGATTCCATCACCTCCTAAGCTTGACATTAGCAACGGGCCATATCCCTTTTTCTGAGGCACCATGTCTCAGGCTTCCTTTGCTGATGCCTTTGCACAACTGATGCAAACCATGTCTGCTGAGGTCACTGGTCTGCGAACTCAGGCGGTGCAAAAGTTGCAATAAGTTGTGGGGTATCTGGCCTCGGCTCACGCTCAAACTATACCGGAACCCAAGATATCCCCCTGATAGATTTTCTGGGGGAAGGGATAAGTTCTTGGTGTTCAGAGAGGCATGTAAGCTTTATTTCAAGCTAGGGCCCCGTTCATCTGGGAGCGAGGAACAGTGCGTGGGGATTATAATCTCCCTTCTTAAAGGGGACCCCCAGACCTGGGCCTTCTCCCTCCTGACCAACTCCCTATCCTTGCGGTCGGTGGACAGGTTTTTTCCTGCTCTGGCTCAGGTGTATTGTGAACCTGATAGGGTGACTCTTGCTGAGTTCAACCTCCGTAAACTCAAGCAGGGGACACAGGCAGTGGAGGAGTACTGCTCGGAGTTTCGGAGATGGGCGACTGACACCCAGTGGAATGACCCAGCCCTCAGGAGTAAGTTCTGCTTGGGATTGTCAGCTTGACTACTAGACACCCTGGTTCAGTACACTGCACCTGAGTCATTGGAGGCTGCTATGTCGCTAGCCATTAAGGTGGACAAACGTCTGAGGGAGAGACCGAGACCAACCTTGTTCCCTGTGGCTATCCCTGCTGAGCAGGCTCCACTCGATGAACCTATGCAGTTGGGGGAAGTTGGTTTTTGTGCTAAACCTCCTGTGGCTACGGTTCATCAAGTGGGCGGAGCTATTTTCTATTGTGGACAAACAGATAATTTTATTAAGGTTTATCCACATCGCTCCGGGACAAGTGCGCAGTCTCAGATGCCGTGAACCTCAAGTTGTTCAGAACGAGACGACCGGAGGGCCTATATTTTCTTCTTAAGTCTCCATTCACACTGTCTTCCAAAGTGCTGGTTGATGGTAAGACCGAGACTGTGCCACTTCTGGTCGATAGTGGAGCTGAAGTCCAGCCTGTAGCGCGGTTAGCAAGACCCATTCCCATCTCTGTCATTGACTGTGCTCCCCTTAGCCAGAAGGTGATTACCCAAGTAGTGCATAATGTGAGCCTGGGCATAGGACCTCTTCACCAGGAGATCCTGTCTCGTCACATTTTGGATAATCTCCCTATACCCGTAGTGTTGGGCCTTCCTTGCCTAAAAAAGCATAACCTAGTGATTGACTGGTGGGCTAGAGAGGTAGTTCGTTGGGGTACTTTCTGTGAGGGAAAGTGCTTAGGTACTACTGTCTCAGCTGTGTTGATTACATTTACTTCTGCATCATCAGCTGAGGTGGTTAGGAGCTTACCGAAGAATATGGGTAAAGCTCAACCTACACCTCAGGCTCATGTCGGGTCTAGACGTCATCCTAGGAAAATAGGACAGGGGTAGATGGTTGTCCCTACTGTGTACCCCAAGGGAGAGAGTCCTGGGGTCCGGGGAGACGCCACTGTTTGCCTTCCTAAAACCATACCTGCTGTCTGTACTCGAATGACTGGAAATAAATGGTCAGGTCCAAACCTGAGTGTGGATAACTATGTGTGAGTGCTGTCGAACCACGTAAGTGGAAGTGTGTGGCTGGAGCTCCTACCACTGGAGTTATTGGTCTGTTTAGAATTTCGACCATTTGCAAACCCCTTTCTCTTCCATCTACTGTAGAGCTTCCTCCTGTGCTCTGTACCCGTAATCTCTTTCACAGGTCATCGCTCAGGAAGGTTAGACCGTTGCCAGACGTGTCCTGTTTAGAGTCCAGAGGCCTCTCATAAAAGAGTGTTTACTGTCATATGCTCAGATTGCACTGACTTTGCTGCAGCTGCTGTGTGTTTGCATTTCTTCAGGAGCTGCATGAGGTACGGATGTGAAGGTCTTGTGCTCAGCTGCTGGTGATGTAGGTATGGATGTGAAGGTCTTGTGCTCAGTTGCTGATTGATGTGAGGCTGAGTGTGGCTCACCTGGAGTTCCCTCCCCCTGTCCTTTAAGTAGCCTTCCCTTTCCTCTGTCAGATGCTGTTGATAGAGTTATTTACTCTTGGTCACTGAGTTGTGAAGGCGCCTTGCTGCTGAGCTGAAGTCTCTCCTGGAGTTCTCATTGCCGTGGGAGTAGCTGTGATTCCTGACCTGTGGGAGGAGGTAGGGGCCCTCAGCCTACGGCTAATCAAGAGCTTAGGAAAAAGGGTGGTGGCTTGGACCTCCTCACCATCAGAGGTACCTCCGAGAACAGAGCGTGCGAGGAACCCCAGCATCAGGGTCAGATTAGGCTTTCCTGACTCCCTTTGTCCATCACACCATCCAGTTACCTGATTCCCTCATCTCCTAAGTGTGACATCTACCAGAATGATGAAGATGAAACGAGGGTGGACATTTCAGAAAAACAAAGATCCCAAACTCACAACCAAGAAAACGCTTGGTTGATTTCAGAGAAAGAAAATAAGACTGCTACAATGGCTTAGCTGATCACCGGACCAGAATCCAATAGAAAATGTATGGAAGGAACTAAAGCTCAAAGTTCATAGATGGAGCCACCGAGACATTCATGATTTTAAAAGTGTTTGTGTGGAAGAATAGGTCAAAATCACACCTGAGCAATGCATGGGACTAGATTCTCCTTACAGGAGCAGCTTGAAGTTGTCATCAGCAGAAAAAGGTTTTTGTATGAAGTATTAAGTACATTTCAGTGAGCATGTTCAGTACTTTTTCCCTGCGTCATTTCTCATTATTAGACGTCACTAAATTTAAGGACATCTAATTGGTGACATGTTCAATACTTATTTCACCCACTATATTCATAGATAGATAGATAGATAGATAGACAGACAAACAGACAGACAGATAGTATACAGTTGTGTAAGGAATTTCATTGTTTGAATTAAAAAGAAATAATAAATCTGAAAAATAATAAAACTCAAACAGAATAATAAAAATAAGAAAAAAACCTGAAAAATATTAAACAAAAGATTAATTGCATTCTTACAAATAAAAAACATTTGGGAAGCAATGAAAGAGTTAACAGATGTAGTTAGGGCACAGCAGGGGAAATTTATCCAGAGACTTCAAAGCAATATGCTAGAAAGGAAGAAACCAATCCTCTTAATATAAAAAGCTGCCGACCCATCTCCTCCCGGAGATAAGGAGATTCCGGCTCTGTGGACAATCCAATGACATGGGGTACAAGGTCATGTAAGGACGGACACATCTGTCATCCCTGAAATGCTTTATTACATTGCAAGAGACCACGGTATCTCCTGTCCAGTCCTGAATACAGTATTTAGGAGAAAGGGGGGTCTACAGGGCCGCCATCAGGGCCTGAGACCGTGTCTACATAAAATATACATCTATATTGATAAAGAGGAATTCATGACCTCTATCACATATCATTCAATTGAAATCAACTCCCCTTCCTGCCCCCTTAATGAAATTATAGTAATATTGAAATGAAGGTTTCTTGTATTAATCAATTTAATTGACAGTAATTAAGTGCCTACTGAAGCCCTCCCACACATAACACATAATCTGATATCACCACAATGAATTCTGTCATACAATTGTCTCCAAAGTCCCCCCTAACATACAGTATGATGTTCCCACAGTTCCCCGCATGAATTATGATGCTCCCACAGTGTCCCCATCACAGCATCATATCCCCATAGTAACTCTCAACACAGTATAACTTCCTCAGAATGATGCCAGTAATCTCCTCATCTTTCCCCCAACACAGAGTATGATGGCCAAACCACATGCAGAATGATGGCCCCCACAACCCTACCACATACAGTACAATATGATACTACCTCTAAGTATGACGACCCCCACACTATATCATGGCCCCCACATATAGTATGATATCCCCATTCATTATGATGGTACCAACACACAGTATGATGGCCCACACATTATATCATGGCCCCCAAATAGTATAATGTCCAAACACAGTGAGTCGCCCACCATGGCCGTGGGGTACTCCGAACCGGGCCCTCTCGTCGTCGTTGTCGGGGGCTGCAGGATGTCAAGGTGTCCTGACCTGACTCCGTGGTTCCGGGTGAGTCAATAAAAAGGGGGGAAAACAGTTTTTAGAAATAAATCGTGACGCCACCCGTGGTTTGCGGCTAGAGGTAGCCACTGCTGCAGTCGGGACCTCTGTGGATGATGTGGGTTGCAGCAGAGATTTTGCGCCCTTCACGGGTAGGGCTGGTCCTCAGGACTACCGCGTAGAAAATGTAGATGTAGTGCAAAGATTTCAGTACCATCAGGCAGCCTCCTGTTGCCGGCTCACAGAATCAGTCTGCCACCTCTCAGGTGCACAATCAAAGTCTCACACAATTCTGAGCTTTACCGGGTTTACGTCCTTGCTCGTCAGACAACACACACAATTCAATACAACAGCGGCTCCAGTGTGGTATTAGCAGCTGGGACAGCTTGTCTGTGAAACCCCCTTTTATGTTCCTCTCGGGCCTCTTCAGTCTATTCCTCACAAGAGCTACGGTCCAGCGGTCACGGGCTTTCAGTGGGCACCCTTCCGGATTTCCTAGCCCTACTTCTTTTTTTTTTGTTCCAATAATTTTTATTGAGGTTATGCAAAGTAAATAAAATGACATAAACATAGACAACAATACATAAACAAGAAAACAAAACAGCCAAGGGAAGTAGAGGGGGAGGGGGGGGGAGGTTTGGATGAGACAAGGACCACCAGCCTAGCCCTAGTTCGACGGCCTTCCTGTCACTGTGCCGGAGGTTGGGTCACAGGACATAAAGACCCCGCAGCACCCCGCCGGAGTTCTTGGTTGGGGCATGCAGCTTCCCTGCCACTTCAGCAGAGCCGGCACTCTGGTTCCGGCCTAGTCCCTCTGTGTCCCCGCTGACTCGGACATAGCTTGGACTCCCTCTATCTTCCCTCGGTTCTCAGCCTGGGACCCGGGCTAGCCATACTGTGGCACAGGCCGCCGGGTCCAGGTTTTATCAGTCTGGTCTTGGCTGACGGGTGTAACTTTAGCTCTTCTTTACTCCTTCTCCTCTCCACTCTCGACTTCACTCCTTTCTCCCTTAACTCTTAACTCCTAACTAAGTTGGTGTTCTCTGTCTGTCCTTTTTGTTGTTGTGTCTCCACTCCTTCCCGAGTTCTGTTCCACCCTCCACCTCGCTCCTCCAGCTATCCCATTGCTAGACATAAAGTAACTTAGACTTGGGATCTGGGAATGTGTTGGGTGTGTGTGTGGGGTGACCGATTTACTAATCCCAGCTCCTGTGCCATCTAGTGGCGACCGGTCCGCAGGGGAGCTACAACAGTATGATAGCTCCCATACTTCTACCACATACAGTATGATGAGCCCACACAAAGTATTATGGCCTAGACATCCCCCCACATATTGTATCATAGCCCCCACTTAGTATAATGCCCCGACACAGTATGTTAGCTTCCACACTTTACCACATACAGTATGATTCCCCCATTTATTCTGATGGGCCCTACACATAGCCCTCAAAGCCTCCCACATATTATGGCCCCCATTCAGTATGATGCCCCATAAGCTCCACCACACACAGTATGATGCTCAATTAGCTCCACCATACACAGTATAATGCCCAATTAGCTCCATCACACACAGTATGATGCCCAATTAGCTACACCACACACAGTATCATGGACCCACATGGTATGATAATCCCCACAGCCCCCTAGCATTATGTCCCCCACACACAGTATCAGGGTCTCTACTATAATATTAATTTTATTTATAGAACACAAACATATTTCGGAGCATTTTGCAGCCAGTTACAAGTACTGACATTATAAAAATAAAACTTAATTTTCATGATAGCCGTCCATCTGTACACTATGCAGACTGAGACTTCATGCAGCAGGTGCGCTCTAATAGCATCATTTCAGCTCCGTGGCCCTGGCCGCACAATGATGGGGGTTATATACAGGGGATATTGATAGTCTTTTTGTGATGCAACCTGTGGTATTTGGCCAGAGATGGCCAACGCTGCTGAATTGGGCCTCTGGGGCAGATGGTGCAGCAGCCGGGATGGTTTCGCTCCCCACAGGTGGAGCAGGGCCCAGGGATGGTGTTAGAGTCAATAGCAAAGATGGGGGCTGTAGCGGTATGGAAGACAGTAAGGCGTTGAAGGAGCAAACAGACACAGTTCATGCAGTTCTTTTACCTCTTTACTTGTTGATCAGGCAAGTTCAACTCAGCCGGGTGCTGTGCTCTTCCAGTATGTGGCCAGGTCAGCTCTCAAGAAATCAGGATCGCTCCACCGAGACACCCTTTGTAAGCCTTCCCAGGTTGCTTTTCCCGTGTGCTGGATTACTCTCCTCTCCTGCCCTGTGCCTTCATGCTACAGTGTCCAAGGCTAATGGCTGCGGGCCTTGTTGAGTGACGGGTGAAACGTCCTCAGACTCTAGGTCTAGACACCGTCCTGCGGATTGTCCATGGCACATAGCCACTGCCCATACAGATGCAGCAACCTCTGGTTTCCTGGCTGAACCCTGAAGTGTTCGTACCAGATCAGGGCCAGTCCCCTCTCGCAACCAGTCCCTCCACCCAACTCAGGTTGGATCTAGATTTGGGACCCATGAGTGGATCCTCCGCTCCCGTGTCTCCTAGGACTCCAACTCTCCACATCTTTCCTCCTCCATCCTCTCCGGACTCCTTTCTCTCACTGACTAACTAACTTCCTCATTTAGTGTCACCCCCTCTAACTATTCCTTCCTCCAGCCAGCAGATGGGGTCTGCCCATCATAGGGACTCTTCTGCCCGGCATCCCCTGGCTTGGAGTTGGGATGGTGTTGGGTGCAAGATATGTGTCTCGGGTTTGTGACACTTTGCACCTGAGAGCGATGATACCACACCTGTGAAGTAGGTGCAGAATCACTGTGGCGACCAGTCCGCAGGGGCACCACAATTTCACCTGTTGCGCTCTCAGACGTTCAGGCTGAATTGTTCAGAAAAAGCAGACGTTTCAATGTTCCACCATTCTGTTCAACAGTATCATTGAAATTGTGGTGGTGAGCATTGCCTGGTACAGGGTATCCCTGATTTAAGGCCCCCTAGCGTCTACATGGCTCTTCTGCTATGGGCAACATGCTCCTGTGGGTACTATAGATCAGTTTCTGTATCGGAAGTGTACTGTTTTGCCGCTTACATTTTCAAGCCACAATCGAAGTTATTAACACCTGAACAGTGGGGGAGAAAGATGTTGGACCTATACTAAGACTAGTTATCAGTATTGAGTATAATGACATAATATGTTACATAAAGGGTAGTCAGACATTTACTGTATAATTTCCATAAATGACTATCTAAGGCACTGTGGCAATGTGATTTAAGAATTCCAATTTTTATACTCCTCACATATATGGATGGCTTTGGGGGTCTCTTTTGTACAAGCACAAAAAAACAAATGCATAATAAAATCAACATATACTGTAAGTTTCTATGGGTGTTTGGTCAGTTCAAGGACGGGTAGCAGGAGATCCTACAGACACCTGTTCATATTGACTGAACACTTCTGCCATCTGTCCAAATCTGCTTAATTAGAGCTGGATCCTACCTGCCCTTTAAAGTTTTACGCCCAAGCGAGGTAAGCCGCTTTCTCACGTTTTGAAGAGAGGTCTGGAACCAGCACCAACCTTTCCAGCGTTCCCCTTTTTTCTTTGGGGATCTCACTGCAGCGTTAGCGGATCATGAATTCACGACCTGGAGGGGTGGAGGATGAGCTTCCTGTTGTATCACTTGCCTCGTCTCGGTGCTTGCTGCCAGCAGGTGCGTCACAGCGTATTCAATCAAATAAAGAAGAAATGGAGCCGTTTCGCGCCCTGTCTTGGCGCTTCAGCAGGATTGTACCTGCTGAAGCGCCAAGACAGGGCGCGAAACGACGTAGTACCCCCCGTCCTCCCACCCGCTGTGCACAACCTGTCGTATGAAGACTGAATAAATATCCACTGCCAGAAGCCTTGAGTGCGGCTCCATTTCTTCTTTATTTGATTGAAGCCGCTTTGTCACTGGCAGATGTGCTTACTCAAACTGAACAATATGTGCACCAAGAACCTCAACATACATATATTTACCGTAACTTCCCCAGTAAAAGAACACTGTGAGTGGAAGTCTGGCAGTTCATAAGAGGGCTTCTATGGACAGACGTTAAGCAAACCACTCCGTATAGCAGGCCTCAGGGGAACATTAGCCTTAATTAATTCCTATAGAGAGTACTGCATGCAGAATTAAGCAAGGCTAAAGCCCGACCACCACTGAACAAGACACAGACGTTGAAACGTGAAGATTGGGTCAAGAAATATCTGAACACAGATTTCTCAAAGGTTTTATAAACAGATAAGATGAGAATGACTCTTGAAGGACCAGATGGATGGACCCGTGGCTGGATCAGTAACGGGCACCGATATCCACTTCCGCTCAGGCACCAGCAAGGTGGAGGTGGGTACTTCTATGGGTTGGTATTATTAAAGATGAGCTAGCTGGGTCTTTATGGACTCAAAATAAACTCCCAAACCTACTGCCAGTTTTTAGAAGACACTTTCTTCAAGTAAATAAAGAGAAATATGGAGCTCACCAAGTTTATCACAAAATCATATACAGTACTAAAATCTTTGAAAGGTGGGTGCCAAATCCAGTTAGTGTTGGTACAGCCAAAATACAATAGACAAAAGGCAAAAAATCCAGACCCGTCCATCAGATAATATCAGCCAACTTTATTTAAATTCCCAATTAAAAGTCCATTAAACGAATCAAGTCCATCTTTAAAGGGAATCTGTCAGGTCAAAATTCCATATATAACTGCTATCATTTTCTAATTTCTTTCTCTAAGCTCTGTCTATTCACATATTTCTATTATTTAGATTCCCCTCCTATCTTGTGTAAACTTCAGAATAAAGAGATTCATTCCATCTGCCAATCAATGTGAGTTCTCTGCTGCCCACTCCCCAAGGAATGAATATTCATGTCACATATTCACATCACTGCACTGGACAGGAGATCGGTGGAAATCACTCACATTGGGGGGCTGTATCCTCCTCTTTTCTCTTTTTTGCTGCAAACAAAAACAGAATTTGTCACAGACAGGCTCCTGCTCAGAGAATCAAATAGAGAACATTACCTTACATTGCCTTACCTAGATAGGCAGTCAGATGTGTGCCTGTAATCTCTCCCTCCTCTACATCAGACTCTTCTAAACTGAAACATGACAGGCATAGCACAGGGGGAGGGAGGAGGGAGTAGAGAGCTGCCTGAGAAGGAGTGAACAATAAATGAACTCTTACACAGCTGGACTAATGGATTAGTCCAGTCTATTACTTTTACTGCAGAAGCTAGCTGCCTGCTGGGTGTGAAGATGCTTATAGCAAGAGAACTACAAACAGTACAGTCATGATTTTTACATATTCTGAATGGTCTACCCGAACACTATTCAAGGTTACTATTAGTATCATACTGAAAAATGACCTGACAGTGTCCCTTTAAACATAGTACGGTTCCACCAATAAACAGGCTTCTGTCATTTCCTTAGACTTTGACTCCACTGATTGTGGCTCAAATTCATCCAATAGCAGCATTAAATATGAGAAATGACAGGATTCAATTTCTGTCAAAAATGCAAGATCGGGTAAGTTAGAAGAGCCAGAGGAAGCCGTCCATAGTAGGGATGGGCGAATTCCTCGCTACTATTCGGGACTCGCCCGAATAGTAGTGGACTCGGGGGACTCGCTACTCGCCGAGTTTCCTTAGGAATTACTCGGGGGTAGCGAGTCCCTGTACTTTTGCAGTGTATCTATACAGATACACTACAAAAGTACCCTAAAAGTTAATGTAAGGGGTTAAAAACAATAAACATTAATACTCACCTCCTGTACTCCTGGACCGGGACCAGGACCGAAGACCTCCGGCTGTTACAGGACCTTCGAGACCACCGGGAGAAGATGGGGAAAAGGACCTTGCAGTTCAGCCAATCAGCATTCGGCTAGCGGTCACATGGGTTTGTCATGTGACCGCAGTGCAGCCGCGTCACAACCCATGTGACCGCTAGCCGAATGCTGATTGGCTGAACTGCAAGGTCCTTTTCCCCATCTTCTCCCGGTGGTCTCGGTGGTCCTGTAACAGCCAGAGGTCTTCGGTCCCGGTCCCGGTCCAGGAGTACAGGAGGTGAGTATTAATGTTTATTGTTTTTAACCCCTTACATTAACTTTTAGGATACTTTTGTAGTGTATCTGTATAGATACACTGCAAAAGTACAGGTTACTACTCGGACTCGCTGGACTCGCTGGACTCGCAACGAGTACCGAGTCTCAGACCCGGACTCGTTAGAGTCCAGCAAGTCCGAGTATTTCAGGATTCGCCCATCCCTAGTCCATAGGTAATATGCAACGACGGAGAAAAAAAAGTTATTTTCACCTATAGACAAATGTAATAGCGTACTTATACTAACCCCTTTGACTGTGTCTTCTCCCCAAATCCAGGTCCTTGCTAAGGGGCTCAATTTTGTCCCAAGTTAGCACTTCGATCTCTTTCACACCATTAGGTATGTAAATACATTTGCTGATGGAATCCAATGTGAGTCAAATGTTTATTCCTATTTACTTACATATGATGAGCCACTCAAGTGCTGAAAAAAACAACAAAAACACTGGAACGGTGCTTAAAAATAAAAAAATATTTGGTACCTGATTACCCTGTTATCCCTCTCTTTCATTGACTACCCAAAATGCATAAAGTTTATTGCACTTTCATTACGACTGATTATAGGAAGGATGAAGGATTTAGTGAATGACTGGATGAACATTTACGACTGCAAGACCATCAGAATTCCAGGCTATCTGTGAGACAGCTCTAGTGCCCTCGAGGTATTCACCAATTTTCAGTGGAAAAGCAAATTTTAATTCTCCACTTGTGACGTCAGCAATCTTTATTCAGTTATTTCGCACCCTTTGGCCATGAAGGCTGTCCAGCACCATTAGGATAATTATAGCATTTATTCATATGAACAAAAACAATTCATTCTTTCAGTTTTGCATTATTTATTAGGTCACTTTATTAGGTTTTTTTGCACACAGAAGGTGCCCCGATGGCCTCAAAATGCTTCCCATCCTTGGTAATTTTGTATATTGCATGGTGGGAGAAACAATTCATTTTTAACCACACCAATCCCTTCTTTTCAGATGTGGCCTGGTACGGCCAATATCTGATCAACCTCCTTTTTGGTTTGGTCTTCCAGCATTTCGGACGTCCCTGATTTTTCACACATTATTAACATTTGTAATTCATTCTTGGACCCGTCAATAATCAAGTACCTTTTTTGGATATTGTATTGACTGTCAATTGTGCTCAATATAAGGTAGAAACATCTCTTTACATGAAAAACATACCTGGTAACAATATTTGTATCATCTAGCAATTATCATCCACCTCATACCATTCACGCAATTTCTTTTTGTGAATTCTTACGTGCTACGGTAGATGCACCTGTTTGGATGCTAACGTTTTTCAGTGCTGCTCCAGACCGCCTTATGCTCATAACTTCTGACTTGCTGTAAGTAAAAATGTACGTCACAAGCACTCAATGCATTTCTATGAGAGCCAGAAAATCGGCAGAATGAGGCTTTCATAGACTCACAATGAGTTGTGACTTTCAGCATGCTCCGTGAAACATGGGAGCTTTCGGCAGGTCACAAATCACAGGAGATCGACCGGAGCGTTGCTGGAAAAAGATAAAGACAGCAGAAGGTGAGTATAAGACAGAAAGTAGGGGACTTGCAATTAGTTCACCACTCCAGTGGGGAAATAAAAAGAAACCCGCTACAGTTGTGCTTTAGGAAGATATCAGAAAATAGATTTCAGAATAGCGGCTATGGTAGACAATTAGTTAAAAGAGTTGAGTTTGCAATATAATAAAATTAAAAACTTCATTTTGAAGTACTTGCCAGTGGTTATTCAAGACAAAATTCTCATGAAGGTTAATGGGGGAGGGTGCAGGTGTGTTATCAATAGAGGAGGAATAATAGGAAACATCCTCTCCCCTAATTCATTTCAACAACCCATTGCCAAATCCACTTGGTTTTGTTCAAAGGGGGTTTTTCAAATATGCCGAAAGTCGTTGCCTCGTATGTGTTTTTGCCCAAAGTAAATAAAACTTGGATTTTCTCTACCGCATGAAGTGGATCGCGGCATTGATACATTTATCAACTGCGATTCACACCATATTGTGTATTGAATGCAGAGCGTGCAGTATGCTCTACATAGGCCGTACTATAAGAAAGATTAAAAAACAAATAGCTGAGTACCTTTCCAACATAAATAATAAAAACGGATCATACCTAGGTGTGGTCAAGCATTTTATTAACAAGCAAAACAGTGATAGTTTGCATTTCAGGTTTTTTTGCTATGGAAAAGCATCATACCCTATAAGAGGAGGTGGTCTGCACAAACATCTTGCCCTACGAGAAGACAATTGGATTATGACTCTCAATACCAAACAACCATGTGGCATGGATTTTAAAAATTATTTGCTTTTAATGTTTTATTGTAATTATCTGACCTGATTTATGTTATTAGACAAACCTTGATTCCTTGCAACTGTTATATTCTTATATTGCCCATTGGTTTATGTATTGATTTATGCAATTGTTTCTTTTGTGTTTAAATTTGATTCCCATAATCCCCTTGTTTATCCTATGATTAAGGGCATCAGTCATGCCAGAAATGCGTTAATTTTAATTGCTTACGGGTATTCTTTTAATGGGAATTTAAATAAAGTCAGCTGATTTTATCAGATTGAAATGCTGATAGTTTCCCCTTTTCTATTTTGTACTTTCTTTAAGTAGTGGTACAGAGAAAGGTTTTCACAAAAGCCATGATGTTTATGCAGGACAATGCTCCATCTGCACTGCTTGGCTAGACATTTCTTGGCTCAGCCTTGACCTCTGTGTCTTGATCAGTGGTCGATATCAGTTTCTTTACCTCGGCCATGTCTCTGAGCACAAGTTTGACGCACCCCGGGGCAACTCAGAATTGGGCCCTCTCCACAGTCTGTGGGAGAATTGAACCGGCGTCGTGACCCGGCTCCATATGCCCAGGTGCGGCAAATAAAAGGGGATTGAAGAAAAAGGGAAAAAATTAAATTTGTAAAAGTATTTCATGACGTCACCTGTAATGTGTGGCTATATGAAGCCACCACTGGAATCGGGACCGCTGGGGTGATGGTGGGTGCAGCCGGATGGTGAACCCTCTACGGGTAGGGCTAGTCCCCAGGGCTTCCAAAGGTGTAGTGTAGTGTAAAAGTAAAGTTCCCATTACCTTCAGGCAGCATACACAGTCTCTGCGCGGTTGCGGCTTCTCTTCTTCCCTGCAGATAAAACAACGGAGTCAACACCATACTGGGCTTTACCGAACTTTTACTTGTTACTCTCAGACAACACAGCTTCACAGTTACTTTACAGTTGTTACAACAGACTCACGGCAGCTCTTTACAGTTCATACGGGCTTAGGTTCTCACTGCAGCCGGGACAGTTTATCTGAGTCACTCCCCCTAAGTGTACCTTTTGGGCCCTCCTTCTACTCTGCGCGTGTGGGTACAGTCTGGCTTTCAGGGGCTTTTTAGTGATTGGTCCCACACTTTGGGTCACTAGCCCTAGTACGATGGCTTTTTCCTTCACCGCACCGATTGTTAGGTCTAGGAACATAGAGTTCCCCCACCCCGCCGGGGTTTCGTGGTTGGGGCTTAAAGCTACCCGGCCATATCTACAGAGCCGGCACTCTAGTTCTTTCGCACAGCCCCAGCCACCAGTGTCCCGGATTAGTTGGGAATACCTGACTCCTTCTGTCCTTCCTAAGTTTCAGCCTGGGTTAGATAGGGCCTCTCTATTCTCAGCTCGATCTCAATTGCTGGCTAGCTGAAGGGTGTCTCTGCTTGGGGACCTCTCTCTCATACTTCCTCCAACTTTCTTCCTCTCCTTCCTTTTCTTTTTTCCCAACTTAGTGTTCCTGGGTTTTACTTCAGTTCTTCCACCCCTTTTCCAGGTCTCTTTTCTACATTCCACCCACCACTTTGTTCCTCCTGCCATCCCTTGCCTGACATGAAGTGACTTAGGCTCAGGATCGGAGTGTGTGTGTGGGTGTTGTTGTGGAGTGACCGTCTGACCAATCCCAACTGCAGTTCTCCTCTCTGGCAACCCGGTCGCAGGGGTGCCACCCTCTCCCAGAGCAAAGATTAGCACGTCCGCGTGCTAGGCACCGGTACGGTGGTACACATTAGCCCACAATTTTTCTATGCAATAACATTAACAATAACAATACAAGAATATTTTTGCTTCCCTTCCGGGAGGTGCATGACTTCAATGTTACGTAACAAAAATCAACTTTCTGATGACTATGGGGTAGGGAATAAAAAGATAGATAAAGTGCAAAACACAGTTCCAAATTGTTCAGTGTCTTTTTCGTCGTCTTCGGGAACCCATCACAAGAAAAACCTGTTGTATGGCCTGGGCGGAGCAACAGGGGCTCACATTGACCAAATATTCGGCTGCGCCAGTGGGTTTTTAAGCGATGCGGTTACAAGTGCTCACAGTTCACAGTGCAGAAAGTCCATACAACAGTTCAATTTACTCACATTAGAAAACACAGTACAAAATCAGCTATAAACCCAATAGGGTGTACACGAGAGTACACAAACTATTTACACTACTATGCTGGATCATCCACAGTTCATGATCTCACAGTCTTTGAAATATAATAGCAAGAGGGGTCAAACACATTCACTCAGGGAAGAAATGGGGACAACAAAGGAAAATGCTACTGTGGCGCCCCACATGGTCAGGCGTCACAGTGGGGTATTGCACCCGTAAAAGTGGTGTAATTTTCCCCACCTGCAAGTGGATACTTGGCTGGTGGGTGGGACCCATTCCTGCACTCTCACATTAGAATAGAAGTGGGAGGTTACTCCTGGGAGGGAGATACAGTATATTCACCTCTAAGGGGAGTAGAGAGTCAGAACAGAGAGTGAGGAGAAGGGAGTTGGAGAGGAGTCAAGGAGGAGTGTGGAGTGAGGCGGAAGGTTAACCCAGGCAGCTCTACGCTGATCCAGAGGGAAGATGAGAGAGGATCCTAGGCGGGGATCCTGAGAAAGGGTGTCGGACGTGGGAGTCTGGGCCCTAGAGAGAAAGGGGGAACCCCAGCATGGAGCGACCATACTCCAGGGAATTCCCCAGTCCACCACAGGAACGCCGGACCCGAGGAAATGGCCAGAGTCTACCTCTGAAGTAATCAACAGGCTGCTGCGGTCTGTTCACCGGCT
Organism: Allobates femoralis; assembly: GCA_033576535.1. NCBI lineage: Eukaryota > Metazoa > Chordata > Amphibia > Anura > Aromobatidae > Allobates > Allobates femoralis. Next base: position 412,413,157 of record JARQOC010000006.1, on the reverse strand, counting down.
ACGGCAACCTGCCAGATAGAGCAGTCTGCCTGCTTCCTCACCACGAGGGAGGGGAGCCCCAAGTGTACCTTTAAGGAGCCATTGGGTATAGACTCATCCTAGGCGGGGAAGAAAGGACACGGGTTCGTCAACTAAGGTATACCACGAGTACTACCATACCACCTGGCATCCACTTGCAGCCACCCGTAGAGCTACCTGTTTCTTTAACAACTTTTGCTGAACTGTGGACTTGTATGCTGATGACTGTTTACAGTAAAGTACCCGGGAGAGTGACTTTGCCTCTGTGTCTTTGTGCTGCAGAAATCAACCTGTTTGCTTTCAGAAATGCTGCCCCGAAGGACCAGCTCCACCTGTAGGGAGGTTTGCCATCCTTGCCGCAATACCATCGCCCTCCGGAGGACTGTGGCGGCACTGGTGATCCCTCACCAGGTACTACAGGTGGTGTCACGTGACAACAAGCTCTTATTCCCTGTACATAACCCCTTAGTGAAGTATCACCCAGGCCACGGGCTCAGGCACTGCCACCCGTGACATCACCGTGAAAACCCCTCCGAGCCTGATACCCGAGTACCCCAGGGCCTGGGGCTCGACACTGCTCAAACTCACAGTTTTTACAGCCTGTCCGGGGCTTACGTCTTCCACGGCAGTACTGGGTTGTTTGGCTGCAGGTAACTGAGGTCGCAGGGATAGGGACAGCTACCAGTTGCTCCTCATGTTGTTGTCTCTTAATCCAGAGGGCATAGACACCTCACTCTCCCTCCCGACGAATATCACCCGATCTTCAGGGTGTAAATCCCTACCGGGATGCCCTATGGGCAGGTGTGACTTGACGTCCGTGGGAGACGCAAACACCTCCCGGACTAGTCCAGGCTCTTTGATAAGGCCGTAGCCTTCTATTGGACGAAAGGCCACCACGGTCCCCTGCTGCCCGCGGTGTTTCGCGATTAATTGCTGTAGCTCGGGCCTGCGACTTGGACTGGATGGTCCTCTCCACTTTGGCCTGACGTTGGGCCTGCTCCTTCTCCTGGGCCGCTTCCCACCAAACAAACCATTTCTCCTGGTCCTTCTCTCGGGTGAGGATCTGAACCCTCTCTCGGCCATCCACTATCTCGCCCTGGAATCCCATTAGTGCCCAACCAGGGTTTTCCCAATGGCACACCATGGGCTCTGCTGCGTGCACCTCTTAGGTGGTAGCGGTGGCGGCCTCTCTTCTTCCCTGAAGATAAAACAAAGGAGTCCACACCATGCTGGGCTTTGCCGGACTTTTACTTGTTACTCTCAAACAACACAGCTTCACAGTTACTTTACTGTTGTTACAACAGATTCAGGTCCTCCTTTCGAGCCCTCTCCTTCTCCTCCTAGTTACGGTCCGGCCTTCGCAGGCTTTTTAGTGATTGGTCCCACATTTTGGGTCACTAGCCCTAGTACGATGGCTTTTTCCTTCACCGCACGGATTGTTAGATCTCGGGACATAGAGTTCCCGCACCCCGCCGGGGTTTCGTGGTTGGGGCTTAAAGCTACCCAGCCACATCTACAAAGCCGACACTCTGGTTCTATGGCCCAGTGTCCCGGGTTAGTCGGGTACACCTGACTCCTTCTGTCCTTCCTCGGACAACTGCAGTTCTCCTCTGTGGACACCTGGTCGCAGGGGAAGCAACAGAATCCCTTGTACTTCTGGACGCTCCAGGGAGGTTTCAGCATCTCCTATTTCTGCCATGTTTCTGAGCACTGATCAACTTGTATTTCTGGGAGGTTTAAGTTTAGGAATATGACAGCACTGGTGGATAAAGGACTCCTAATCACTTCTGGGACACTGCAATAGTGACAGTTTATTGCACTATGGAATCAGTGCCGGGCTATGATGTCAGAAGTGAGTCATTGCTCAGTCATGCAATCTAGTGCTGAAGTGTTGAAAGAAAGAGACCATAGATGTTTTTGTAACCCAAGTAAAGTACCTGATTGTCCACAACAAGGTTGCATACAAATAAATTTATTAAATAACTGGTGGTACAAACAGGTAAACTTAGCAGTAAGTCAGGAAGGTGTGGAAAAGGGGAGGGGGGGGAGGGAAGGAGGTGGGAGATGGAGGCTGGAGAGGCAGAGGACTAAGTAAACCCCACCCTGGTTGCAGAGGAAAAGATGCCTATGCTCATAGAAGTCAAAGAGCAGACCAGCGATATTGTGTGGGTCTGTCACCTAACTATGTACACAGAGCTATAGACTTAACCATCTGACACTTACCCATGGGTGTTAAGTACTGGGGGTCCCGTGCACTCCTGCCTCCGTCCCGAGGGCCCCGACACGTGTTTCGCGTCCGGCTTTCTCAAGGGGCGAGTGGTGAGGGGTGCTCAAACTGACCGGCTTATATGTGTACAACAACAGCTGCAGCTTGTCTGGCTGCATGACGCAAATCGCCAACCGGAAGCAACGCGGCGAGGGGGACGCTCGCGGGTGCACAGTGACTGGGAACAGAAGTTCCCGTGACGTCACATCCGCTGTGCATCTACGATGTCGGTCCCCATCACTGCGAGCTCCCGGCGGTTCAGTGCGCATGCGCACACTGCTCGCCGCCATTTTGGAAAAGGGCAAAAAGAGCTCTTTTTTGCCCTTCTCCTTTATTTAAGATATCATAACAAGTATTCTCATTACAAGAATAGGCAGTGGCAGAGGAACAGGTGACAGTCAAGGACAGGTATTGATGAAAAGGGATTGCTAAAGGTAAAACAATATGACACTTAATAAAGGCACACAGGAGACACTACAGAAAAGGGAGGAGGGGAGGAAAAAAGGAAGGGGAAAACAACGGAGACAACTCAATTGAAAAAATATATATATATCCACATAACACGTCTCCATCAGTCCCTCTCCAAATTCACTTGCAATGTATCAGTTCTCCATAGTTCTTATTAGCATCCCACGGACCAGAGAGTATCGCTGAATAACATCCATATCCATGTTGTTGGTCACATATATAGCCAGTTCAAAAAATAAAAGGTGCACGGCTAAAATAGACAAATAAAAAGAGCAAGTTAAAAGGCTGACTATCCTAGGAGAGGTACAGAAAATAGCCATGAAATTCTCCTAATTGGCAAAAAAATATATATACACATATAAACATATGTATACATATATGCAGAGTATATTGGTCCCAAAGGGGCAAAAGGAATCTACTCGAAATATAACAATCGACAAACAGGGAGGGGGCCGAAGATGAAGATCGGATCATGACCATAAGCAGCAAAACAAACAAACCCAAACTGTTCATGATATATTTAAGGTGGTTAAATACCACCATTTAGAAGCAAAGGGCAGGTCCGATAAAGACCGGAAATATAAAACCCTTATAAAAGTATATAAAAAAGGGGGGGATCAATATTGCACCAAACGTGTGTGCCTGTACTTATGTTGTTAATAGACTAAAGAAAGGGGGCGAAACTTAACCTTTCATTGAGACCGGCAGGTGCCATTGTACCGAGAGTTACAATCCACCTGCATTCAAGTTTCGCGAGTTCTTTACTCACATCCCCCCCACGAATCCCTAAATTCAGTTTGTCAATCCCGCAGACACGAAGAGTCGCGGGATTGCAATCATGAAAATTTTTAAAATGTCGGGGAATTGTGCGGAGAGTGGTTATATCCTCAACATCTGCTGCCGCGATAATGTCTCTTTCGTGCTCCCTTATACGTCGTCTAAATTCGCGGGTGGTAAGGCCCACGTACGTAAGGCCACACCCGCACGTAGCATGATACACAACACAAGTGGTGCTACAGGTAATATATTTCCTAATATCAAATTCCTTGCTCCCATCATGATTTCCAAATTTTCTGGTACGAAAAATGCTGCTTCTGCAGGAAAGGCAGGAACCACAGGGATAACAGCCCACCAGAGGGCGCCCCGTATTAAACGGGGCGAGTGGTTTTTTTATGTAATGGCTGTGCACCAGCCTATCCCTGAGGCTCCTGCCTCTCCTCGCTGTCATCAAGGGTCTATCAGGGATGAGTGGGGCCAAAGTTTGATCCGTTTTCAAGACACTCCAATGACGTGTAAGAATACCCCTAACCTCTGACCACTGATTACAATACGTTGAGATAAATCTCAGGGCGGGGGAGTTATCCGAAGTAGATAGATTAGAGGGTTTATTAGCTAGGAGATTACGGCGTAGTGTCGTTTTAGCCCGTTGGTAACCTGCTTTAACGCTTCTCCTGCTATACCCTCGATCTATAAATCTATCTCTCATCTCCGCCGCCCGTTCGTCAAACACACCCTCATCAGAGCAAACACGCCGTAGCCTCAAGAATTGGCCTACGGGGATGGCTAGTGCTGAAGTGTGCTGAGCTTTTGGTTTGTTGATTGACAGCTCAACCGTTCAATATGAGACTGAGAAGTACTGGGTTCATTCAGGTGTTCCCTGTTCTCTTTTATTGCCCAGCTACTTAGCTGAGCAGTTAATCTCAGATATCTGCCAGTCGTTGCAGTTTGCTCATTAGTGCATGTTGGCTTTGCTCCTCTGTGTTCTGATCTTTTGCTGCCAGACTTTGGCACATCCATTTACCTTTCCCTTTGCTATGATACTCTATCCTCCTGGTAGGAGAACTTCCTGTGGGCCACCCCCTGATTGATGGCAATCGGGGCGGCCACACTTTTTGGCGCCTTTGTCTTGGCCCTCCTTCTTCTAGGGGCTGAGGCACACCCCAGGGCCTACACATGGTGTTTAGTACATGGCTACAGCTCTATCTTGGGTCCTCCTGCAGTAATGTCGGGAACCCATTTTTGGTGCCAAGCAATGGCGGGAACAGTTCGTTTCAATAGTCCAAGGTGCACAGTACCCGGTAATACCAGGCACGAGATCCTGTTCGTGACACCAGAAATATATGTCGAGCCCCAGGCCCTGGGGTACTCGGGAATCAGGCTCGGTGGGATGCTTAGGATGTCACGGGTGGCAGCGCCTGAGCCCGTGGCCTGGGTGACACTTCAAAAAGGGGTTATTTACAGGGGATAAGAGTTTGTCATGTGACACCACCTGTAGTACCTGGTGACGGGTCACCAGCACCGCCACAGTCCGCCGGAGGTAGATGGTAGTGCGGCTGAGATAGCAAAGCTCCCTACAGGTAGAGCTGGTCCTCCGGGGCAGCGTTCCTGAAAACAAGCAGGATGATGGAGAAAACCACACACAGGCAAAGTCACTTTCTCCCGGATACTTTACTGTCAACCTTTAGCAGCATCATACAAAGTCCAGAGTTCATCTTCAGATATTAAAATAACAGGTAGCTCTATGGGTGGCTGCAAGTGGATCCCAGGTGGTATGGTGGAACCCGTGGTGTACCTTAGTTGACGAACCCGTGTCCTTTCTTCCCCTCCTAGGATGGGCCTATACCCAATGGCTCCATGTGGGTAGTATTGGGGTCCTCTCCCTCGTAGTAAGGAAGCAGTCAGAATGCTCCGTCTGGCAGGGTGCTGTGGCGATATGCGGACCACAGCAGCCGGTTGCCGACTGCAAAGATAAACCTTGGCCGGATCCTCGAGCCCAGCGTTCCCGTGGTGGACTGGACAGTCCCCTGGAGTATGGACGCTCCATGCTGGGGTTGTCCCTTTCTCTCTAGGGCCTCGACTCCGAATGTCGGGCGCCCTCTTTCAGGATCTCTTCAAGACCCTCTTTCTCCTTTCCTTCGGGTCAGCGTGAAACCGACCAGGTAAGGCATTCCGCCTCGTTCCTCATTCCTTCTCCTCCTCCGACTACTCCGCTCTCTCAGACACCCATTGTCTGACTACGCTTTCCTACAGACTGACCTCCTTTGTTCCCCCTAGGGGTGAATATATCTCTCTCCCGGGTAACCTCCCACTCCTATTCTCATGTGGGAGTGCAGGAATGGGTCCCACCCATCAACCTAGGGTCCACTTGTGGCTGGGGAAATTACACCTCTTTTACGAGTGCAATACCCCCCTGTGACGCCTGACTACGTGGGTGCCACACTAACATAGGACTGTGACCTGACTACGCCTTTATCTATTCCCTTAGTTCACAACGTTCTCTCTTGGTATCTGATGCCGGACCATTTGACTAGCCTGTGTCAAGGCTTGACCACATAGTGATTAGCATTTCAACTTCACGTTTGATTTTCTCCAATCTTTAGTTAATTTGCATCCTTTTAAACCGAACACATTTGTTGACACGCTGTTAACTATTTACAACAAGCACTCCCCAATATCTTAGCAATTTCAGGAGCTCTTGGTCCCTCTATAAGATTTATTAACAAGTCTTGACTTTTCAGAGTCAGTTACATCTTTCTTTGGACCGTTTTGCCTAAGGAAAACAATCTGCCTAATAATTCTTCACACCTTGGTAAAGGGTGTTGATACCCTTAGGGTTCATCCTCCCTTATTACACAAATACATACCACCTGACTTGCTTCTTTCATCCAATAAGTATCCAGGTTTATACAGTTTGGAGTTGTAAAATATGTGTAAAAAAAGATTGCTTAATAATTCTGCACAGGGGTTTTGCCTTTAGCCCCTCTGGCCGGTTGGATGGGTCACTCTCACTTTTGCTCTAGCAATTCACAATAGCGTCCCTCCTCCTGACTTCATGTCCTGAATATTTTTGCCTCCTATAATTGGATTTGTGTCCATGACCAGAACTACTGATTCCTACATCATATAATTAATCACATTCATTGACGACACACATTTCTCCCAGGATGTTCTTGTTCACGCTTTTTTTTAAAATCCTATAAATATTCAATGAACCAGTCGTCATGAAGTACAGATTTACATAAATTATCATAAGCTGCTATCCAACAGAACAACAGTGCCCCTAATGGCCGAAGGAGGAAACAACGGCCTAGGTCATTCATTCATTACAGGATCCTGTACATCGAAGGTCTGCAACTTCTATATATTGCTGGGGGAGACTACAACTGCCAGCATGCTCTGATTGACCTGAAATGAGTCATGTGACAAACATATAATACCATGCTTAGGTCAGGGCCTTAAAGTGATTTTGAAAAGCAGGATAATTGGTCCCCTGATACAGATGGTATGATTTGTGCCTCATGACAAACTCAGCCACATAGACTATTTAAAGTGCACCTGCCCCCCTGTTTTTGGTGTTATAAACTGTGACCACTACCTTTACCATGATGTAATTGGGTTTCCTGTAACCAGTGCCAGACTGGGGTGTTTTAGACCCACTAGGGAAATTGACTCCAGGGGCCCACACTTCAGCTATATGGAAATACCTGTTAGCCATTATACCCATTATAGTGGCGTCTCCAGCACATCACTGTGCGCTCACCATAACTGTGATACAGAATTACTGCACTTTGCATTAAAGGGATTCTTTGGTGAAACAAGTTATCAGCGATCCACAGGTTCGGTCGGTGATCACTTATTTATTGGTGGAAATCAACCAGTGGAAATTGCATAGTCGGAAGAATGTGGCGCTTTTATCCCCGTTATAAAAAGCAGCGGCCGGTAACGATGTGACCGCGGCTCCATTCATCATCATTGGGGCTTCCAGAAAAAGCCAAACACAGCGCACACAGCCACTGAGGGGATGAGCAGATCAGTGGTCAAACCTTATATGATCAGTGGTCGAGCTGTACATCAGCTCCAGTCTAATGGGGAGAAAATAAACCTATGACTAGAGACTGTCTTTAAGGATGATGATTTTAATGTGTGTTTTAATGTTTTTTTCTAATAAAAATGAATTTTTAAGGATCTATATCTCAGGACACTATGCTGGATATTTTTCTATTATTTTGGACACCAATAAATAACTTATCACTTATCCTTAGGCCATGTGCACACAGAGTATTTGATGAGATTTTTACCTCAGTATTTGTAAGACAAAACCAGGAGTGGAACGATCAGAGGTGATTTTTTTCAGCATTTCTCATCCACTCCTGGTTTTGCCTTATAATTACTGAGGTAAAAATCTCATCAAATCCTCAACGTGTGCACGGGCCTTAGAAGAAATGATTACTTGCTTTCTCTGGAGAACCTCTGTAAGTGCATCTCTGCTGCTGTGTCACAGGACGTGGAGGGGTTAAACATTCAAGTATTTAATATCTATTAGAAATGAAGAATTTTCCCCTAATTGATATCAGATAAAACAAATGAACAACCACAATCCACTATACCAAGCCTAATAATACCACATAGGAGGGAGAAATACCACCAACCACCAACGCACAGTCTTATTGTCCTCGGGGGATAGCAGTCCTCGAGTGAATTGTTCAATCAAGAGCTTGTTTTCATCGGGTACACTCGCATGGCTGACATGTTTAAGGGCTCGCAATGCTTCCTCTAGGCGCCAGGCGTAAGCTCTGATATCATCTCTCGGCCTATGGTAGCAGTGATGGAAGCGCATGCATATATTAGCCTCATTGCACTCCTCAAAGGTAGCTTTCAATTTGTCAAATATAGCAGCTGCTGATCTCCGTTTGGCGGCAGACCAGGACACGCTCTTTTTTTTCTGCTGCGCCAGTTAACTGTCCGAATACCACGACAGGTCGCTGTTGACCGGTCATCGCATACATGTCTAGGACGCTAGTGATTTTTCTCCTGAAAGCATCCAGCATATCAGGGCGTCCGTCATACTGGGGCAACCATTTAGCCCCCGAGATGTATGGGAGTGAGATCGGCATGATTGGGGCGCTTGCGCCCGGTGCACCGGTGGTGCTGGCAGTACTACTGTAGGCTGCCATGGTTGCTTCCGGGTAATTCCTAGGGTCAGTGAACGCGCTGTCGTCGTCGCTGGAGGAGGCCGACATGTTGGGGGCCCCCCTAGTGAATTACAGCCAGTTCTCAAACAATTAAACAGTTTGGGTGTTTCCGGACTAGGCCACGGCGCTCGGGAATATTCGGCTGAGCGAGGGGCGGGTTTCAGTTTCACGTCCTACAGGCCGACACACCCCCTCCTTCCCGCTCTTTGGCGCAGTAATGGCAGCGTTGTTTTATCAGTCACTCAATACAGTTGAAATCACGGCACACAGTACCCGGTAATACTGGCCACGACATCCTGTTCGTGACGCCTGAAAGATATGTCGAGCCCCAGTCCCTGCGGCACTCGGGTATCAGGCTCAGTAGGTGTTCTCACGGAGGATGTCACGGGTGGCAGCACCTGAGCCCATGGCCTGGGTGACACTTCAAAAAGGGTTTATTTACAGGGGATAAGAGTTTGTCATGTGACGCCACCTGTAGTACCTGGTGGTGGGCCACCAGCGCCACCACAGTCTGCCGGAGGTAGATGGTAGTGCGTCTGAGATGGTAAAGCTCCCTACAGGTAGAGCTGGTCCGGGGCAGCGTAGTGTAAAGGGGCAGTTTGGAGTGGAGCTATAAGTCAGTGTAGGGGTTGATGGAGCAGTCTATAAGGGCACCGGGAGCGGAGAGAAATGACACACACACACACTGTAGAAGTCTCTTTTACCTTTTACTGTTGGTATAGCAGGTAAAGACGTCCGGGGAACTGACAGGTGACAGGTGCACAGTGGGTCCCCACAGCAAGTGGGTATAAGGCCTCCTCTGCTTCTCTACGGTTCCTGAAGCCCAGTCTGCTTGCAGCCAGACTGGCCTCCTCACTTCCTCTGGTCCTCTCTCCCTCTCTCCACCTGCGCAGTCCATGGGTTACCCTCTCTGATCACTGCGGTGTCTGGCTCCCTCTCTTTGAGTACGCAGGGGAACCGAGTGACTGAAGTCTCCACGGTGTGACAGGATTTTCTGTAGTCCTGAAGTAGCCTACAGGTGCGGATCCCCGAAGTCTGGTACGTCTCTGGGCGAACTTCCACTAGTTCCTCACTCTCTTTGGCTCTACTCCTTGCCTTCTGTCCCCACTCCTAGGCTTGCGGGATGTCAGAAGGGCCACTCCGGGTCACTGGCTCGGGCCTAACTGCGGCACCGACCAACAGGACATCTTCGCAGCTCTCCTAGCGTCTGCACACTCTAACTAACTCCTCCCCCAGCAGCAGTATTTATAGGGGATCTCACCTAAAGCCAGTGAGTAGAGCTCCCCCTACTGTGCCAGGGTGGAAGGTGTTGCATGTAGTAGGTACCTGCTGTGGAAACCCAGCTGTGCATTAGGGAAGTCTGTGGCTACCTGCGTGAGCAGGGCGCCACATGTACAGGTAATACAGTGATCACCAGTGACATTATACACAGGAGCTCTGTATACAGTGTTTGTGTACAGATAATGCAGAGATCACCAGTGACATTATACACAAGAGCTCTGTGCAGGGCCGGCTCCAGGTTTCTGTGTGCCCCGGGCGAAAAAGTCTCAGTGGGCCCCCTTTAGTACATATCTCGGACTATAATTATATATATATATATCTATAGCCGCACACTTACCACAAGCCCCATAGACAATGCATGGGGCTTGCCGCAAATGTGAAGCAAGTGCAGCCGCTAGACAGAAAATGCGGCAGATGCAGGGTTTTTTTAACCGCAACTGCCACATTTTTAAAAAAGGAACAGTGACTGCCGAAACCAGCAAGAGCTGTTTCTGACAGTGAGTATATTACACGTTGTTAGGGCTAAAATACCCTTCAAATGCAAAATATTGCATTTTTGTGCGTCTGAGGATGCTTGGTATATATGCAAGCATCCTCAAGCGCACAAATAATGCAAGCAGCTCAATGGAGCCGCACTGCCATATGGGTGGCACCGCAGCTTAGCGGAGTGTCTGGCCGTCTGGATCTCTCTTTCTCCTCACCTTTCTTCTTGCCGCTTCGGTCTGCTCCAGTCGCTCTGCACATATCAGCACAGTGATGACTACATCGGGCCCCTCCATTCTGAGCTGCAGAATGCAGACAGCGGCAGAAGAGACTCTGGAGAAGAATGCTGCTGACATAGGTGGCTGAGACTATAGGAGCGGAATCCGCGGGGGGCTACCACTGGTACACATACCTCCTACACACGCGGCTCTGCTCCATACACCTCGTACGCACGCGGCTCCGCTCCATACACCTCATACACATGCGGTTCTGCTCCATACACCTCGAACACACGCGGCTCTGCTCCGTACACCTCATACACACGCGGTTCTGCTCCATACACCTCGTACACGCTCAGCTCTGCTCCATACACCTCATCAACACACGCGGCTTTGCTCCATACACCTCGTACGCACGCGGCTCTGCTCCATACACACATCGTACGCAGGCGGCTCTGCTCCATACACCTCGTACGCACACGGCTCTGCTCCATACACCTCGTACGCACGCGGCTTCGCTCCATACACCTCATACATACGCGGTTCTGTTCCGTACACCTCGTACACACGCGGCTCTGCTCCGTACACCTCATACACACGCGGTTCTGCTCCATACACCTCATACACACGCGGCTTTGCTCCATACACCTCGTATGCACGCGGCTCTGCTCCATACACCTCGTACGCACTCAGCTCTGCTCCATACACCTCGTACGCACTCAGCTCTGCTCCATACACCTCGTACGCACGCGGCTCTGCTCCATACACCTCGTACACACTCAGCTCTGCTCCATACACCTCGTACGCACGCGGCTCTGCTTCATACACTTCGTACGCACGCGGCTCTGCTCCATACACCGCTCCATACACCTAGTACCCACTCGGCTCCGTTCCATACACCTAGTACACACTCGCCTCTGCTACATTCACACTGTAAATCCCTCCTGACCCCACACATAAACTTCACCTAATTGCCATACACCTAGTACACACTCGCCTCTGCTACATTCACACTGTAAACCCCTCCTGACCCCACACATAAACTTCACCTAATTGAGTCTCATGATGGGCAGCACAGCAGAGTCCTGCATACTCAGAGATGCTGATCATGTGATCCCTGACTCCTCCCCTCCATGTGACATCATCACAGGTCCTGTAAGCACAGAGTGTGCTGCTCTGTCGGCTCCCATGGAGGGGGGAGGAGGGAGACCTCCGGGGCTGCAGGAGGCTGAAAATGACCTCCCAGCTGCCCCCTGGATATGGCCCTGGCTGTGGGGGCAGTGTTCTCAGGGGCCCCTGAGGCTAGGGTCACACTTGCATTGTGACCCTAGCCTGATGCAAGTATTTTCGGCTGCAGCACATAGCTTTTAATGCTATGCGCTGGAGCCCATAGAAACCCCATGTTTACCTTGACAACCACTGGTTGTCAATGTAAACATCGGCTTTCTATGGGCTCTGTTGCTGGCAGCGCATAGCATTAAACGCTCTGCGCTGCAGCAGACAATACTTGCGTCAGGCTAGGGTCACAATGCAAGTGTGACCCTAGCCCTCAGGGGCCCGGCGGGCCCCCTCCAAGCAGTCGGGCCCCGGCACTTGCCCGGGTGCGCCGGGTGCTGACGCCGGGCCTGGCTCTGTGTACTGTGTCAGTGTACAGGTAATACAGTGATCACCGGTGACATTATACACAGGAGCTCTGTATATAGTGTATAGGTAATACACATACTCACCAGTGATGTCTCTAGGTGAAGTCCTCAGTTATAAGTCTTACTTATAACTGATTACTTCCAGAGCTCATTCCACACTTTTCCCAAGATTTCTACACTACAGCAAATGACAAAAAAAGCGACAGTGCTGCTCCGCACTGTAACGGGACCTCCTTTTATTCCCCTCATGGGAAAAAGTATTTTCAAAAGTAAATTATATTACAGCAGTAATAATGTTCACTAATTGGTCCCCGCAGTAAATATGTCTACACTTGCCACCATTCACCAAATATGTATGTTCCTCTATTCTGGCCCCCCTTATTGTAATAATGTCTCCCATCCTGGCCCCCTTTATAATGTTCACCATCATAGATCCCTATGTTCCTCCATTCTGGTCCTCTATGTTGCCCCATTCTATGTCCCCAGACCGACATGAAAACATCTCCAGCCATCTAGATAGATTACAACAAAGACACATCTAACTTCTCACATTTCCAGCCTCGTCCCCATCTATTCCCAAACTGGACAAACTCCTCATCTTACTGATACCCCAATGCTGAGCCACTGCTGCTGTATGTGTCACTATTACTGCACCTGTTGTGTGACACATACACAGCGCTCTTCTTACTGCCCCACATAATACCACCACTGTGCTCCCCACATAATGTCACCACTGTGCCCCCCATATAATAATACCGCCACTGTGCCCCCTACATAATCATTCCACCACTGTGTTCCCCATATAATCATGCCATCCCTGTGCACATGTTCCTTATCCTGGGCCCCCTACAGGTATATATGTCCCCATCCTGGTCTATATGTCCCCACCCTGATATATGTGTCCCCATCCTGGTAAATACTGTATCCCATCCTGGTATATATTGCATGTCCAACATCCTGGTATATATATCCCCCACCCTGGGCCTATCCTAGCATATATGTCCCCTATCCTGATATATTATATATATAAACCATATTCCAAATTATTATGCAAATTGGTTTTAAGTGTCATAGGGTTTTTTTTTTTTTCAATGAAACCCATTGATGGTATTGTGTCTCAGTTTTCTTTAAATCACTGAAATCAATCTCAGATATCTGTGATAATTAGTTTGGCAGGTGAGCCCAATAAAAGGAAAACTCGGTGTTCCACAATATTACGCAGGCCACAGTTTTCAAGTAACATGTGAAAGAAAAAGGATCTCTCTGCTACCTAAAAAAAGCAACAAATAGTGCAATGCCTTGGACAAGGGATGAAAATATTAGATATTGCACGAAAACTTAAGCGTGATCATTGTACTGTGAAGAGATTTGTGGCTGATTCTGAGCACAGATGTGTTTGTGCAGATAAAGGCAGAATGAGGAAGGTTTCTGCCAGGCAAGTTCATCAGATTAAGAGAGCAGCTGCTAAAAAGGCCTTACAAACCAACAAACAAATATTTAAAGCTGCTGGTGCCTCTGGAGTCCCTCAAACCTCAAGTTGCCCCTGGTATATGTCCCCATGCTGGGCCCCTAAATATCCCCATCCTGGGCCCCTACATGTCCCCATCCTGGGCCCCTGGTATACAGTACAGATCAAATGTTTGGACACACCTGATTCAAAGTGTTTTTGTCGGGCCCCACGGGACGGGGGTACTCGGTACCGGACCGGACGGTGCCGGGGAAGTCACGGGTGGCTTGGTCCGGACCGTGTCCCTGGCTCGGCAAATAAAGGGGAATATTTACAGGGGAAATGTCACTCGTGACGCCACCCACTTGATGCGGCCAGTGATGGGGCCGCCGCTGCTGCAGAACCTCCGGGGGTGATGGAGTGGCAGCGGAGATGTTGTAGTTCCAGTGGGAAGAACTGTATCCCCCGGGGCAGTAAGAGTTAAGGGTTGTGGAGTTGTCCAGGACACTTACTTTGCAGACGCTGCAGGATCTTTCTTCCTTGCTGGTGCTAACAGGCTTGTAGCTCTATAGGTGGGAATCTGCTACAACCTGTATGGGAGGAATGGTCTGCAGATAGAGACTGACAAGAGAGGCCAATTAAGGGTTTTCCGTGTCTTTACTCTCAGTTCTTTCCAAGCAGTTCACAAGTCATTGGCAGTTCTTTACAAAGTTCAAGTACAGTTCTCAGTACACAGTTCAAAGACACGGACACATTCTCCCTCTCCGGGTTCCCTTTGCTCTGCAGCCAGGCCTCTCTCTCTGTGACCCCTCACACAGTCTTTAGTGTCCTTTCCGGGCTATTACATTCTCTTTACTACGTGTTGTGCGACACCGGACAGTATGGCGGTGACTCGGACCCCTGGTGGGCCCTCCGGGTTGTCACTGAGCTGCCTGTCCTTTGGGTTGTGGACCCTAACGTGGAGCTGTGGTCCCCCGTCGTGTTGTTTGGGGATCCTGAGTAAACTGCGGTCCCCTCTAGAGCCGACACTCTACTTAGCCCAGCCTCCAGCAGTCCTCAGGTGTGAGGCTCTACCAGGCTCCTTCTCTCTGTTCCTCTTGGTATCATAGGATTGACTTCTCTGCCTGCAGTCAGTGGCTTCAGCTGCTGTCTAGGGCACGGGTTCCACCGTCCCTCTTTGTTCTGTCACACTCCTGGTGGCATCAGCGTCGGACGGGCTTTCTTTCCCCTCTGGCTCGCACTGGCTCAGTACGGATTCTGCGCTCCTAGCATTGCACTCACAGAACGTGTGATTGTCTTTCTGTCTCAGCTTAGCTCAGCTTCTGGTCTTTGCATCTCGGCTCACTCCGGCCTGCTCCTTACTGACTTCCTTCACTCCTCCCCCTTCCTATATACTGTCAAGTCACCTGACTTCGGGTGTGCCCAACCCACTCCTCTGAATCCACCACCCCTCAATCTCATAGAGTTCTAATCTCAGGGCTGGATGTTAACTCCTTCTACACATGGGTTGTGTGGGCTGTGAGGGTGTTGTTGTGCAACAAGTGTCCTACCTGCCTGGCTGCAGTTCCCTTTGTGGCCTCCTGGACGCAGGGGCACCACATTTTCTTTATTGTCATGACTATGAAAATTGTAGATTCACACTGAAGGCATCAAAACTATGAATTAACACATGTGGAATTATATACTTAACAAAAAAGTGTGAAACAACTGAAAGTATGTCTTATATTCTAGGTTCTTCAAAGTAGCCACCTTTTGCTTTGATTACTGCTTTGCACACTCTTGGTATTCTCTTGATGAGCTTCAAGAGGAAGTCACCGGAAAATGTCTTCCAACAGTCTTGAAGGAGTACCTAGAGATGCTTAGCACTTGTTGGCCCTTTTGCCTTCACTCTGCGTTCCAGATCACCCCAAACCATCTCGATTGGGTTCAGGTCTGGTGACTGTGGAGGCCAGGTCATCTGGCGTAGAACCCCATCACCATCACACCTCCTCCTTTATGCTTCACGGTGGGAACCAGACATGTAAAGTCCATCCGTTCTCCTTTTCTGCGTCGCACTAAGACACGATGGTTGCAACCAAAGATCTCAAATTTGGACTCGTCAGACCAAAGCACAGATTTCCACTGGTCTAATGTGCATTCCTTGTGTTCTTTAGCCCAAACAAGTCTCTTCTGCTTGTGGCCTGTCCTTAGCAGTGGTTTCCTAGCAGCTATTTTACCATGAAGGCCTGCTGCACAATGTCTCCTCTTAACAGTTGTTGTAGAGATGTGTCTGCTGCTAGAACTCTGTGTGGCATTGACCTGGTCTCTAATCTGAGCTGCTGTTAACCTGAGATTTCTGAGGCTCGGGACTTGGATGAACTTATCCTCTGCAGCAGAGGTGACTCTTGGTCTTCCTTTCCTGGGCCGGTCCTCATGTGAGCCTGTTTCTTTGTGGCGCTTGATGGTTTTTATAACTGCACTTGGGGACAGTCAAAGTTTTCCCAATTTTTTGGACTGACTGACCTTCATTTCTTAAAGTAATGATGGCCACTCGTTTTTCATTGCTTAGCTGCTTTTTTCTTGCCATAATACAAATTTCTTGCCATAATACAGTCTTTTCAGTAGGACTATCATCTGTGTATCCACCAGATTTCTGCATAACACAACTGATGGTCCCAACCCCATTTCTAAGGCAAGAAATTCCACTTACTAAACCTAAAAAAGAGGAGAAAGGGGAGCGCACTAAGGCGGTAAACCGAGGGACACCAGTACAATAACTATGGTGGTCCACTCACCTGATGAGGTTGTGATGTGTCACAACCAACATAAAGAGCCTGGCCGCTGCAGATCCTGTAGAAGAAACAGCGTTGAAAAGAAGAAAAAGATCGGGATTTATCCGCGCTCGAGCGCGGATAAATCCCAATCTTTTTCTCCTGTGCAACACTTATTAAACTTGACAGGGCACACCTGTGAAGTGAAGACCATTTCCGGTGACTACCTCTTGAAGCTCATCAAGAGAATGCCAAGAGTGTGCAAAGCAGTAATCAACGCAAAAGGTGCCTACTTTGAAGAACCTAGGATATAAAACATATTTTCAGTGGTTTCTCACTTTTTTGTTAAGTATATAATTCCACATGTGTTAATTCATAGTTTTGATGCCTTCAGTGTGAATCTACAATTTTCATAGTCATGAAAATAAAGAAAACATTTTGAATCAGAAGGTGTGTCCAAACTTTTGATCTGTACTGTATATCCCGATCCTGGGCCCCTGGTATATGCCCCCATCCTGGGCCCATATATGTCCCCAACGTGGACCCCTGGTGTATATCCCAATTCTGGGCCCCTATATGTCCCCATCCTGGGTCCCTGGTATATATCCCCATCCTGGGCCCATATATGTCCCTATCCTGGGCCCCTATATGTCCCCATCCTGGGCCCCTGGTATGTATCTCCATTCTGGGCCCCTATATGTCCCCATCCTGAACCCCTGGTATATGCCCCCATCCTGTGCTCATATATGTCCCCAACCTGGGCCACTTGTGTATATCCCCATCCTGGGCCCCTATATGTCCCCATCCTGGGTCCCTATATGTCCCCATCCTGGGTCCCTGGTATATGTCCCCATCCTGGGCCCCTATATGTCCCCATCCTGGGCCCTTGGTATATATCCCCATCCTGGGCCCCTGGTATATGTCCCCATCCTGGGCCCCTATATGTCCACATCCTTGGCCTCTGGTATATGTCCCCATGCTGGGCTCCTAAATGTCCCCATCCTGGGCCCCTATATGTTCCCATCCTGGGCCCCTGAAATGTGTCTCCATTCTGGACCCCTATATGTCCCCATCCTGAACCCCTGGTATATGCCCCCATCCTGTGCTCATATATGTCCCCAACCTGGGCCACTTGTGTATATCCCCATCCTGGGCCCCTATATGTCCCCATCCTGGGTCCCTATATGTCCCCATCCTGGGTCCGTGGTATATGTCCCCATCCTGGGCGCCTATATGTCCCCATCCTGGGCCCTTGGTATATATCCCCATCCTGGGCCCTTGGTATATGTCCCCATCCTGGGCCCCTATATGTCCACATCCTTGGCCCCTGGTATATGTCCCCATGCTGGGCTCCTAAATGTCCCCATCCTGGGCCCCTATATGTTCCCATCCTGGGCCCCTGAAATGTGTCTCCATTCTGGACCCCTATATGTCCCCATCCTGGGCCCCTGGTATATGCCCCCATCCTGTGCTCATATATGTCCCCAACCTGGGCCACTTGTGTATATCCCCATCCTGGGCCTCTATATGTCCCCATCCTGGGTCCCTATATGTCCCCATCCTGGGCCCCTGGTATATGCCCCCATCCTGGGCCCATATATGTCCCCAACGTGGACCCCTGGTATATATCCCAATTCTGGGCCCCTATATGTCCCCATCCTGGGTCCCTGGTATATATCCCCATCCTGGGCCCATATATGTCCCATCCTGGGTCCCTATATGTCCCCATCCTGGGTCCCTGGTATATGCCCCCATCCTGGGCCCCTATATGTCCCCATCCTGGGCTCTTGGTATATATCCCCATCCTTGGCCCCTGGTATATGTCCCCATGCTGGGCTCCTAAATGTCTCCATCCTGGGCACCTGGTATGTGTCTCCATCCTGGGCCCCTCGTATATGTCCCCAATGCTGGGCCCCTATTTGTCCCAATCCTGGGCTCCTATATGTCATTCTTGGGCCCTGGTATATATCCCCATCCTGGGCCCCTGGTATATGTCCCCATCCTGGGCCCCTATATGTCCACATCCTTGGCCCCTGGTATATGTCCCCATGCTGGGCTCCTAAATGTCTCCATCCTGGGCACCTGGTATATAACCCCATCCTGGGCCCCAATATGTCCCCATCCTGGGCCCCTTGTATATATCCCCATGCTGGGCCCCTACATGTCCCCATCCTGGGCCCCTGGTATATGTCCCCATCCTGGGCCCCTATATGTCCACATCCTTGGCCCCTGGTATATGTCCCCATGCTGGGCTCCTAAATGTCTCCATCCTGGGCACCTGGTATATAACCCCATCCTGGGCCCCAATATGTCCCCATCCTGGGCCCCTTGTATATATCCCCATGCTGGGCCCCTAAATGTCCCCATCCTGGGCCCCTGGTATGTCTCCATCCTGGGCCCCTATATGTACCCATCCCGGGCCCCTGGAATATGTCCCGATCCTGAGCCCCTGGTATATGTCCCCATGCTGGGTCCTTAAATGTCCCCATCCTGGGCCCCTATATGTCCCCATTCTGGACCCCTGGGATATGTCCCCATCCTGGGTCCCTGGTATGTGTCCCCATGCTGGGCCCCTATATCTCCCAATCCTGGGCTCCTATATATCCCCATCCTGGGTCCCTGGTATATGTCCCCATCATGGGTCCCTATATGTCTCCATCTTGGGCCCTTGGTATATGTCCCCATGCTGGGCCCCTCTATGTCGACATCCTGGGTCCCTGACATATGTCCCCATGCTGACCCCTATGCATTAAAAAAAAATCAACACTCTACTCACCTCATCGATGGATTCTTCAGTATCCACCACTGGAGAATCCATTCCACACAAAGCTGCCGACATGCGTACAGTAAGCAAAGTCCTGAGGGGATGATGTCATCGCCCTGAGACTCTGACCTCCTGCGCATGCGCCAGCAGCATCACTGTGCTATTGTGCGTGTTGGAGGCAGCAGGTACAGCAGGGAAATCGTGTCTCCCTGCTATACCGCTCATAGACAGAGAGGCTATTCAGATCGATGCTGTGCACACCAATATGATTAGTGGTAGCTTGGGGGGACCCTCAGGCCCTCTCTGTGCATCACGGTGGGGAGTGCGGCAGAGCCATTGAGACCTAGGGCGCCGCGGCAAATTTTAGGCCACACCCCTGACCACTCCCATTTCACAACTAGCCACACCCATATCCACGCCCAAACCACACCCATTCAGCACTGCTGGTCACACTGTTTCATAAACAATAATTATAAACAGAAAAAAATAAATTTATTTACAAATGAATTAAAGTATTAATGCAAACTTGGTAAAAATATTTATTTTAAATTAGAATGTAGAAGCTGCAGATTACATAACAGGTCCACTCTATTAGATAAATTATCTTTAACAATCTTGTGCTTTTGGTTAATGGGAGGAATTAGAGAATAGTTGACTTATTTTTCTGTATATCTGCTGAAATCATGAGGAGCATTAGGGCCGCTTCATACTGCGGTGTGATCCGGTCTGGTTCTGTCCGGGATGCCCCAGATAGCCGCGGACCGGATCAGCACATAGGACTGGGGGGCTAATATGCCCCCCGGTCCGGTGTGCAGCCCACGCAGCTGCAGCCGCTGGCAGGTCAGGACCGCAGCGCCCGCGGTCCTCACCTATCAGCAGTGGGAGCTGCGTGCGGCTGCACACCGGACCGGGGGGCATATTAGCCCCCCAGTCCTATGTGCTGATCCGGTCCGCGGCTATCTGGGGCATCCCGGACAGAACCAGACCGGATCACACCGCAGTGTGAAGCGGCCCTTACCCTCACCTCTCTCAACAGCGAGTTCAAATTAAACAGAATGACCGGCTGGAGTGTCTGTGACTACAAATCGGCAGCGGGCAGAACAGACAGACAGACTTGCCTGTCAATTCTAAAGGTACCGTCACACGTGTCAATATTGCATGCAATTTCACTTGCAACTTATTAGTTGCAGTGAAATCACGGACACATTGTTCCATTCTACACAGTCACAAAATGGTGCAATGTGTCCATGATTTCACTGCAACCAGCAAGTTGGTCCGAAGTTGGACAGATAAGTTGGTGTGTGTAAAGTGGCCCTTAGGAGTTCTGTCCCCTACAGAGCAGTTATCGGCTCCTGATCCCATGGTTCCTGCATTACACACAGCTGTGTTACATTGTCACCTGTATAAAGACTCCTGTCGAGACACTCAATGAATCAGTCACCTCTAGAGATGAGTGAGTATACTCGTTACTATTCGGTACTTGCCGAATAGTACGGTACTCGGGCTACTCGTTACTCTGCGAGTTTCCTTGCGATTACTCGCTACGTAACGAGTACAATGTAAGTCAATGGGAAATGCGAGTAATTCCTCAGCTGCCGGACCCTGTAAAGAGGTCTGGCAGCAGAGGAAAAGGCTGCAATGGCCACATGTTTGTTTAAAATCCGGCAGTAAAAAGCTGCTGGGTTTTAAGCAATCATTAAGCTCCCTACTCGCTTCCCCGCTGCCTCCCATCCCGATCCTCCGCTCCCCCCCGCTGCCTCCCCACCTGATCCTAAGTTAGGACCGAGCGGGGAGTGCAACACCAGTGAGCGGGGAGTGCATGAGCCGGCCGGGGAAGCTGGTGGTGAGAAGACTTCACCGCCGGCTTTCCCGGTCTGTGCTGCGCTCCCCGCTCACTGATTCCCCCTCCCCGCTGCCTGGTGCTTCACTCCCCACCCGGTCCTAACTTAGGATCAGGCGGGGAGGGGGCATCAGTGAGCGGGGAGCGCATTTGACATGGGCTTCGCCGTAATTTTGTGTCCAGCCGGGTAGCTGCTAAGGCCACAGGACTACTTCACCGCATCAATGGGACAATGGATGGAGCCATGTACCGTAAAATCCTGAGTGACAACCTCATTCCCTCCGCCAGGACATTAAAAATCTGTCGTGGCTGGGTCTTCCAGCATGATAATGACCCAAAACAGCCAAGGCAACAAAGGATCGGCTCAAAGACAAGCACATTAAGGTCATGGAGTGGCCTAGCCAGTCTCCAGACCGTAATCCCATAGAAAATCTGTGGAGGAGCTGAAGCTCCGAGTTACCAAGCGACAGCCTCAAAATCTTAATGATTTAGAGATGATCTGCACAGAGGAGCGGAGCAAAATTCCTCCTGACGTGAGCAAACCTCATCATCAACTACAAGAAACATCTGACTGCTGTGCTGCCAACAAGGGTTTTGACACCAATTATTGTATTGTTTTTCAGAGGGATCAAATAATTACTTCTCTCTTCAAAATACAAATACATTTATATAATTTAGACAATGCAATTTTCTGGGTTTTATTTTTGATCTTCTATCTCTCACTCTTAAAATTAACCGACTCTTAAACTTATAGACTGTTCATGTCTTTGTCAGTGGGTAAACTTACAAAATTCGCAAGGGGTCAAATAATTATTTCTTTCACTGTATGTTGATGTGATAGCACCCTTAAAGGGGTTGTCCACTACTCACATAATCCCTTCTCAATTAATATATTGCACCTTACCGGCATTTTTTCAGCATTATTGATGCCAGGTCTCACGTGATGTTATCTCACATGAGCTGTGCATCCAATCAGTAGGCGCTTCACTCACATTTCCTTTAAACATAACATAACTCCGGAAAGAGTTGGAGAGCAGCAGCAGTTCTTGTTACTTCTGGCTGTCGGTTTTACCCAAAATAAGTAAAAGTGAAGTGATCCGTGAAGCAATCCCCGATGTATCATTAAATGACGGCATCACCTGGACATGAAAAGGTGCTGACAAAAACTATACATGAATTAAGGGGTTAATTGCCGCAACACTTATCATGATGTATAGGAACAAGCATATGGCTATGTTCAAGGCTATGTACAACTAAGGTGGCATATTTGATAATGGAACACAGTAAATGCTGCTATAGAATATAAAGAAAAAATGAGAGTCTTCGCTTCAACAATGGCCATTGGGGAAGAGCCCGGTAACTGCGACAAAGTGCTCTCATCCTACCGGGTCCTAACGGACTGTTGCTTCATGCGGTCTGCAATTGCTGGTCTGGGATTTTTATACCTGTGGATTGCAATTAAAACCTGCATAAAAATCCCAGACTAGCAATTGCAGACCGCATGAAGCAACAGTGCGTTAGGACCCGGTAGGATGAGAGCACTTTAGCGCAGTTACCGGGCTCTTCCCCAATGGCCATTGTTGAAGCTACTAAGACTCTCATTTTTTCTTTATATTCTATAGAAGCATTTACTGTGTTCCATTATCATATATGCCACCTTAGTTGTACATAGCCTTGAACATAGCCATATTCTTGTTCCTATACATCAGGATAAGTGTCGCGGCAATTAACCCCTTAATTCATGCAATGCCCGATGTGTTACCCCTGTGC
Source organism: Allobates femoralis (assembly GCA_033576535.1). Lineage (NCBI taxonomy): Eukaryota > Metazoa > Chordata > Amphibia > Anura > Aromobatidae > Allobates > Allobates femoralis. The sequence goes on along the minus strand of JARQOC010000006.1, from coordinate 412,390,237 downwards.
ACTCTGTTTCTAACCCCCATCCTTTGTCTTCTCTGCCTTGTGCGCTGTCCTCTGCCCTTTACACTGGCTTCTCCTGCTGTGTGCTGTCTTCTCCTCCTGTGTGCTGTCCTCTTCTCCTGTGCGCTGTCCCCTCTCCCCGCACTGTCTATTCTTCCTGTGCGCTGTCCCCTCTCCCCGCACTGTCTATTCTTCCTGTGCGCTGTCTCCTCTCCCCGCACTGTCTATTCTTCCTGTGCGCTGTCTCCTCTCCCCACATTGTCTTCTCCTGTGCGCTGCCCCCTTCCCTGTGCTGTCTTCTCCTGTGCGCTGTCTTCTCCTCCTGTGCGTTCTAATCTGATGCTACAGACAGCAACCGGCCTGAGAGACTGACCTGACACTACAGACAGCGACTGGTCTGAGAGACTGACCTGACACTACAGACAGCGATCGGCATGAGAGACTGACCTGACTCTACAGACAGCGACCAGCCTGAGAGACTGACCTGACACTACAGACAGCGACCGGCCTGAGAGACTGATCTGATGCTACAGACAGTGACCGGCCTGAGAGACTGACCTGACACTACAGACAGCGACCGGTCTGAGAGACTGACCTGACACTACATACAGCGACCGGCATGAGAGACTGACCTGACTCTACAGACAGCGACTGGCCTGAGAGACTGACCTGACACTACAGACAGCGACTGGCATGAGAGACTGACCTGACACTACAGACAGCGACCGGCCTGAGAGACTGACCTGACACTACAGACAGCAACTGGCATGAGAGACTGACCTGACACTACAGACAGCGACCGGCCTGAGAGACTGACCTGACACTACAGACAGCGACCGGCCTGAGAGACTGACCTGACACTACAGACAGCGACCGGCATGAGAGACTGACCTGATGCTACAGACAGCGACCGGCCTGAGACACAGTGACCTGACACTGCAGTGACCGGCCTGAGACACTGACCTGACACTGCAGTGACCGGCCTGAGACACAGTGACCTGACACTGCAGTGACCGGCCTGAGACACAGTGACCTGACACTGCAGTGACCGGCCTGAGACACAGTGACCTGACAATGCAGTGACCGGCCAGAGACACAGTGACCTGACACTGCAGTGACCGGCCTGAGACACAGTGACCTGACACTGCAGTGACCGGCCTGAGACACAGTGACCTGACACTGCAGTGACCGGCCAGAGACACAGTGACCTGACACTGCAGTGACCGGCCAGAGACACAGAGACCTGACACTGCAGTGACCGTCCAGAAACACAGTGACCTGACACTGCAGTGACCGGCCTGAGACACAGTGACCTGACACTGCAGTGACCGGCCTGAGACACAGTGACCTGACACTGCAGTGACCGGCCAGAGACACAGTGACCTGACACTGCAGTGACCGGCCAGAGACACAGTGACCTGACAGGACCTGGCTGCTGCTGCTCAGTCAGATTATTACCTCAGGTTGCTGGAGACTTCTCACTGAGGCGATGTGGAGATGAGCTGGGGTCACTTGTGTGTGTGAGGATTCTTCCTGGGCAGCAGTGGAGGCAGGCAAAGGGACGTGGCCATAACACACATGGGGTTTGGCCTGCAGCAGAGAGGCCGGCCCATTGAATTAATCTTGAGCATGTCTGGCCAGGCCGATGAAGCGACCGATGGTAAGGCCGCGGGTGTGTGTGTATGATCTTTCTCAACAGAATCCCCATACTCAGGTTTAACCGATAATAACATTTCTTTACTGTAAAACATATTTATCTCACAGTCAACCGAACTATATGCGCACTTGTATATATTAGAGTCTCTGGATCTTCACTTCTTCCGGGTACGCAGCAAGAAAAGAAAACACAACAATGAAGGTATCTTTCCCTAACTTTCCCTAAAATCACGTACCAGTCTTATCACAGAAGAAGATGTCGCTCCCACGTAGCAGGCCTGGGGATCTCCTCACTCTTCTTTGGTCTCCTTCTGCAGGTAACAGTCTGTCTCTCCCAGTCTCAGGGCACACAGAGCAACAGCAGAAGGGAGATCACAGCAGCACAAATGGCTCCGTTATGTCGGTCACGGCCCCAGCACATGCACTCTGGGTGCTCGGCGGGCAAGGTTTTGCAGAGCGGCCAGAGTCACAGCACCAAAGTCCAGTGGCCCAGGATCAGTCACAGGGGCCTCTGCGGGGTGATTTTTCCGGCAAGGTGTAGCAAAGTAGTCCACTTTAAACAGACATCCGCAGGTAGATCTTCTCAGCTCTGGATTTATACTCCTCTGATTCTCTGCTTTCACTTCCTGGTTAAACAACAGAGATGGCTGGGAGTTTCCCAGCTCTGTGATTGTACAGTCCACTGATGCCCCCTGGTGGACAAGTGCGGATTGTGCACAATTCATTTCAGTTTCAATTTCAATAATACAATCTGAATTGTACACCTCATTACATACCCCCCCACTTAAAGGTTGACAGTCCCTGTCAACAACCATCGGCTCCAAGGCAGTGATGCCTGTTGATATCACAGGGATTGATCTCCGGCGGAGTAGGGACCTCTGTTGGGGGAAACCGTCATCCCCCCGTTCACCTTCGCTCCCTTGTTCAGGGCTCACAATATCTCCAATAAACTCAGTCACGTTTTCTACCCGGGGAGAGTAGGATCGCCGGCGGTAGCGGCGCCGGTTGGGGGCAAATCTGCTTCCTTTAACGGGAACACCCCCAGGACCGGTAACGTCGGGGCCTCTGTACCCCTCTCTCCCTTCACAACATCAAACTGTACCACCTCGCCATCACCAACGCTGCGGAGGCACTTACGAGGATTGTTACGCTTTATGGCAGTCTGATGTACAAACACGTCATCCTTTGTGTCATTCCTGTTGATGAAGCCATACCCATCGCGGACATTAAACCACTTCACCGTCCCCTGGACCCGAGTGGCCAGTACTTGCTTATCGGTCTGGCTCTGTCTCTTCACACCCTTTTCCCTGATCTCCCCTGCCGAGCGAACCGCTTTGGCTGGGGCGTCTAGTTTAAAGGTGGCTGCTGTTGTGGGGCATGGCTTGCTGGTTCTGGTATATCGGACCACGGGTGGAGGATGCGGACAACGGTTTGCCCTATGGCGGGGGTCGCCGCATGTCCAGCACCTTCCCATAGGCCGACTGGTTGCTGTCTCGCTTGCCTGCCCGCCTGTTGGTCTAGCATGAGCTGCAGCTGTAGTATCTGTTTCTGCAACTCTGCTACTATCTGCTTCAATTCTTCCGTGTCACTGCTCGGACTGCTGGCACCGGATATGGACCTGCAGGCCGTAGTATAAGTCTGGTTATAAGCTACTACCGGGAGGAGATTCTGTTGATCACACATCCTGCCGACTACGCCAGATGAAGCGACCGATGGTAAGGCCGCGGGTGTGTGTGTATGATCTTTCTCAACAGAATCCCCATACTCAGGTTTAACCGATAATAACATTTCTTTACTGTAAAACATATTTATCTCACAGTCAACCGAACTATATGCGCACTTGTATATATTAGAGTCTCTGGATCTTCACTTCTTCCGGGTACGCAGCAAGAAAAGAAAACACAACAATGAAGGTATCTTTCCCTAACTTTCCCTAAAATCACGTACCAGTCTCATCACAGAAGAAGATGTCGCTCCCACGTAGCAGGCCTGGGGATCTCCTCACTCTTCTTCTTTGGTCTCCTTCTACAGGTAACAGTCTGTCTCTCCCAGTCTCAGGGCACACAGAGCAGCAGCAGAAGGGAGATCACAGCAGCACAAATGGCTCCCTTATGTCGGTCACGGCCCCAGCACATGCACTCTGGGTGCTCGGCGGGCAAGGTTTTGCAGAGCGGCCAGAGTCACAGCACCAAAGTCCAGTGGCCTAGGATCAGTCACAGGGGCCTCTGCGGGTGATTTTTCCGGCAAGGTGTAGCAAAGTAGTCCACTTTAAACAGACATCCGCAGGTAGATCTTCTCAGCTCTGGATTTATACTCCTCTGATTCTCTGCTTTCACTTCCTGGTTAAACAACAGAGATGGCTGGGAGTTTCCCAGCTCTGTGATTGTACAGTCCACTGATGCCCCCTGGTGGACAAGTGCGGACTGTGCACAATTCATTTCAGTTTCAATTTCAATAATACAATCTGAATTGTACACACCATTACACCGATATGGGCGTAGCCGGTATTGAGGGGGCGTGGCCTCCATGAGCGAGGCAAGCACTATCTTCAGGGAGGACGTGTGGGCAGCTGAAAGAGGGGGCGTGGCTGGAAAGAGGGGCGTGATCGGCAGACACAGAGACCTGCATGATTGCATCAGAGGGGGGCGTGGCCCGGAGATTCAGTGCACAGCGCGGGAAATGTAAGATCCCGATCGGGACACCGGGGCAGTGTGAGCAATCCGGGACTGTCCCGGTGAATCCGGGACACTTGGGAGGTCTGGCTGCATAGGGTGGCATATTTAAGGAGCTGACCAGTCACACTACACAATCGCTCGAGCGTCATGTATTAATCAGCCTCCTGCGATGCCTGCCCAATCATGATGTTCTTGCGTTGTCCTATCAGCGTACGGACGTCTCGTAATCCACAATTGTGGCACGCCTATGTGCTGTCCCTGCTGCACCAGGTCCGCCCATATTAGCTTGTTGTAGCGGTGTGTAAATGAGGTACGCTGAGCTACAGATGGCTACTTGAGACACCCGGCGATGCAGCTAGTTACAGATGTCACGTAGCGTAGCGCACCTTATGGCGGCGTGTAAAGGTGATGCGTTGAGCGTTTGTAACCGTTTGAGCGTGCTCGTGCACGTGAAGTAGCGGGATGCATCCATCCTGCCGTAGCGGCGTGTAAAGGTACCCTAAGTCTGCCACTGTGCCACCATATCTATCTCATACATACTGATAGGATGTTTATGTTGTGAGCCCCAATAGGGACAGTATTGCTGATGTATGCAGAGCACTGTGGAATTGGTATTGCTATATAAATGAAAAATTATTATTATTATTATTATTATTATTATTATTACCAGGGTTGTAACTACAACAGGTGCAGGGGTTCCAATCGCACCTGGGCCCCGGAGCATAGTGGGCCCCTCTTTAATGGACGGATGGTCTCCCATGGGGATATGGTGCTGAATCCCTTTTACCTGCTCAAAGTCCAGGGGGTCCTTACTGAATACCCTTTCATATTTCTGGACCACCCAGTAAACTCCATCTTTTTGGTGTGAAGGGGTGGAGTCAATGCCAATGTGCATTTTTTGACACCAGTCCTCCAACTGTGCTGAAGAGCCATTGTTCTCCGCTGTTTCAGACGGGTCCAAGGTGCTACTGCCTGGATTGTGTTATCACTGACAGTAAATAGCTTGGCTACCTTGGCGTACCTCTAGCAGCCGAACACCATATCATCATTTCACTTTGGGGGGAAAGCACAATGGGGTACGGATCACTCACCCTTACGCTGCCGACTTCTCCACAGGACAATTGTACCTGCTGTCTTTGAATTAAAGCTCTGATCTCTTTGTGCAGGACTCGTTGTTGTCTGGAACTGGCGGTTTCGTCTACCTGCTGTAACAACACAATATTTTCGCCGAGACAGTTTTCAATAATGTTGGTACTTAGGGTACTCATGGGATGACAGTCACGTTTATTAATATCGACAATTATCAAACCTTGGGATTTAAGCTCTAATCTCCCCACCTTAATGTTCACCTCTTTATACACCACCTGAGGCAAGACGACAATATAGGGTAACATCTTGGACTCACATGATAAGCAACTCATAGATATGATATATAACCTGAGAACAGAGTTCTATAGCTACAAGACCCAGTAAAGGAATCAAAAAGATCCACCAAATTGCCAGTGCACAAATTAATTATAACGTTGGTGAATCAGTGTAAAATACTGGGAACGTATTTCTTCAGAAGACTGAAGAAGACTTGCTTGAAACACGTGTCGGGGTAGCCCCTGAACACATGTCATAACCCCCTTGCATGGGTGAGTTTTGCCGTGTAGCCCCTGAACACGTGTCATAAACCCCTTGCATGGGTGAGTTTTGCCGTGTAGCCCCTGAACACGTGTCATAACCCCCTTGCATGGGTGAGTTTTGGGCTCTGTGACAGGCTATATATGTGGTATATTTTAACTGTATTTAACCTTATTTATTTGTACCATTATATGCCAGCATATGGATGTCTATTTAAACTGCCTGTTAACTGTATCCTTGCTATGGGGGTCTGTGACCTGTTCACCCTGTCTGTAACCTTCATTTGGTTTTAAATGCGTTCCCAGTATTTTATACTGATTCACCAATGTTATAATAAATTTGTGCACTGGCAATTTGGTGGATCTTTTTTATTCCTTTACTGGGTCTTGTAGCTATAGAACTCTGTTCTCAGGTTATATACCACCTGAGGCAAGGGCTGACCAATACTGGCTATTATAGTCAAATCATCATCAGAGTGATGGGTAAAGTCAGCATCATCCCAATAGCGTTTGTAAAAGGATATGTGGCATCGTGGTCACCTGGGAACCAGTGTCCAATAGAGCATTCAATGGGATGCCATCAATCACGACAGGCAGGATCGGTCGTCCTCCGACGTACTTATCCCTCCAGTTGCGTGGACCAGGTTGCTTTACTCCTGAGGGTTGGTCCTCTGCCCCAGGGGTGGTTCATTTAAAGGACACCACCTTGCGATATGTCCCACTTTGTCGCAGCGTAGGCAGATGGTCTGCCCAGTCGGGTAGTAGTGTGGAGCCCACTGGGACGGAGTACTCAGTACCGGATCGGGTTGCTGCTGGGGATGTCACGGAGGCCCTGGTCCGGACTGTGTCCCGGGTTCCGCAAGTAAAAGGGGGTATTTACAAGGGATAAATGTTTGTCGTGATGCCACCCACGGTTTGTGGTCAGTAATGGGACCACCACTGCTGCAGAACCTCCAGGGACGATGTTAGGCAGCTGTAGATGGAATAGCTCTCCGCGGGTAGAGTTGGGTTCCCCGGGCAGTGGTTATTATAGTCTATGGTGGATGTGATAATAAGGGATTGGTAGTGGAAACGGGTTGAAGGAACACACACTCACGTTTCTGTAGTTTCCAAAGCTTTACTGCAGATGTTGCAGCAGATTATTGACCACAGAGTCTGTACTGGGGCCGGGTTGCTCCCACCCTATCCGGGTCCTCAGCTCCCTCCTGCTGCGCTGTGTGTGTGTGGCCCTGCTGCTGCTTATAGCTGAGCTGCTGGCATTGTCTCTCTCCTCACAGTTACCCCTTGGCTAGGCAACTTGAGTCTTCCGTGTGCTGCTGACCCCGCCGTGTTGCTTTGCTCGGGTACAGTGTCGATCTAGAAACTCCACTATTCCTGGATTTACTGTGCTGTGTGTGTCAGTCACAGTCTCGGATCCGGTGTCCGTTCTGTGCACTCCTCTGGGGCGAGTGGTGATGGCACTCAGTCTCCCAGATGTGTTTCTCTGTCTTCAGTTCTCCTAGCTAGGCATGGAATCAGTGAGCGGACTGTAGAGAAGCCTGGCGCAGCTCCTTTACACTACAGTCTCCCTCAGTTCTCCCAGGAACTGGACTCTTCCCAGTACTACCTCGTACTGAGCTTCCTAAGAATTAACTCTAGACTAGACTAACTACTTCCTCTTGACCTGGAGTATATAAGGGAGCTGGTTTAGCCCCCCTCCTTGCCCAGAGGTGCTAGTGTCAGTGTGTTGTGGGGAGGGAACCCGTGTGATGTTACTGTGGCACATTAACCCCTGGGGTGCCACAGTAGCAGTCGGTGTCTCTTCCTTTGGTGCGGGTCAATGGGATCCTCTTCTTTGTTGCCATGGGAGGTCATCAGGACTTGAGGAAAGCTGAATCTTCTTTGTAGGTGAAGACACTTGTAGAGACTGCACTGTTTTTGCCAACGCAGCCACACTTAAGGTACCGTCACACGCAGCAATTTTGCTAGCAATTTCACTGGCAATTTGCTGGTTGCAGTGAAATCATGGAGACATTGTTACATTTGTACACGGCAACAAAATAGAACAATATGTCTGCGATTTCACTGCAACCAACAAATTGCCAGTGAAATTGCAAGCAATATTGCCGCGTGTGACGGTACCTTTATAGTTAGCTCCTGGACCTGAAGGCGTAAATCTGCTGAAGGTTCGTTACTCAGTGTCTGTGTGTCAGCCACAACAGGTTCCTGAGGCAGAACACTGCCTCCTGGTGGTGCAGTATCGCTGGATGCTTAGTGGGCGCCATACCACTAGGGTTGTCTCTCGTAGCACGCGGATTGCCAGATCCTTGAATTGGGGAAAGTTCATGTTGTGGTTTTGTAAGGACATAATACATAGCTGCGTCTTATGCGTGTTGGACAGGAGCCCCTCTATAAACTGCTCTGTTAACAGTCTGTCCTCCTCCTGCACACTGTCAGGGTTGATCTGCTTGATGGCTCGCAGCGCCTCCATGTGGCAACTGATCGTAGGGGCGCCGCATTGGCATAGAATGGGCGGGTTTTCCATGGGGTGGGGTCGGTGTTGGCATGGAGTGGGGCAGGTTTTCCATGGTGGCAGGCGGTATTGGTGTGGAGGGGGCGGGTTTTCCATGGAGCAGGGCAGTGTTGGCGTGCAGAGGGGCAGGTTTTCCATGGAGCAGGGCGGTGTTGGCATGCAGAGGGGCAGGTTTTCCATGGAGCAGGGCGGTGTTGGCGTGCAGAGGGGCAGGTTTTCCATGGAGCGGGGCGGTGTTGGCGTGCAGAGGGGCAGGTTTTCCATGGAGCAGGGCAGTGTTGGCGTGCAGAGGAGCAGGTTTTCCATGGAGCGGGGCGATGTTGGCGTGCAGAGGGGCAGGTTTTCCATGGAGCGGGGCGATGTTGGCGTGCAGAGGGGCAGGTTTTCCTTGGAGCAGGGCAGTGTTGGCGTGCAGAGGGGCAGGTTTTCCATGGAGCGGGGCGATGTTGGCGTGCAGAGGGGCAGGTTTTCCACGGAGCAGGGCGGTATTGGCGTGCAGAGGGGCAGGTTTTCCATGGAGCAGGGCAGTGTTGGCGTGCAGCGAGGTGGCTCTGAGTGAAGTGTGCCGCACTCCATCTGATCCTTAACAAGTAATTTACATACTGCGCAGAACAGATTAAAAGTCGTTTTCTGAGGTATGCAGGGGCACGTCTGGGGATATAAAGGAGTTACAGGAACCCAAGTTATATCATGTTAAAGGTGGTGGGCACAGTTTAGTACCCCCAAACCGGTGACAGGCTCACTTTAAGCTCTGCTACACCTGTGTACTTCGGCCAATTCATCATTGCTTTTTTCCTTTCATAGTCACTTGTCTTTGCTAACATTTTTTTTGCGGCAAATTCATCCAAGTGGCGCAAAGTCAAAAATGGTGGCCGACTTCATCATTACATTTGTACCTTTGTCTAGTTTTTTGTTGTTTGTGGCCTGTTTTTCTTATTCTTCTTTTCATTTGCTTTTCTTTAAAGACTATATTACGAGCACTCGTTTGTTGTTTTCTTTCAGTTTGCCACCGTGGCCGGAATTTAGGGTCTTCAATAGTTTTCTGCTAATTCGTTGTTTGCAACTTTTCAAAAAGTTACAGGATTTGTCGCCCATCTACCCAATGGCCCCTAGTGACGTTCTGCAAACCATACGACTTTTGGCGCTAAAAAGTCACAACGTTGATAAGGATGAAAAAAGGACGATTTTAGAAGTTGTGCAAAATTCATGAATCCGCGTTGGCCATTTTTAACAAATACCACAAGATGAAAGAGAAAAAGTGCAAAGGATGAATTGAGGCGCTTGGTATTTATTTTTGCCTTCAACCTTTAGTTGCTCAAAAATGCTGCAAAATATCCAGGTGTATATGGAGTCTGAGTGTGGAGTCTGTTCTCTGTTGATTCTTCTTCATGATGATGGAGATTGTATCTATTCTTGCTGTTTTATCCTATATGCGTCTGAATTTTGGAATACCGTACTTTATAAAAATTCAGTTATAAAGAAAGAAAAATATCCAGTCATCCATAAAATTATCCTGGGGTGGTGTAGATTTGCCTGGGGAATACATTTGCCTGGAGGGGAGGGGGGAGATGCACCTTTGCACGAATGGGACAGGGGGAGGAGCACATTTGCCTGTGTGGGGAATGGGGGGAGTATATTTGTCCTGGGGGATACATTTGCCTGTGGGGTGTAGATTTGCCCAAGTGGGGAGGGGGAGAAGCACATTGGAACGGGTGGGGGGAGTACATTTGCCAAGGTCGTACATTTACCTGTTTGGGAAGGGGGAGAGGTACATTTGCATGGGCGGGGAAGGGAGGGAGTACATATGCCTGAGTTGGGTAATATATTTGCCTGGGTAAGGAGTCAATTTGCCTGGGTGGGGAGTGATTATATTTGCCTGGGTGGGGAGTATATTTGCCCAGGGGGGAGGACGGGGGTTCATTTTCCAGGGGAAGGGGGGTAGTACATTTGCTCGGGTGGGGGAGTATATTTGCCTGGGCGGCAGGGGGAGTACATTTGCCTGGACATAGAGGAAGGAGTGCATTTGTCTGGGTGGGGAGGAGGGGGGTACTTTTGCCCTGGTGGAGACGGGGGAGTATATGTGCCTGGATGAGGAGGGTGGGAGTACATTTGCCTGGGTGGGGAAGGTGGGGAGGAGGGGGGTAAACTTGTCTGGGTGGGGAAGGGGAGGTACAGTTGCCTGGGCTGGGAAGAGGGGTGGGAGTACCTATGCCTGGGTGGGGAGTAGGGGGACTACAGCTGCTTGGGGGGGGGGGGGGTACATTTACCTGGGTTGGGAGGAGGGGGTGAGTACATTTACCTGGGTGGGGAGGGGGAAGTACATGTTCCCGGGGGAAAAGGGGTACATTTTTGTGGGTGGGGAGGAGGGGGTGAGTACACTTTCCTGGGTGGGGGAGGTGCTTCTGGGGTTGGGGGGGTGAGTACATTTTCCTGGGTGGGGAGTACATGTTCCCAGGTGGGGGGTACATTTGCCCAGGTGGGGAGGAGGGGGTGAGTACATTTTCCTGGGTGGGGAAAGGGGGGGGGGAATACATTTTTCCCGGGGGGGATACAGGTTCCCAGGCGAAGAGGAGGGGGAGTACATGTTCCCAGGTGGAGGGTACATTTTCCTGGGTGGTGGTGGTGGGGGGGGGGCGAGTACATTTTTCCCGGGTGGTGAGGGGGAAGGGTGAGTACATTTTCCTGGGTGGTGAGGGGGGGGGTGAGTACATTTTCCTGGGTGGTGAGGGGGGTGAGTACATTTTCCTGGATGGGGAAGAGGGGGTGAGTACTTTTCCTGGGTGGTGAGGGGGGGTGAGTACATTCTCCTGGGTGGTGAGGGGGGGGGGGGGGGGGGGGAGTACATTTTCCTGGGTGGTGAGGGAGGTGAGTACATTTTCCTGGATGGGGAGGAGGGGGTGAGTGTGGAGCCCACTGGGACAGGGTACTTGGTGCCGGACCGGGGTACTGCTGGGGATGTCACGGAAGTTTGGGTCCGGACCGTGTCCCGGGTTCCGCAATAAATGGGGGGATATTTACAGGGGAGTTTGTCATGACGTCACCCACGGGTTGTGGTCAGTAGTGGGACCACCGCTGCAGTGTACCTTCTGACAGGAGGATGGATGGATGCTGCAGCAAGGTGGATGAGCCCGCCACAGGTCGGGACAGCTCCTGACAGGGTAAAATGGTGGATTGACAGTTCTGTATACCTGGAATCAGACACGGACACTGAAGCAGGGTTCACCGGGTTTACTTGTAAGTTCTTCACGGTCAGACAATTCACAGTACAGTTCAGTTCTTAACAGCTTTACACAGTTGACTCCGGTAACACTTGTACCCTCTGCAGCCAGGTTGTCACTCTGAGACCCCACACTCTTCCTATATGTCCTCTCAGGCTGATTCTCTCTCTCTTCTTCTTCTGGGTGGATTGCAGAGCGGCAGCTCGGTCCCTCAATGTAGCTTCCCCTAAGTGTATGGACGGTAAGCTGGGTCCTCCTAGTTGCTGCTATGCCCCAACCCTGTAATGGGAACACGGATCTGGAATCTGTGTTCCCCGTCAGTTTGTCTGGGGAGCCAGTATGAGACTTCAGTCCCCCTCAGAGCTGACACTCTGGTTCCAGCCTAGCCTTGGGTGTCCCTGTCTTGCAAGGGATCCCCGGGCTCTTTCCTACCCTTGTAACTTTCTGGGTACATCAGGAGAGTCTTTCCTGTCAGTAATTTGTCAGCGCTACCGTCTTCCTCAGACCCGGTGGCACCGGTCCGGTTTCTGTTACTCCTGTCTTTACTGGTCACTCTGTCAGCACTCACTGGCCCACTCTTGGTCTTTGCTGCTCGGCACTCGCCTACTCTGGGTCTTTTCTGTTCTGCTCAGCACCCACTGGCCTACTGGCTAACTACTTCCTGTTTCTCCTTTTTATAGTGGTCCATTACCATGACTACGTCTCACCCACTTATAACTGGCCCTGCTACCCTTGCGTGCCTAGAGTCCCAGGCTCCGGGTTGGGTCTATGTCAGTGGATGTATGTTTAGGGGGTCTTTGATATACAAACTGTCTACCTTCCTGCCTGGCTGCAGTTCCTACCTGTGGCCACCCTGGTCGCAGGGGCGCCACATGAGTACATTTTCCTGGGAGGTGAGAGGGGGGGGGGGGGGGTGAGTGCATTTTCCTGGATGGGGGGGAGGGGGTGAGTACATTTTCCTGGATGGGGGGGAAGGGGGTGAGTGCATTTTCCTGGATGGGGGGGAAGAGGTGAATACATTTGCTCACAAAAATAAATTGACTCTTTGACACAGCACTGATGATAACCATGTGTAAACCCGAGCTCCGCTCACAGTGATGAGCTATGAAACACAAATCTGGAGTAAATGTGAAGATGAACAGGACACAACCGTACCCAGGGGCAAACATAATGCCAAACTAGGAAAAGGCCCTAGTGTTGGAGCCTCCGCCCGGCAGTGCCCGGTACAGCGCCATCTAGCAGCAGCTACTGGGTACTGCATCTTGTCAGGACCTTTGATTTATTTATTACTATGATGAAACCAATCAGTATTTCCATTCCTTTCTGCACCAGGTTAGAACATGTAACCAGCAATGTGATATCGCACATGACCCCCCCCCACCTAGCTATCATTTCGGTGAAGGCCTCAGTGTGAGACACTGACAATATAATAATGAATGCTTTCTCTGCAGTAACTCCTGCTGACGGCGGCCATTGTTATGGAGCCGTTGTCTGGACGGGCTCCGGCAAGATGGCGCCTCTCCCTCTAGTGACGGCTCTCAGGTCTCGCGGCCGGAAGTTGCAGAGCGCGGTGCACTGTGGGAAACGTCCTGGTGTCGCCGCTCATTGCAGGAAAAATGGCGGCCTCCTCTTCGTCAGGAAGCGGCCCCGGGCCCTCAGGAGCCGGGAACCCCGGCGGAGCCTCCGGACTGACTGCGTCCATCACCGGCACCATGAACAAGAAGAAGAAGCCGTTCCTGGGGATGCCAGCCCCACTGGGCTATGTGCCCGGGCTGGGCAGAGGGTAAGAGATCCCCCCGGAGCTGGGCAGAGGGTGAGAGATCCCCCAGGAGCTAGGCAGAGGGTGAGAGATCCCCCGGAGCTGGGCAGAGGGTGAGAGATCCCCCAGGAGCTAGGCAGAGGGTGAGAGATCCCCCGGGGCTGGGCAGAGGGTGAGAGATCCCCCCGGGGCTGGGCAGAGGGTGAGAGATCCCCCGGGGCTGGGCAGAGGGTGAGAGATCCCCCAGGAGCTGGGCAGAGAGTGAGAGATCCCCCAGGAGCTGGGCAGAGAGTGAGAGATCCCCCAGGAGCTGGGCAGAGGGTGAGAGATCCCCCGGGGCTGGGCAGAGGGTGAGAGATCCCCCCGGGGCTGGGCAGAGGGTGAGAGATCCCCCCGGGGCTGGGCAGAGGGTGAGAGATCCCCCGTGGCCGGGCAGAGGATGAGAGATCCCCCGTGGCCGGGCAGAGGGCGAGAGATCCCCCCCCCCGTGGCCGGGCAGAGGACGAGAGATCCCCCCCCCCGTGGCCGGGCAGAGGGCGAGAGATCCCCCCCCCCGTGGCCGGGCAGAGGGCGGAGAATCCCCCCCCCCGTGGCCGGGCAGAGGGCGAGAGATTTCCCCCCCCCCCCCCCCCCGTGGCCGGGCAGAGGGCGAGAGATCCCCCCCCCCCCCCGTGGCCGGGCAGAGGGCGAGAGATCCCCCCGTGGCCGGGCAGAGGGCGAGAGATCCCCCCCCCCCCCCGTGGCCGGCCAGAGGGCGAGAGATCCCCCCCCCCCCCGTGGCCGGCCAGAGGGCGAGAGAATCCCCCCCCCCGTGGCCGGGCAGAGGGCGAGAGATCCCCCCCCCGTGGCCGGGCAGAGGGCGAGAGATCCCCCCCCCCGTGGCCGGGCAGAGGGCGAGAGATCCCCCCCCCGTGGCCGGGCAGAGGGCGAGAGATTCCCCCCCCCCCCCCCGGGCAGAGGGCGAGAGATTCCCCCCCCCCGGGCAGAGGGCGAGAGATCCCCCCCCCCGTGGCCGGGCAGAGGGCGAGAGATCCCCCCCCCCCGTGGCCGGGCAGAGGGCGAGAGATCCCCCCCCCCCCGTGGCCGGGCAGAGGGCGAGAGATCCCCCCCCGTGGCCGGGCAGAGGGCGAGAGATCCCCCCCCCCCGTGGCTGGGCAGAGGACGCTGCTACTAGTGAGAGACAGAAGGTGTAGAAAAAGAATGGTCGTGGCGAGGGACAATGATAGCTAGCGGTGGTTGTGGCGAGGGGCCACCTTGTTTGGCGATGGTTGTGGTGAGAAGTTGTTGCTTGTTGAGGGGCTGCATTGCTTGACAGTGGCCATGGCTGGTGGCCACGTTGTTTAGCGATGGCTCAGGGCTGTGTTGCTTGGTGATGGTCATAGCGAGGGGTTGTGTTGCTTGGCGATGGCCATGGCTCGGGGCCGTCTTGTTTGGCAATGGTTGTGGCGAGGGGTTGTGTTGCTTTTTGAGGGGCTTCGTTGCTTGGAGATGGCCATGGCTCGAGGCTGTGTTGTTTGGTGATAGGTCTGGGCTGTGTTGCTTGCTGAGGGGTTGCGTTGCTTGGCAGTGGTCGTGGCGAGGGGTTGTGTTGCTTGTTGAGGGGCTGGGTTGCTTGGCAATGGCCATGGCTGGGGGCCACGTTTGGCGATGGCTCGGGGCTGTGTTGCTTGTTGAGGGGCTGCGTTGCTTTGCAATAGTCATAGCGAGGTGTAGCGTTGATTGGCGATGGCCCTGGCTCGGGGCCGTGTTGTTTGGCGATGGTCATGGCTCGGGGTTGTGTAGCTTGTTGAGGGGCTGCGTTTGGCGATTGTCATGACGAGGGGTTGTGTTGCTTGTTGAGCAGCTGCGTTGCTTGGTCATAGCGAAGGGTTGCGTTGCTTGGCGATGACCATGGCTCGGGGTCATGTTGCTTGTTAAGGGGTTGCGTTGCTTGGTGATGGCCATGGCTCATGGCTGTATTGCTTGTTAAGGGGCTGCGTTTCTTGGCGATGGCCATGGCTCGGGGCCACGTTTGTCAATGGCTCGGGGCTGTGTTGCTTGTTGAGTGGCTGCGTTGCTTTGCAATAGTCATAGCGAGGGGTTGCGTTGGTTGGCAATGGCCATGGCTTGGGGCCACGTTTGGCGATGGCTCGGGGCTGCGTTGCTTGGCGATGGTCATAGTGAGGGGTTGCGTTGCTTCGCGATGACCATAGCTCAGGGCTGTGTTTCTTTTTGAGAGGGCTTTGTTGTTTGGCTATGGCCGTGCCCGGGGCTACGTTCTTTGGCGGTGGCTCGGGGTTGCTTTGCTTGTCAATGGTCATAGCAAGGGGTTGTGTTGCTTGACGATGGCCATGGCTCGGGGCCATGTTGTTTGGCAATGGTCTTGATGAGGGGTAGTGTTGCTTGTGGAGGGGCGACGTTGTTTAGCAATGGTCGTGGTGAGGGGTTGTGTTGCTTGTTGAGGGGCTGTGTTGCTTGTCGATGGTCATAGCGAGTGGTTGCGTTGCTTGGCGATGGCTCCCAGCTGTGTTGCTTGTCGTTAGTCATAGTGAGTGGTTGCGTTGCTTGGTGATGGCCCTGCCTCGGGGCCGTGTTGTTTGGCGATGGTCATGACGAGGGGTTGTGTTGCTTGTTGAGGGGCTGCGTTGCTTGGTCATAGTCATAGCGAGGTGTTGCGTTGCTTGGCGATGGTCGTGGCGAGGGGTTGTGTTGCTTGTTGACTGGCTGCGTTGCTTGGTGATGGTCATGGTGAGGGGTTGCTTGGTGATGGTCGTGGTGTGTTGGCTGTGTTGCTTGTTGAGGGGCAGGTTGCTTGCCAGTGATTGTGGCGAGGGGCATTGAAGGATAATGGTTATATGTGAGTGGCTTTAATAATTAGTAATAGTTGTAGAAAAAAGCTACAATAATCGGTGGCTGATAAAGAGGATGCCCATGGTGCTCATGGCAAGGGGCTGTAGAGGTAAGTGCTCATCATGGCACTGGGTGCTGATCAATTGTGCTGGTCCAGGCAGATCATGGTGAGGGCAGTTAGTATGCTGCTGTCCATTTTACCAGTCCACAGACTTACATTTTTCATGTTTCCTTTTAGTGCTACCGGTTTCACCACCCGTTCTGATATTGGTCCAGCTCGTGATGCCAATGACCCAGTAGATGACCGCCATGCACCGCCGGGAAAAAGGACAGTGGGCGACCAAATGAAGAAAAACCAAGCGGATGATGATGATGAAGATCTGAATGACACAAATTATGATGAGGTAATTATAAAATATCATGTCAGGCAGCCCCTCTATAGGGTCATTGTCATTTCACAGGAAGCTTGACAGAGTGAGGTTTTATAATCCATCTTCTTGTTCTAATGGTCTCCCTCCTGTTTTGTCCACTCTCTAGTTTAATGGTTATGCTGGAAGCTTGTTCTCCAGTGGTCCCTATGAGAAGGATGATGAGGAAGCTGATGCCATTTATGCTGCCTTGGACAAGAGGATGGATGAGAGGAGGAAAGAAAGAAGGTGAAATATCAGTATTACAAGTAGATGAAGGTGACACTGCCGCAGTGACTATCTGATCTCTGCAAGATTACATATTCTGTGCAATTATATAGTATTACATTGGCCATTTAGTAATATAATGATAGATGGAGTCCAGCAGAGTAGGGGGTCACTCATTCAGAAAGTTTCTCCACTAAGGAAGTCCTAAGCAAATGCCCCCCCCAAGGGTGCTGAGAGTTTCTGCTTTTATGGACTGCTCCATCTTTTTTTCTTTTTATTAAGAGAGCAGAGGGAGAAAGAGGAAATCGAGAAGTACCGTATGGAGAGACCCAAAATCCAGCAGCAGTTCTCTGATTTAAAGGTATGTAAGCCTAGAGACAAAATTGTATTGTTGTATTGCTCTGTGGATTAAAATTTCACTTATTTGTATGTGACAGTAAGTACTGTATTACAAAACGCACCCCATATTTGGTAATGGAAAAGAGGGAAAAAAAAAATCATTTTTAATATTAAATGGGGTCCAACTTCTAATGCCAGTGTTAATCTTACAATCAATTTATATGTCTCTCATCCTGGTATACCGTATATACTCGTGTATAAGCCGAGTTTTTCAGCCCACAAATTGGGCTGAAAAGTCCCCCCCTCGGCTTATACACGGGTCTATACGGTAATGCTGTGGGGGGGGGGCTGGTGACCGGGAGCTGGAGGAGGCAGGAGGGGGCCGCGGTGACGTGGGGCCGCCTCATTAGTGCAATGAATATGCACGGCATCCCCCCGTCCATCAACGGCGGGGGGATGCCGTGCATATTGCACTGCACAGCCCCCCTCCTTAATATGCGTCCCGCAGTATTAATAAACAGCCCCCCCCTCCTTATCATGGCCCCCCAGGCTGCGGTAGCTGTCAAAATAACAAACAGTTTATACATCACCTTCCGACGCAGCTCTGCGCTCCTCCGGTCCTCCGCTCGCCGGCTTCTTCTTTCTTCTTGTGCCGGTGTCATGTGACCGGGCGCAGGAGATGACGTCATTTCCTGCGCGCGGTCACAGAAGTCGGCACAACAAGAAGAAGCAGCCGGCGAGCGGAGGGCAGAGGACCGGAGGAGCGCAGAGCTGCGTCGGAAGGTGATGTATAAACTGTTTGTTATTTTGACAGCTGCCGCAGCCTGAGGGGCCATGATAAGGAGGGGGGGGGGGGCTGTTTATTAATACTGGGGCTGTATATACCTCTGGGGCTGCTGGATAGTACCACTGGGGCTGTATACTAACACTGGGGCTGCATATACCTCTGGGGCTGATGTATACTACCACTGGGGCTGTATATACATCTGGGGCTGATGTATACTACCACTGGGGCTGTATACTACCACTGGGGCTGTATATACATCTGGGGCTGATGTATACTACCACTGGGGCTGCTTGGGCTCCTGTATACTACCACTGGGGCTGCATATACCTCTGGGGCTGATGTATGCTACCACTGGGGCTGTATACTACCTCTGGGGCTGTATATACATCTGGGGCTGATGTATACTACCACTGGGGCTGCTTGGGCTCCTGTATACTACCACTAGGGCTCCTGTATACTACCACTGGGGCTGCTGGGGCTCCTATATACTACCACTGGGGCTGCTGTATACTACCACTGGGGCTGCTGGGGATGCTATATACTACCACTGGGGCTGCTGTATACTACCACTGGGGCTGCTGTATACTACCACTGGGGCTGCTGGGGCTGCTATATACTGGGGCTGCTGGGGATGCTATATACTACCACTGGGGCTGCTGGGGATGCTATATACTACCACTGGGGCTGCTGGGGATGCTATATACTACCACTGGGGATGCTATATAGTACCACTGGGGATGCTATATACTACCACTGGGGATGCTATATAGTACCACTGGGGATGCTATATACTACCACTGTGGATGCTATATAGTACCACTGGGGCTGCTGGGGATGCTATATACTACCACTGGGGCTGCTGTATACTACCACTGGGGCTGCTGTATACTACCACTGGGGAGGCCTGTATACCACACTGCTGGGGGCTGTATACCTGTGCTGGGGTCCACCCTCGGCTTATACACGAGTCAATAGGTTTTTCCAGATTTTTGGGGCAAAAGTAGGGGGGTCGGCTTATACACGGGTCGGCTTATACACGAGTATATACGGTATATATCTTTTCTGGTCGTCATAATGGGAGACCCAGACAATGGGGTTTAGGGCTCTGCCCTCCGGAGGTCACACTAGGTACTACAAGTTTGTAGACACCGCCTCCTCCGCTTATAAACCCCCACCGTAGGAGACATCCTCAGTTTTATACTTAGTGTGCTCGGAGGATCACGCTTTGCTTGCACTTCACTGCACTCTCACAACTTACGTGATGGCGTCTGAAGACAAGGTAAAATGGTCCCCGTCGGGGACCCTCGACAGCCTCCCCGCTCACCCTTGTGGAACACGCAGGTGGAGGTACCGGAGGGCCAATGGCCTGGACACTTTTGTGTTCTCCCGGTACGCTGTCGCACTCCCTTTCCATCCCTCCCTGGAGGCTCTGGAGAGTGGGAGTTTGGGAGCCTTGCACAGCTCCGCTCCGTCCGAGGCCTCCCTAAATGGTGCTTACAGACCGGACTGGAGCCAGCCCAGTCCGAGGCCTCCCATTATGGTGCTTACACTCCGGACTGGTGCTGAACCCCCGTCCGAGGCCTCCCTAAAGGTGCTTACAGACCGGACAGGCACTGAGGCCCGTGCGTCTCCTGTGTGCCTGGGGGTAGTGTCGGACACTTTATGTGTCCTGACACTCAGACCGCGCGTACCCTCGGGTCCGCGGTTCTGGCGGTGTACCCTGTGCTGGGGTCACCCTGGCAAACCGCCCTGTGTGTCACAGGGGCTGAGGCCGTAGACTGCATGTTGTATGTGCTGACAGTCTGTGTATGTGTGTGTGATTATTCCGCACTTTTTTCCCGCGCTGCGGGCTCCGGCACCTCCATCTTGGAGTCTGCCTGGAGGAGGAGAAGCAGCCCGTACGATGACGTCATCGAGGGGCGTGTGTGTGTGTTTCCCGCGTGTTCTCGGCGCCGCCCACGTCTCTGCTCTCGGCGGCCATTTTCTCCCTCATTCCCGGCTGGAATATACTGGCAGCGCGTGTCTGCACTCCAGGGGAGACCGGAACTCGCGGAGGTCACACACACACTCCGCTTCCTCCCACCGCGTTACTGCGGTCGGTAAGCCACCGGGATTCCCGGTTTATTTGTCGGTACAAATTGGCTTATATTCCCCTACTGTGGCTATGTCCTCAGTTAGGAAGCATGCTGCTAAGGCGGCAGATGACACCATTGCCTGTGTTACATGCAACGGGACACTGGTGGAGGGGTCCTGCAATAACTGCGGACGCCCAGAGACCCGGACTGTCTCTGCTGAGTCAGCAGCTCCGGGACTACAACCTGAGACTAAGATCCCAGGACCATGGGAAACGCAGAATAGGATCAACGAATCCCTGCTGTCCCAGATGTCCTCCATGTCGCAATCCCTGGAGGCACTTCATAGGAGACTGGAAAGCCCAGCTACTCCTCCCAGTTACCCCCGGGTGTCTCTCACTTCTACTGTGAGACCCCCTAAGCGAGCTCGCCGTGAGGATTCACCCGAGCTCCTGGCTCTCTCTGAGGAGGAGCGTTCCGATGATGGGGGTTCTACTCTTGGGTCTGTGTCTGAACCTGCAGATGGGGTGGAGGATCTGGTGTCCTCCATTAACGAGACCTTGCGTCTCGTGATTCCCCCTGAGGAGGTGACTGTACACCCCAAGGAGGTCTATCAATGGCTGCGGCCAGAGGCCAAACCAAGTGGCTCCTTCATGGACCACACTAATTTTGGAAGGGTGATTAGAGCACCCAGGTTACATCCTGGTCGGCGTTATGTCCGCAAACCAAAGGACAATCGCTTCCCCTTTCCCCAGGAGGTGCTTCAGGAATGGTCGCAGTCTCCCAAGGTGGACGCGTCCATGACTAGGATTGCTGCACGCTCCCTGTTTTCTGCCTCTGATAGCTCCTCATTGAAGGATGCGACGGATAGACAGGTCGAGCAACTCGCCAAGTCTTCCTATGAGGCTGTGGGGTCTTCATTTGCCCCGAGTTTTGCCGCGGTCTGGACCTTGCAAGCGATTACCACCTGTGTGGAGGGTATCGCTGATTTAGCTAGGTCCAGTCCAGAGGTCCTGGCGCTTACCGACAGGGCGAAGGCCTATGCGGACTACGCCAGGACGGCAACTTTGGAAACTGCCACTCGCTCTGCTGTGGCTTCGGCCAATGCGATTGCGATCCGCAGGTTATTGTGGCTGCGTCTTTGGGACTCAGATACCACATCTAAGAAGATTTTACAGAATCTTCCATTCGCTGGTGACAGGCTTTTTGGCACCGAGCTGGACAAACTGATAAAGGATTCTGCTGAGTCAAAAATCCCGCAGAATAAGCCTAAGCCACGGTACACCGTGAAAAGGAACCCTAAACAGTGGTCCTTTCGTTCCAGCTCGCAGTCATCAACGACGTCCGCTCGCTCAGACCGAGGGGGCAAGCCTGCGACTCAGTGGCGTTCCAAGAGTCGTCAGAAGAAGCCGGCGGGGGCAGCGGCTGCCACCCCCAAGCCCGCCTCGACATGACTCGCTCTCTCATCCTGCCTCCCCACAGGTGGGGGGCCGCCTGTCTCGTTTTCGGGACAAGTGGCTACTTCACGTTCAAGATCAGTGGGTTCGAGACGTAGTCTCAAGAGGTTACAGGATAGAGCTGACGTCAAAACCAATACCCCGATTCCATCGGTCGGTTCCATCCCCAGAAAGGGCTCAGGCTTTTCATCTGGTATTGGAGGGACTCCGCAGAGACGGAGTAGTGGTCCCAGTGCCCACGGAAGAGAGGTTCAGGGGTTTTTACTCCAACCTCTTTATTGTCCCAAAGAAGGACGGCTCTTTTCGCCCGGTTCTGGACCTCAAGTTGTTCAACCGTCACGTGTTGGTGCGGAAGTTCCGCATGGAATCCCTGCGCTCCGTGATCGCGGCTGTGTCGCAGGGGGATTTCCTAGCGTCCATCGATATCAGGGACGCTTACCTTCACGTACCCATTGCACCAGCTCATCAGCGCTGGTTGAGATTCGCAGTGGGGGAAGAGCACTTCCAATTTGTGGCACTGCCATTCGGGCTAGCCTCGGCACCGCGGGTGTTCACAAAGGTGATGGCCTCCATGATGGCTCTCCTGCATGTGCAGGGACACGCCGTCATTCCCTATTTGGACGACCTACTGGTCAGGGCACCATCGGAAGACCTTTGTCGGGTGAGCCTGGAGGCGACCATAAAGTCTCTGGAACAGTTCGGGTGGCTTCTCAACATCCAGAAGTCGACCCTGGTTCCGACCCAGTCATTGACGTATCTGGGCATGGACTTCCACACGGATTCAGCCCTGGTGTCCCTACCTCAAGCCAAACAGCTAGCGATCCACTCAGGGGTGCAGAATGTTCTCCTGTCACCACAATCATCCCTACGGGTATTGATGAGACTGGTGGGACGCATGGTAGCGGCGATAGAGGCGGTGCCTTTCGCACAATTTCGCCTCCGGCCTCTCCAGCTGGAGATTCTTCGCCGATGGGACAAAAGGACGATCTCTCTGAATCGGCTGGTGACGCTTTCACAACCGACCAGGGAATCCCTGCAGTGGTGGCTCCAGCCACGTCACCTTTCACGGGGCCGGTCCTTCCTAAAACCGTCATGGTTAGTGGTGACCACCGACGCCAGTCTGAAGGGCTGGGGGGCGGTGTTCTTGCACCACAGGGCTCAAGGCCTCTGGACTCAGTCGGAGTCGGCGTTGCAGATCAACGTGCTGGAGATCAAGGCGGTCTATCTGGCGCTTCTGGCGTTTCAGAAGTTCCTGTCAGGACAACCCATTCGGGTACAGTCCGACAATGCGACGGCCGTCGCCTACATAAATCATCAGGGAGGGACCAGAAGTGCTCAGGCCCTCGCCGAAGTCCACCGCATTCTAGCTTGGGTGGAGGAACACGACTGCCTGATCTCCGCAGTTCACATCCCAGGGGTCGAGAACTGGGAGGCCGACTACCTGAGCCGACAGGGGATGGACGCCGGAGAGTGGTCTCTACATCCAGACGTCTTCCGGGACATCTGCGGCAGGTGGGGCACTCCGGACGTGGATCTGATGGCCTCACGGCTGAATCATCAGGTGCCCCAATACATGGCAAGATCGTGGGATCCTCACTCTCTGGGGGCGGATGCCCTGATCCTGAGTTGGTCCAGCTTCCAGCTGCCATATGTGTTCCCGCCTCTGGCTCTGATTCCCAGGGTCCTGTGGAAAATCAGGTCGGAGTGCAGGGTAGCCATTCTAGTGGCTCCAGATTGGCCCAGGAGGTCTTGGTATCCGGATCTGTGGCAACTGTCAGGCGGACACCGGTGGGCTCTTCCAGAACGCGCAGATCTACTCGCGCAAGGCCCATTCTTCCACCTCAATTCCAGGGCCCTCAGATTGACTGCATGGCTCTTGAGGCCTGGCTGCTGACATCCAGGGGCTTCTCTCCTACAGTGGTTGCCACTATGAATAGGGCTAGGAAGCCGGTTTCCAGGAAGATATACCACAGAACGTGGAAAATCTTTTTCTCCTGGTGTGCCTCTGGTGGACGCTCACCGTGGCCTTTGTCCATCCCGACATTGTTGGCCTTCCTACAGTCGGGGTTGGAGTTGGGATTATCCCTTGGCTCTCTGAAAGGTCAAGTATCAGCACTTTCTGTGCTGTTTGACAGGCGATTGGCGCTCCTCCCGAAGGTTCGTCAATTTCTGCAGGGGGTGTTGCGGGTGGTTCCGCCTTACAGGCGACCTCTGGACCCTTGGGACCTCAACATGGTCCTGGCGGCACTGCAGAAACCGCCGTTTGAGCCACTGAGAGACATATCTCTCTCTCGTCTGTCCCAGAAGGTGGTCTTTCTGGTGGCAATTACGTCTCTGAGAAGGGTCTCAGAATTGGCTGCACTTTCGTGCAAGTCACCCTTTCTGGTGGTTCACCAAGACAAGGTGGTGTTGCGCCCACGGCCTGAATTCTTGCCGAAGGTGGTTTCAACGTTTCACCTAAACCAGGAGATCGTTCTCCCATCATTTTGCCCCGCTCCCGTTCATCAGGTTGAGCGCGACCTCCATACTCTGGATCTCGTGAGAGCTGTACGCATTTATGTGTCCAGGACCGCCTCCTTTAGGAGTTCGGATTCCTTATTTGTCCTCACGATGGGTCGCTGTAAGGGGGCCGCGGCTTCGAAGTCAACCTTGGCCAGATGGATCAAGGCTCCCATTCAGGAGGCGTACCGGTCTTCTGGTTTGCCTCTCCCGGTGGGTTTGAAGGCACACTCTACTAGAGCTGTAGGTGCCTCCTGGGCCTTGCGACATCGAGCTTCTGCTCTACAGGTGTGTCAGGCGGCCACTTGGTCCAGCCTGCACACTTTCTCTAAGCACTATATGGTGCATGCCCATGCCTCTGCGGATGCGAGTTTGGGCAGGCGGGTTCTCCAGGCGGCGGTTGCCCACCTTTAGAGGGAACCATGTATTATCCGTCTTGTTGAGGAACTCTTCCCGCCCTGGGGTATTGCTTTAGGACATCCCCATTGTCTGGGTCTCCCATTATGACGACCAGAAAAAAGAGAATTTTGTTTACGTACCGTAAATTCTTTTTTCTTTAGTCATCAATGGGAGACCCAGCACCCACCCAGTTGTTCCGTTGCATATTTTGCACTTGTTCTGTTCTCTGTTGAGACAGTGTTTGCCGGGTTGTTGAACCGTCTGTGCACGGCATTCTTCCCGATGTTTCGGGTGTGGTTTAATTTCTCCTCGCAGCTTATGGACTAAACTGAGGATGTCTCCTACGGTGGGGGTTTATAAGCGGAGGAGGCGGTGTCTACAAACTTGTAGTACCTAGTGTGACCTCCGGAGGGCAGAGCCCTAAACCCCATTGTCTGGGTCTCCCATTGATGACTAAAGAAAAAAGAATTTACGGTACGTAAACAAAATTCTCTTTATATCCCCCATCCTGGTACATGATTCCCCATCTTAGGATCTAGCCCCATTATCTTGGTACATAGCCCCCAATTCTGGATGTAACATCGTTTTTAAGGTTGGAGGGAGACTTTAAGTCCATCTAGTTCAACCCATAGCCTAACATGTTGATCCAGAGGAAGGCAAATAAACGCCATGTGGCAAACACCAGGCTCCTCACTGGGGAAAAAAATCCTTCCTGACTCCAGATACAGCAATCAGACTAGTTCCCTGGATCAACGCCCTATCAAAGAATCTAGTATATATAACCTCTAATATACTTTTAAAAAAAAAGGCATAATGGCCTCCTCATCCTGCCTGCATATGGCCCCTCCCTCATCCTGGTACATGGTCCCCCATCCTGGTACATGGTCCCCCATCTTGGGATATAGCCCCCTTATTCTTGTACATGACCCCCATCTTACATATGGCCCCTCCCCAATTTGCATATATTTCCCAACCCCCCCATCCCCTCATTTTGCATAAGGCCCCCAATCATGGAACATGGCCTCCATCCTGCATATGGCCCCCCTTATCCTGGTACATGACCCCCCCCTCCCCATTCTGTGTAGGCCCTCCCCCCCCTCCCATTCTGTGTAGGCCCTCCCCCCCCCTTCCATTCTGTGTAGGCCCTCCCCCCCCCTCCCATTCTGTGTAGGCCCTCCCCCCCCCCCCCCATTCTGTGTAGGCCCTCCCCCCCCCCTCCCATTCTGTGTAGGCCCTCCCCCCCCCCTCCCATTCTGTGTAGGCCCCCCCCTCCCATTCTGTGTAGGCCCCCCCTCCCATTCTGTGTAGGCCCCCCCCCTCCCATTCTGTGTAGGCCCTCCCCCCCCCATTTTGCGTAGGCCCCCTCTCCATTCTGCGTAGGCCCCCTTCTCATTCTGCGTAGGCCCCCTCCCCCTTCTGCGTAGGCCCCCTCCCCCTTCTGCGTAGGCCCCCTCCCCCTTCTGCGTAGGCCCCCTCCCCCTTCTGCGTAGGCCCCCTCCCCCTTCTGCGTAGGCCCCCTCCCCCTTCTGCGTAGGCCCCCTCCCCCTTCTGCGTAGGCCCCCTCCCCTTCTGCGTAGGCCCCCTCCCCCTTCTGCGTAGGCCCCTCCCCCTTCTGCGTAGGCCCCCTTCTGCGTAGGCCCCCTCCCCCTTCTGCGTAGGCCCCCTCCCCCTTCTGCGTAGGCCCCCTCCCCCTTCTGCGTAGGCCCTCCACCCCCTTCTGCGTAGGCCCTCCACCCCACCCCCCCCTTCTGCGTAGGCCCTCCACCCCCCCACCCCCCTTTCTGCGTAGTCCCTCCACCCCCCCACCCCCCTTTCTGCGTAGGCCCTCCACCCCCCCACCCCCCTTTCTGCGTAGGCCCTCCACCCCCCCACCCCCCTTTCTGCGTAGGCCCTCCACCCCCCCACCCCCCTTTCTGCGTAGGCCCTCCCTCCCCATTCTGCATGCCTCCCCCCCCCCCCCCCATCCTGCCTTTGATTCCGTCCGAAAATCCTGCTCTTGGATCCGTCCCCATCCTGCCTTTGGTCCCCCCCAATCCTGCCTTTGGTTCTGTTCCATCTCCCCCCCCCCTTCCTGCCTTTGGTTCCATCCCCTTCATCCTGCCTTTGGTTCTGTCCCCCCCTTCATCCTGCCTTTGGTTCTGTCTTCCCCCCTTCATCCTGCATATGGGTGTGTGTGTGTGTCCCCTTCCCCATCCTGCATATGGTACCCTCCATTCTGGTACATGGTCCCCCATCCTGCCTGCAAATGGCCCCCCAATCCTGCCTGCATATGCCCCCCTTCCCCCGCCAGGCAGAGACACAGGACGACACCGCTGAGCTGGAAGCGCAGAGTGAAGGAGGGTGGGTTAACAGCATTTATTATTTTAGTGTGCGTGCCAGCAGGGGGCACGTAGAGTGATGGGGGGCCATATGCAGGATGGGTGGGTGAGTGCTGGTTCATATAATATGCGTCGCTACCCTTGCCCACCTCTCAGTATCTGATTCAGCACTGAGGTGATGGACAGGGGGATGCAGTGCATATTACGGTATATATTTGATCACCTCCATTGCCAGTCATATTAAAGGCCTTTTCTCCTTCGCCTCATTGGGGGACACAGAACCATGGGTGTTATGCTGATGTCCAGAGGACCTTCTCTACTTAGATGTAAATTCCATCACCTTACACATTAAAGACAATAAATGTGTAATCACTTGGACTGGTGCTCATCATGAGAACGAGGGGCTCCTTTGTGAATGTGGTGGTAGAGTGCACAAGCTGGACATTGCCCCTTTTGCTTTTGGGACTGACAAATTTTGTGCTTGGCTATGTCAGTCAGTCCCATAGACCGTGAATGGAGTGTTAATCACATATGCACTTCCACCACTCCATTCACACTGGGGACTTTGGAGCCCAGCAGTTGTCTTCTCTCTGAACACAATCATTTGTGCCTCACATTAATTTTCTTTCCTTTTCCAGAGAAAACTGGCTGAAGTGACAGAGGAGGAATGGCTGAGCATCCCAGAGGTTGGCGATGCCCGCAACAAGCGCCAGAGAAATCCTCGCCATGAGAAGCTGACCCCTGTCCCAGACAGCTTCTTCGCCAAACATTTACAGACTGGAGAGAATCACACATCTGTTGATCCCCGGCAGACAGTAAGAGCGTTGTGTTTATACTCGTGGTCTCCACTATTTAACCTCAACGTCCTTCTGCTTATACATAGAAAAAAATATTTACGTAAACTTTTTTCTCTCTTACTTTAGCAATTTGGAGGATTGAATACCCCATTCCCTGGAGGGCTCAACACCCCATACCCTGGAGGAATGACCCCTGGTCTAATGACACCTGGATCTGGAGATCTAGACATGAGGAAGATCGGTCAGGCCAGAAATACTCTGATGGATATGAGGCTGAGCCAGGTGAGGGGAATGTCACATCTTTATGACCCCTGTGTAAATGTCATTATGATCTGTAAGTAACTATTCACACAAATGGGTTTAGTACATTTTAATTCTGTTTCTAGGTTTCAGACTCTGTCAGTGGTCAGACGGTAGTGGATCCTAAAGGTTACCTGACTGACCTGAACTCCATGATCCCAACACACGGGGGGGATATCAAGTAAGTGTGGTACTTCTAATAGAACATACTTTATTTAATTGATTTACATTTCAGGCTAACCAGGTTTTTTTTGTCCCAACTCACCAGTGATATTAAAAAAGCCCGTCTTCTACTCAAGTCTGTGCGGGAGACGAATCCACATCATCCACCAGCCTGGATTGCTTCTGCTCGTCTGGAAGAAGTTACAGGCAAACTGCAAGTAGCCAGGAACCTTATCATGAAAGGCACAGAGATGTGTCCTAAGGTGAGCAATAAATCCCATCATATTAGTGATGGCATATTACAAGGATATGCCATCACCTAAATCTAATTTTTAGGACCCCCGTGACTCTGAGAATGAAGTGGATGTAGCTTGGTGGGAGAGCAGCAAACCTAGGTTCTTTCTACGCACTCCTGACTTCCATCAATCAGACTCATTTCCTTTAGTAATGTTACGATGAGTTTACAGACACAGTAGGCAGTTGGGGCATGGCTATGTAAGGCAAAACCACTAAGAAATGGTGACACCATTATTGCCAGAATCAGTGGTAAGCCCCCGTCACACTAAACGAGATCGCTAGCGAGATCGCTGCTGAGTCACAAATTTCGTGACGTAACAGCGACCTCGCCTGCGATCTCGCTTGTGTGACACGTAGCAGTGACCAGGCCCCTGCTGTGAGATCGTTGCTCGTTACAAAGCATTCTGGAGCATTTTTTTGGTCGTCGGGCTCCCGCTGGGCAGCATGCATCGCTGTGTTTGACAGGGACAACGACCAATGATCTCAACACTACGCCCGACAGTGACAAGGTCCCAACGACTGCTGTATTGTTGCTGCATCACTGGTGAGATCTGACTGTTTGACATTTCACCAGCTATCCCGACAGCGACGCAGCAGTGATCCCGGCTAGGTCAGATCGCTGTCTGGATCGCTGGTGTGTCGCCAAGTGTGACGATACCCTTATGCCAGAGGTCAAACCCCCACCTGCTATAAAGTGATGGTATATCTTAGATTTACAAGATGGCAATAATCCTTTAATGTCATGTTTGTTTTCTGTAGAGTGAAGACGTCTGGCTGGAAGCTGCTCGACTGCAGCCGGGAGACACTGCAAAAGCCGTGGTGGCTCAGGCCATTTGTCACCTCCCACAATCTGTACGCATCTACATCAGAGCCGCAGAGCTGGAAACTGATCTCAGAGCCAAAAAACGTGTTTTGCGGAAGGGTGAGTAATGGAATATTATCAACTTCTGAAGTTGTCTTTTGTATTGTCAGACCTAATAATGTCCTGGTTGTTGATTTGTGCAGCTCTGGAGCATGTCCCAAATTCTGTGCGTCTGTGGAAGGCTGCAGTAGAGCTGGAGGAACCAGAGGATGCTCGTATTATGTTGAGCCGTGCTGTGGAGTGCTGTCCCACCAGTGTGGAGGTGAGTCTACTGCAGGCTGGAAAAAGACTGATGTCCGAGTCTGATGCTTTGACGTTGTCTTTTTATCTGTTAAGCATACTAACTTCTGATGGATATGTCCTGCGAGAAGCTTGTCTGTCTCACTCCTATATTTTACCAATAAAGTTAAAATGCCAGAGGTCTAATTATTATATATGTTATGTTGCCTTTTAATCCTTCAGCTATGGTTGGCCCTTGCCAGGCTTGAGACCTATGAGAATGCCCGCAAGGTCTTGAACAAAGCTCGTGAGAATATTCCAACTGACAGACATATTTGGATAACAGCTGCCAAACTGGAGGAAGCAAATGGAAACACTCAGATGGTGGAGAAGATCGT
The DNA here is from genome assembly GCA_033576535.1 of Allobates femoralis. Lineage (NCBI taxonomy): Eukaryota > Metazoa > Chordata > Amphibia > Anura > Aromobatidae > Allobates > Allobates femoralis. The sequence continues at coordinate 412,360,425 of JARQOC010000006.1, read as the reverse complement.
AGACAGAGCCATCACCTCTCTGAGAGCTAATGGAGTAGAAATCAATCGGGAACAGTGGATACAGGTTGGTTGTGAATGCAGACGGGAGGGGGCTAGGTTAGATGAAATTTTTGATGAATATTTTAGTGTAAGGTGACTGAAATCCATTTTCTCTATCACTAATGTAGTTTACTGTTATACTGTAGGATGCCGAAGAGTGTGACAAAGCTGGCAGTGTGGTGACGTGCCAGGCTGTCGTAAGAGCAGTCATTGGCATTGGAATAGAAGAGGAGGACCGGAAGCACACGTGGATGGAAGATGCCGATAGTGTAAGTCGCTTATGTAAAAAATAATAAGATATTATTGCTGTGTTAATAATGTCTAATGACTTGTTTATTTTCTTATATTGCAGTGTGTTTCTCATGGCGCCCTGGAGTGTGCCCGAGCCATCTATGCACATGCCCTCCAGGTTTTCCCCAGCAAGAAAAGTGTGTGGCTCCGAGCTGCTTACTTTGAAAAGAACCATGGTACAAGGTACATTAGGATAAAATATGTCATGTATATGATGATGTTTGTCCGATTATGACGGGTTCTTCAATCAGCAATCTTACTGACTTCCATTAGCACCTAGTAAATTGTGACTAATTCTATAGGCCCCATCACACCAGGCGACGGGGCTCGGGATGTCGGCGGCAACTGGCGGGAGCGCGCATGTTTTTGGCGCCCCGCCAGCGTCGCCGTCCCCCGTTTAGACGGGGCGACACCTCCAGCCCCGTGCCGGTGATCTGTCAGGTGGCATCGCCGCCGGGGTGTCTGGAAACCCCAGTTGCGATGCCGGACAATGGGAGCCTATGGCTCCCATCGCCTGACAGGTCGCCGGCGCCCGGTTACATGGGGCGATGTATGCACATCACCCCATGATGGTCACCTGGTTTCAGAGCACTGCTCTGAAACCAGGCGACCGCCCGGCACCACCGACATCGCCCCTTTACATGAGGCGACGTAGGGGCGATGACGCCGGCGATAGGCCACGCCCCCATGTTGCCTCTGTAATGGGAGGCGATATCGCCCGTGTAGCAGGGGCTTAAGGGTGTTCTTCATTATTAGTGCAATAAAAAAGTAATTATGATGCCCTGCCCTGTATAATATATAGGGTTGCAAAATTTGCTTAGTTTTGCTGTCATGTTTGGAACGTATAAAATGACACGTTTTGAATTTTCTCCCTCAGGGAGTCCCTGGAGACCCTTCTACAGAGAGCAGTTGCCCACTGTCCTAAGGCTGAAGTTTTATGGTTGATGGGCGCAAAGTCCAAGTGGCTAGCAGGAGATGTGCCCGCTGCTAGGAGTATTCTTGCACTTGCTTTCCAGGTTGGTTTTATGCCTAGTAGATTCCTGTTGTCAGACTGGAGTTTCTCTTAAAGAGATAGATCCACCATTTTTTTTTTTTATTCTTCTCAGGCTAATCCCAACAGTGAAGAGATCTGGTTGGCTGCCGTGAAGTTGGAGTCAGAAAACAATGAGTATGAGAGGGCTCGAAGACTGCTGGCTAAGGCTAGGAGCAGTGCAGCAACTGCCAGGGTAAGCAACACTCTGCGGAGCAATGTCTAAGGAATGGCTGTGCCCACTGGGGGAATATTATTGGATTTAAGCTACAAAAAAAGGGGAAAATTTGCAGTAACTTGATTTTTTAATTGTAATTATTTGCACTTGGACTTGTGCTTTTCACTTGCCATGACAATTGGATTTGGCATTGCGGTGAGGTTTTGCGTTTCTGATGCATCAGTACACTTACATCAGAAATTGTCAAATAACTTGGCTTAATGTTTTTCTTTTATATGTTATATTACTATATGCCTACAGGTGTTCATGAAATCTGTAAAGCTGGAGTGGGTGTTGGGGAACATTGAAGCTGCTCTGGATCTGTGTGAGGAGGCGCTGAGCCACTATGAGGATTTCCCAAAACTCTGGATGATGAAGGGCCAGATTGAAGAGCAACGACAGCAGATAGAGAATTCCAGAGAGGCGTACAACCTGGGGGTAAGGTATTCATGAAGCATTAATAGATGTATGTCGATTTGGGTGTTCCGTTTTCCTGTTTCTCGTGACGAGGAACCTACAAATTGGATTATTACCAATACTCACCTGCTTGCTAACTGATTCAAATAGAAGCCAAGTGTTCTTATTGATGTTGGCTCCTTCTTGTGTCCATTTGGTGTCGTTTTCTTAGTACGTAAAAAAAAGTTCTGTACTGCACACACATTTTTTACGATTTACCTACAGACCAAACACAGAAACCAGATGGACCTACTGACTTCATCTGTTGAAAATTGGGTCAGTTTCGGGCAGGAATTTCATTATGTTCCTGTAATTAAACCAGCAAACAGAACTATGTAATGGGCATGTGAATTGAGCTTAAGCCTGACTTGTCTTTTCTTGATCTAGTTTATTTTTCATAATTTTTTTTTATGTTACCTTAGGAGAATTTTTTCTGTTAAAGCTATCATGTGTCTTTTTATTAATTGCAGCTGAAGAAATGCCCTCATTCGGTACCTCTTTGGTTGCTACTCTCTAGACTGGAGGAAAATGTGGGGCAGTTGACCAGGGCAAGGGCTATCCTGGAAAAGTCTCGATTGAAAAATCCGAGGGTTCCTGAGTTATGGTTAGTTCTCCTTCTTTCGTATTGCTGAGGCTGTTAACTCATTAAAGGTTTTCACATTTCATCTGCAGGAGCCCACTGCTCCCCAGGCTCCTGGCTCCCTAATTACTTGGAGGTGGTGTGCGAATTTGAAGATTAAGTGTTGGGTCCCGTGGCATCATAACCCCACACCCTATCTTGAAATGTGAGTTCTCCAATGCTGCAGTAGCATTGTAAGAGCGCAGTGGGTCAGCCACCGAAGCTACACTGCAGAGGTGGCCGACAATAAGCAAAACAATACATTTAAAAAAACATTTCTCCTTAGCCTCATTGGGGACACAGGACCATGGGTGTTATGCTGCTATCTCTAGGAGGCTAGGGAGTATGAAAAAGCAGATTAGCTCCTTCCCTGCAGTATACACCTCTGACTGGACCAGGCTGAACCAGTTTCAGCTTATTGTCTGTAGGAGGCAGAAGTGGTCTACAAACGAACATCTTTTTTTTTTTTTTTAAATTTATTTTTTTTTATTCTACTCCTATTGTTACTTTTTTCCTACAAGAGAAAGATTTAGATGGGCAACAGCACCCTCAAGGACACCGCTCTCCCACAACCACCAACAGACTGGAACATGGAGTGTTCTTCTGCGACACTGGATCTTTCAGGGCAACTCCACCCTCTACTCATCAGGGCAAAGGTTCCCTTAGGGTACCTGAAATCATGAACATATTGTTCTATTTTATTGCTGTGTACAAATGGAACAATGTGTCCATGATTTCACTGCAACCAGCAAATTGCCAGTGAAATTGCCTAGCAATATTGTCGCGTGTGATGGTACCCATAAAGGCGCCAATTTCCCACAACCACTAACAGAAGAGCACGCGGAGTGTCGCCTCCCTGTTTTCCCCTCTGCACCTGGTATAGGCCCTCTATACCTGGCATCACCTCTAATTAAGAATTGGACTTATGCCCCTCCCCCCCCCCCCCTTGCCGGAACTATATATGTACTTAGCCTCCCCAGCCTCTTCTAAAAAGATCCTGGGTAGAAGGTGTACAGGGCTCCTAGAGACCGCAGCATCTCCACCATCAACGGCAGCTTCGGCAGTGG